>JALMQS010000291.1:146899-226841 GCA_024734495.1 Forficula auricularia
CGCCTTCGGCGGCCCTCTTGCTAGACCTGGGAGCACGCCCCCTGGACCCCCCAACCCACGAATCCCACCCTCACACTACACCTCCCCCAGACCCATCCAGCACCCCCTACCCCCGCACCATGAACCCGTGCCCAACCCCCGCCCCCATACCACAGAACCCAAACCTCACCCCCCACTCCAACCCACCACACTCCCGAAACCCACCCAGCACCCCAACCCCCGCCCCCACTCCACCACCCCAACCCTCACCCCACCCACCTCGGGCCCCCAACCCACGAACCCCAACCTCACCCCCCACTCCAACCCACCACACTCACGAAACCCACCCAGCACCCCAACCCCCGCCCCACACCACCACTTCAACACTCTAACCTGCACCCCCACTGGACCCCCGTACCACCTCCACTACGCCACTGGACCCCTCACCTGAACCCCCCATCCACCAACCTTGCACCCCCCCCCCACCAAATTTGTTTGAGTTTGGTCCAAGAGCAAGAATTTTCATTTTTTGACCCCCCCCCTACTCAAGCGCATACTTCCTGCATTTCTAGCTCTCTAGAGACCCACAGATCATGCGCAACATTTCCGGCTGAGTTTGGTCCAAGAGCACCCATCCCCATTTTTCGCCCCCCCCCATTTTGGGTAGTTAGTTTTTGCATTTCTAGCTTTCTAGAGTCCCTCAGATTATGTATACAAAATTTGGTTGAGTTTGCTCCAAGGGCAAGAATTTTCATTTTTTGACCACCCCCATTTTGGGTGGTTAGTTTTTGCATTTCTAGCTCTCTAGAGGCCCACAGATTATGTATATAAAATTTGGTTGAGTTTGGTCCAAGAGCAAGAATTTTCATTTTTTGACCCCCCCCCCCATTTTGGGTGGTTAGTTTTTGCATTTCTAGCTCTCTAGAGGCCTACAGATTATGTATACAAAATTTGGTTGAGTTTGCTCCAAGGGCAAGAATTTATATATTTTTCTCCTTCCCCCCTTTTTGGGTGGTTTTTGGGGGGAATTTTTTTAAACAAAAGTTGTCAGAAATCACATCCCCTACAACTTTGCTCATTATAAAATTTCCCGTAGAGTTAATAGTTTAAGAGTTATTTGATAATTTTCATTCGTGCACCCCCCCCCCCCCCCCAAACCCCTTTTGGGGTCAAAATATCAAAACGTTATATAGCTAAAAACGTAAGTTAGAAGACCTCTGATACAAATATGAAATTTCATAATAATCCCTTCAGCCGTTTTGACGTGAATCGTGAGCAACTTTTCGCGGAAACCACTGAAACAGACAGACAGACAGACAGACATACAGGAATTTTGTTGAGGGTGTTTTCGTTCATAACTTTGCTTGAAACGTGTGCAACCAAAATTTGGCGTGATTTGGACCAATGTACAGACAAAACCTTAATTTTATATATATAGATATATAGAACAGGTTTCTCGAAAACGGCTCTAAATAAAGATTTCGCTAAAAATTGGTGAACTTATCAAGTCCTCATGAGTTATTAGTCGTGTATAGATTTTAATCCGATTGAAATAAAGGAAGGGGGTGTAAATTAGTCATGTCGCAAAATAAATATTTTAATCGTTCATATCTCGTCTTCGGTAAGCCTTGAAATTTTAAACTCAATCTATTTAGAGGCAAAAAGTTACCGAGCATCGCTGGGTGCTCCAGGCACGAATAATAATGGCAATAACAATTTAAAAAATAAAATAAAAAACTATTTTTAATTATATTCTTTATATTATTACACTAGCTGTAGCGGCCCACAGTATATCGGCGGAGCACTGTAGGCCGGAGCACGCCCTCGGACCCCAACCCACGACTCCCGCCACCCAACTCTCCTCCTCCGAAACCCACCCAGCACCCCCAACCGCCGCACCATGCATCCGTGCCTAACCACCGCACCCACACCACCACCCCAACACTCCACCCCGCACCCCACCCACATTGTACCCCCACCCCGTATCACCCCACTACGACTCTGTACCCTCACCTGAACCCCCACTCCACCAACCCTGCCCCCCCCCCCCCCCCGCGCCATCCACCCCCGCTCACTCTCTGTTTTGTTGAGGGTGTTTTCGTTCATAACTTTGCTTGAAACGTGTGGACCAAGCTACAGACAAAACCTTAATTTTATAAACGTATATAGATAATCATAACCAAAACTGTTCTAGATTCTAGAATAAACTTAAAAAATCTGACGTAACTCGAGAATTTTATTTCCATTACATAAAAAATTGAAATGAATGTTTCTATATTAAGAAATGGAAATCTGATTTTTCTTTAAGTTAAGCCAAGCTCAGAGATGTTTTTTTTTTTTTTTTTTTAATGATATTGATAAAAGAAGAAGTTACATAAAAAATGTATAGCCTCGAATTTTGCAGTGGACCCATCGTGAAATGAAGAGATTTCGCGATTGTCTCAGAGTTGAAGGTATCGCATGCTGGTCTTAAAAGACTGAAGGTTATACTATATGTTGCCGAGAAGGCGGACGGGGTAAGCGAGTTCCACCCTCTTTAAGTAATAGAGATAAAGGAATTGGCGATTTTGAGCTGTTTCTGATTTTGTTATTGTCGTATTCTTTATAATTATTAATAGTGAATCATTGTTGTAATTATATTCAAACGCGTCCCAATCGATCATAAAACCCAAAGGTCGAAAATAATTTTTTCTTTACCCCGGAGTTCAATCACAACGAGGGAGCATCGAACGACGATGTGATCGATTGGGAGGCGTTTGAATATAGTTTAATAATAGTCCGGCCACTACAGAGCAGCAAAAATGAACGAGGAAGAGATTAAAAGATTAAATAAAAATGAAATTCCATAATTCATATAGACATTAAGTATCAGTTTGGGTTCGGGGATCGGTGGCCGCGAGGGATAAGAGCTAAGGCTCTTATAAAGGCATCGCAGCGCATATGCGAAGTCCCCGGGTTCGAATCCCGGCTGATCCTTTTGTCTATGATATAGAAAAAATTCTTCGTTCGCTAATTTAATATTTTGTAATTTTTATATAGATCGGAAAAAATGTCAATTTAGCTAGATCCTAAATGAAGATTTATATTTTGATATGTATTAGTTTATGTGTACATCTGAGCGTTGTTGTTAAATAGTCAAGGATTCAGATTATAACCAGTCAAACCTATGCCAGCCAGGCTTGAAACCGGGTTCAGCACGAATTTGTGAACATGATCACCAATTTATGGATTGATACACCATAATGTTAATGAAAGATGAGATTTTGATAATAAGAATAGGAACCAGGCAGAGCTTTCTGATGAAAATTTCAAGGTATTTTCGGCCAGACACTAAGATTATAATATATTAGGTGAGGACAGCCCCGAGGGCCTCGAGATTTGAGATAAGCAGCAGCTCTTAATATGTGCCAGCGTTGCGTTGTGATCAAAGCAACATTTTGTATGAGTCAGCTTATAGCAGTGATTACCATATATTCTGGTGAGATAATTTCAATTAAAAAGGAGTTTAATTTAACAATATTGATTATTTTCATTTTACATTATTCATAAATTTTATTTTATTCTTCAGCGATATTTTGCAAAATTTATCGAATTTTTCGTTTTTTTTTCAAATTTAACATTAGATTTTTTATCAATTGATATTTAAACAGCGCGGATAATATAATATTCACTCCAGCTTTTTCTAGTGATATTTCAATTCTATTCATAGTTGAAAACTGACTATTGTGCTCGTAGAAGGTATAATGCAAATTAAAGGTATTAAATAACGGATAAAAATAAATATTTGCTCATTGTGCTTTAAAATGTCTGAAACGCGGAGAAAAATATTTTTCAAATATTATTTTTTTCTCTTTATGTGTCTGAATTCCGGATACCCACGATAGCCCAAGAACGAAAATTCAAGAAGTTTTTTATATCAATATATAGTACTGATTAGATTTTAGAATATCTGGTTTAAAAGGCAGTAAATATTTTTTGAATTCTATTGAGATTTTAAGAGGTTGTTAAATATAGTATAGCTATAAATGAACAATTTATATTTAAGTTTATTAATCATTAATACTTCAGCTCTAGTATAATGAGTCTTGAAAAAGTTTTCACTTTTTACTTTACCATACAGGGTATGCTCAAGTATTGTAATCGCGCATGAAAAAAGTGTTTTTTTTCCTTCTTTTTTTCAAAATATCTCAAAATGGCTTAAACTATTTTGGTTAAAAAAATTGAGCGAAACCATGGCATTTCGGTCTACAAAAAAGCCCAAATAAGTGAACAACGAGAAAATTATTTTTTTCGAGATAATAATTGTTTTATCAAAATGTCTGTTAGTTAGTTTAGTTGTCTGGTTGTTAGTCTGTGCGTTACCAAATTTTGTGGACGAGCTAGCTAAAAAACTAGTGTTAATTTCGAAACCAAATTTCACACGTTGTTTTGGTCCAATGAGAGAGATTAACAGCTGATTAGATTTTTGTGCATATCGACCCAAAATTAAGGGGGTGGAGGGGGAGGGGGTTAAAAACTAAAAATCTAGGCCATTTGAGCAAACTCAACCAAATTTTGTATACATAATCAGTGGGACACCAGAAGTTTAAAAATGCAAAAACTAACCCCCCAAAATAGGGAGGGGGGGTGTAGGGTCAAAAAATGAAAATTTAGGCCCTTGTACTAAACTCAGCCAAATTTTGTATACATAATCACTGGGGCCCCAGGAGTCTAAAAATCGAAAAACTAACCCCCCCTCCCCTACATGATTATAAATAATCTTATTAAATATAAGTGAAGGGCCAGGTTGTATGGTAAAGTCAAGTGGATGGGCCCATCAGAACACGTCAGTTTATTTATTATTTAATGTGCTGGTGAGCGATTCTTTCACTAGAATCTGATCGATGTAAAGAGCGCGAATGAATGATCTCTCTTTCTTTAAAGGTGTATTGTAAGGATACCAAATACAATTTCACACCTGTTTCAGACTATTAGAAATTAATTTCTTAATTTCTATTATTCTATAATGATTATTATTTATATTGTTGAACTCTCAAATCCAGATTCAAAATATAAAAGTTTACAAAGGTTGTTGAACAGATCGGGTCGAAACGACCACAGCTACACGCTACACTTATATCTCAACTGAGTTTATTAGAGTATCATAAGCATTCGTATAAGGTCCAGAAATATGTAATCGTGGACTCTTTGGCGACTGATTAGTCGTTTCCAGTTCCTGATTTTAGTAAAAGAGGCTGAAAAGAGGTCTACATTCATAATGACGAAATAGCTTAACTTTGGGTTCTTTTAACTTGATCAGTAAAAACAATAGATAATACGAAAAAAGAAAAATACTTAGTATTTTGAAGTAAATTAAATATTCCGGCCACCTAGAGAGCTTCACCCATTGGTGAGCGTAAAGAGTAATAATTTTTCATTTCATTTTATCATTCAATAATCAATTCTTTCATCTTTTATAATCATGAGTGAAAAATTAATTGAATATTGTAGCTCTTGTCCGAAATCGAACTTGAATTTGAATTATTTTTTCATTTAGAGCTTTTAACTAATTCATTTTTTTGCACGTATAAGAAAAATATTGAATTATAAAATATAAATAATTAACTGTACTAATTAAATTCCTCAAAATGTAGTCTGAATTTGAACTTGATTTATGACGTTGGTGCGCCTGTATTTAGGCAACATTGCGCTCAGAAGAATGAAAGCTGCGTAAGAGCTAGGCGAGTCCAGTCGTTGATTAAATTCTCCAGATCTTATGCCCATGTATGAAAGGATAATTTTTACATAACCTTTAATAGGTAGAGAATATAAAAATTAGAGTTTACCATATAAACATTCTAGCTTTCCCGATTTGCTGCCTCAGTTCCATTTTATTTGATTTTGCTTCTTACTTTATTTGATGCAAAGCATGGGTAAAGTATTAGAATCGGTTTCGCGCTATGCGCGACTTCAAAGGGTCCTCAGATAAAGACTACGGAGCCCATGTTCTCAAACAGAGTCATAAATTGTAGTATTTAATCAGGTTTAATTTTAGTCCCTGATGGTTTTGACAAAAATTACCTGGGGTCTCGTCGAGAGAATTTTATCCTCAAATTTGACTTTTTAAAAATTTATTAAAAAAATAAAATCATTATTTCAAAAATATGTATAAATAAACTTTTAATATTTAAAATGATTTTCTTGATTGTTTTATTATACCAAATAAATAAAATCTTATAATATATTCTTCAAGGCAATCGATTACGAGCGTCAGCGATTACCATGGAGAGTATTCTCTCCATTGTAATTTTCCTGGTGAAATTTTTTTAGAGAGGTGGTTTCCCATTGCCTTCCCTGAATGAATCAGATTATAGCCGGTCAAATATTTGCAGTGAGTCGGGCTTGAACCCGTGCTAGTTTAATTAGAAGGTATGCACATTAATCACTAGGCCAACCTGACTGAAATTATAAATTATTATTTACCATATATATTCTTCTTCTTAGAGTGCCATACCCGAAACGGGCGTCGGTGCCTCTCCATATACACCTGTGCTGAGTGTGTTTAGTTGTTTTACACAGATATACGGGACCTACTTTTTAACGCCGGTTCCGAACGGATAATTTGGAGAAGTTTACAGACAATTATACTCTTGGTAGGTTGCCATTACTTTCCAAGAGGAGGCGACTGCAAATATCTATCTGCCGACACTCGGTCTCGAACCAGTGAACTCCGAGTCAGCGACCCGACACTCTATCCACTGACCCAGAGAGAAAGTTTAGATCATTTTTACTTTATCCAATGCGAAGCATGGGGAAAGTAATGTAATCGGTCTCGCGGCAAGCGCGACTTCAAAGGGTCCTCGGGTAAAGAGCTTGAGTTGTTTGCCATAAAAGAATTTGGTCTTTTTGATTTTAAGTCGATTCTTCCACGTTTTCAGTCGAGGTTGCCATTAGTAGTCAAAACATCAAAAATGGAATGCAATAAGGTTATTCCTCTAGTATTAGATAAGAATCGATCGTTATTTTTGATTTTAAGCCGATTCCTTCATGTCTTCAGTAATGGTTACCAATAATAATCGAAGGGTCAAAAATCTAATGTAGAATTATTATTCCTCAAGTATTAGATGAGAATCGATCGCTATTTTTGATTTTAAGTCGATTCCCCCATGTCTTCAGCAATGGTTACCAATTATAATCGAAATGTCAAAAATCGAATGTAGAATGGTTATTCCTCGAATGTTAAATGAGAATCGATCATTATTTTTTATTTAAAGTCAACATGAACTGCAAATAGAAAGTGATATCTGTTTAAAAATAAAGGAATAAACATATTAATATTTCAAATGAGTTTGGATAAAGTTTAGCAAAGATCCGTTGCAGTTTATTTAAATTGACGCGTAAGCTTGGCTAAATGATTTTTTTTAACAAGCCGAAGAATCGTTTATTTGGTCAATGGATCGTTATCAATATAAGATTTTGGTAATATAGTAGATAGTAATATAATATAGTAGCAATATAATAGTGGGGTTTGCCCATATATGTGGTAATCACCCAAAATGTATTCTGAAATTGAAATTGGTCTTTTTGGTCGACCGCCTTTTCTCCTAATCGATGATATCTAATGAGTTTTTCTTTATCTTATTTTGAACATCTCTTCTTTAAGGTGTATTTTAATATTCCTGAGAGAAAATTTCATTTTACTCTTATTGGAAAGAAATGATATTTTTTTCAGGGCAAAAAATAAAATGAAAATATCATTGACATGCAATTTACATAATATTTAAAGATCGAATTCTTTCTTATGGAGCCGTTACCCGCCCGCTTTTGTAATACTCAATGCTAAGATTTACTTCTTATTTGCATAATTGATTTATTCTAAGATTGAATTTTAGGAATATCATCAGATGCAAAAATCAAAAGCTTGGAATCTAATTAATTTTAAATTTCGTCCTGTCTAAAGAAAAAATAAAGTAAAAAATCTTGAGTTTTTGTGACGACCGATGAAAATGAAACAAATGTTAATTATTTCTCATTAAAAATATTAAATTAAAATTCCGAATTCGGTGTCAAACATTAATATTAATTAAATTAAATTAGGTAACGAAGAAAATATTTTTTATTATATACAAAAGGATAAGCCGGGATTCGAACCCGGGATCTTCGCATGTGCGCTGCGATGCCTTCATAAGAGCCTTAGCTGTTATCCTCTTGGCCACTGATCCCCGAACCCAAGCTAATAACTATATGTCTATATGAATTTGGAATTAATGTGTGATCAATTGAGAGGCGTTTGAATATAATTAATATTAATTTTCGGCTTATTTGTGTTTAGGATTGTTTAAAATGTGGAGGAAGATAATTTTCTGGCAAGATTTTTCTGTCGTTTTGTTCATGTTTTAACGTATTCGTCAATTCGTTTATCCCTATGACTTCAAGAGGCTGGTCCTCTCTTCCTCTGACCGTCTATCCCAGCTACATATAACCTTCATTCATTCAAGACCCGCATCCACAGATACCTTCGACTCCGACCAAATCCCTAAACTCCTGCTTATTTTTTCTATACATACAAGGGTCCTACAGAGGTTGTGTCTTTATGGTGCAACTTCTTCTAGTATCAAAATCATTATTAAAAAAAAAATGTTTGTATTTCAAGTTCAAACAACTATTTTAAATGTGGACTTTCTAAATTCAGAAATTTTAGTTGAAAAATGCAGTAAATCAGAAAAAGTTAATTATTGGCTTGCTTTTAGATAAATCTATTTTTTAAACATTAGTTTTAATTTTTTCTTAAAATAATTGAACCGCGAAAGTTAAATAATATATTCAAATTTCTGATGTTAATTCTCCTTATCTGGAAATTATTTTATTATTTATTTTGAATTACCTTGTTTATAGATTTTTTTATTTTGTCCCAATTTTAAGTAATATATGAATTGTTCTCGGCATTCAGGTTGAAATCGAAAAATTATTCAAATGGGATCAAAGAAAGGATTGATTTCTTTTTTTTCTGAAAAGTGTCGTCATAGTCCAGTCAAATTGTCCTCAAATAGCCCCTATGGGGAAAGTTTTGGGGTAGTTTTGATTTTTTTAATAGATATTTATATATTTTGGGGCGTTGAATCCAAATCTGAGGTCACCCACCAAAATTTCGTGGCGCAATATTGTAGAAAATGCAAAAAAAAGGTGAAAATTTCCATTTTTGGCGGTTTTTCGCTTATAACTCGAAATCTATCAACTTTTCCTAAATAACCTTCCTATTTAAAATGAAAGTTTATAAAATTTCCTACAAATTTCATTATTTATTTGATAGCGTTTTTCTTTAGGGGACGGACTGGTATAAATAAGTAATTGGATGTTGATGAAGGCAGTCCACCACGGTGGTTGTAAAAAATAAGACTATAATGGTTTTATTATTTTACATTTATTTGTTAAACCGACGTTTCGGAGATTTATTCTCTCCTTCTTCAGGGTAACAAAAAGTCAATGAAAGTAGTTCAAATCATAATTACTTCCTGTCTCCTTTGACAATGCCAAAAAACATTATAAAATTTTTTTGGCATTGTCAAAGGAGACAGAGAGTAATTATGATTTGAACTACTTTCATTGACTTTTTGTTGCCCTGAAGAGGGAGAGAGTGAATCTCCGAAGCGTCGGTTTAACAAATAAATGTAAAATAATAAAACCATTATAGTCTTGTTTTTTACAGCCACCGTGGACTGCCTTCATCAATATCCAATTATATTATTTATTTTTATTTATTTATTTAATATTATTAATGATGCTCTGAGGTGATTCACAAAAGTTTACTTATTAAAATATATTTAGGGTTTTCTCCGACCAACCAACAGTTCGGGCTCAAGCGCAAAATCCAAGTTTTCGGCTACGGCAGCCCAGCCCCCGGATCACCCCAAAATTCCAACTTTTTTATATATTTTCACCTTTTTTGCATTTTCTACAATGTTGGGTCACGAAATTTTGGTGGGAGATCTCAGACTTGGATTCAGCGCCCCAAAAAACATAAATATGCAAACAATCAGAACTACCCAAAAACTTTCCTAATTAAAAACAATTTGACTGGATTAGTCAGGTATTTTCTTGATTTCCTATGGGGGGAAATAAATACATATTACTTGTATATTTCAAGTTGATATTTTCTTTAGCTACATTGTTCTGACAAAGGAACAGGCAGATAGACTAGGTACATTGTTGGTTCGCTGTCACCTTAGAACCCTAAAAAAAATTAAGCAAAGTAGGTGAGAAAAGTGGAAAGAAATTTTGTGAATGCTAAATTTTTTACGTGAAATTGAAAATATTCCCTGAGTAGTACCGTTCCTTTAGCATTGGCAGATTTTTTATTTTTTATTTTGCGAGAATAATACGATATTCGCCTGTCATTTACGAATGTCACTTTAAGCACTCCGCTCATAACAAACTCACCGGCATCAGATAATTAACAATATATATCTACATATAAATGAAAATGAAAATTTCAATCTCATGTACGTGTAAGAGTTGTCATTAAAAAAATTCTCTCTCTCTTAAAAAAACATTGTTATATAAAATTTATGTTTAAAAAGAGTTGGAGAAAATCTTTTTTCTTCACAGTTGTAAATTTCCTTTTATTCTCTCCAAAGGTGATTTGTTAAAATTAAAATTGTTTATTTTTTTAACTTATTTAGAATACAATTCTTTGACAGACAGTCTTTCATAATAAAGAGAGAAATCAATGCAACCTGCAAATATCTTCATTTCAATTCTTTTTAATTCTTTTATTATTATCAATTCATAAATCAAGAGATACAGCCAAAACTAGGCAAATGATGGAAACGGCCGAGGTGAAGACCCTCAAAAGAATTCTTGACCTATCGCTGTTTGATAAACAAAGAAGTGAAGACATCAGGGAAAAATGTGGAATCCAAAAGATTAATGACTGGATCAAATGTAGAAGAGAAAATGGAAAGAATGAGCGAGGACCAAATTTTAATGGATAATAGATCCGGATAGTTCGATTGTACAAACTTATTGTACTGTCATCTGAATTACATATATTGTACTTTCAAAGTTTCAAATCGATACGAGAATTATAAGTAGTCTAAAATCGACTTTCTAGAGTCCCTTACATCTAGAACTGTTACATACAAGTGAAGCTAATATAAAGCGTTTAAAAAGATGCAGAGGTCGTGCTAAAAACACTGGTAGGGCGAGTTAGGATAAACAGACCATAAATAGGATCTATTAAGAAGAAGAATTCATAGTTTAGCTAGATGTGGTCAAATATAGTTATATTACGGGCTTAATTGAAAGATTCACTCACGAATAAATAAAGTTTTATTTTAATTTATTTTGATAGAGTAATTTAAATCATGGCTGTCCAACTTTTTGGCTTACACGGGCCACATTTGAAGAAAAAACAAATGTTTCGGGCCGCGGATAAAATATTATAATTCTATTGATATTTGTTATTCATAAAAGATAGATTAATTATGTGGAAAAATAACTTTATTATTTTTTAGATCATAGTGATCTTCTAATTTTACTTTTTGTAAATTTTATAAACTTGAAAATAGCTTCTCGTATATGTAAATACATACCTAGATACTTACAAAAAGTGATATTATGTATTATTATTTGTTTATATTTTTTCCTGGATAGATATTAATATAAAATTCTAACAAAGGGACAATATTCAATTTTTCTTTTAAATCTGTATCTAATTGTTATTCTAGAACATTCAAACAGAAAGTTTGCAAGTGGAAAATTTATTTCTAATGAAAATGGTGTCGAAAATATACCAAAATGATGATTATTTTTTCGGAAATCTTGAAATCTAGTTCCAGATTCAAAATTTATAATTAGCACTTTTATGTTTCGAAAACTTTACAGTGGATTTTTAGATTTCTTATTTTAGAGAAAAAAAATTATCAAGCCAAATTGTTGTGTGTTTTCTAGTATCTACATATAAATCTTAATGTTTTAAGGAATTTTATGACTTTATATTGGGCCACGGATTGGACAGCTTTGGCTTAAATCGAATGGGATTAAAGAAAGATATTAGGAATGATAATTAATTTTTTAAAAGGGTCACGAATATAATAATCCCTGACTACCCATTATCTATTGACATGTAAGAACGTGCAAAGATCTAAAAGACAAGTCCTGACAAGTTTTAGTACAGGAAAAAACTATCAATTAATTGTGATTATTCTAGAAAACCCCAATTCCTTTTCTCCTTGTACCAGATGATAACTATAGACTTGGTTAGTGTCGTAGCATATAAATTACTGAAATAATAAATATTTTAGAAAATAAAAATATGAGAAGGATAATTTTTAAATATTCGAAACTTCATTATTTTTTTTCTTTTATAGTTGAGCTTAATTTTGCATCAGGTATTGTACAAATATACATTCATATTTCGAAAAAGGAAATTATATCTCTACATTATAAATTTTAATGTTTTAAGGGAGTTTATGATTTTATGTTGGGCCACACTCTTTGCAGTGCTGGGTTGCATGCAAGGCAATGGGAAACCACCCCAAAGATAAATATAAAGATGAAAAAATTATTATATACTTCATTGAAAAATAATAATGTCTGTAATTAAATTTATTAATAATTAATGATAATCACTTCCATTTGTTATATTAGAAGTTTCTATATTTATATTTCCCCTAATTTATTAACTACTTCTTGCATTCTAGTGGCAGATTCATCCAATTAGAGATTTTCATTTAATCATCCGCACTTCTTGGTGTATATTATGATTAAAATATAACAGCGAAGCCATGGCAAATATTAGTCTCAAGTGTTCTCCTCTGCACATCTACTTGTTATGTAGATACTAAGGAATTATTTCATTATATAAATGAAATATTAATCAAATAAGAAACATTCCTAAATAGAATTTATTTATTTTCTTCCGTTTTGAATAAATAAAGGAATCCAAACCAGTCAATTAAAAGAAAAAAAATTAAATTTGAGTATTATCATCTTAATGTTAATTAAAGAAAAGTAGAATTTATGATCTAACCTATCTTAACTTAGCTTAATTAAATAAACAATTTATATTTACCTTAGCATACGGGTATGGTCAAATATTGAAATAGTGGATGAAAAAAGTGATTTGTTTGCTTCGCTTTTTCGAAATATCTCAAAAATCGATAATAACACTGCTCGACAAAAATTAAACAAAAATTTTTCCTCGTAATTCTAACAATGGATTCCAGCAGAGTTTTATACGCTTTTCATGCAATTTCCCGATTTTTTACATCACTTTAGAGTTTTCAGATATTATCAGTCAAAATGACGAAAAAGGGCATTTTGACCTATATTCGAGTCTCATTAAATATTAAACAGCAATATTTGAAATTAAAATATTTTATTGACGTAATAGAAAACAGCGTTCTATTTGATGTTCAAATTACCACTTGTTTTTAGTTCAAATAGAACTCGAGTTATAACTAAAAAACTAAGACCTTATGTTTTTATCTATGTTTATTATCCTTTATAATCACGTAGTTTTAGATTTTTAGTTATAACTCGAGTTCTAATTGAGCTGAAAACAAGTGGTAATCTGAAAATCAAAGAGGAAGCTGTTTTCTATTACGGGAACAAGATATTTTGATTTCAAATATTGCTGTTTAATATCTAATAGGATTCGAAAATAGGTCAAAATGGCATTTTTCGTCGTTTTGGCCGATAATATCTCAAAATTCTGACGTGTTGTAAAAAATCGGGAAATTGCATGATTTGCGTATAAAACTCTACTGGAATCGATTGTTAGGTTTACGGGGTGAAATTATTGTCGAACAGTGTAATTGATAAATTGAGCAAAAAAACCATGGCGTTTGGTCTACAAGAAAATCTTATATAGTGAACATCGAAAAAATTATATTTTACTAGATATTAATTAATTGTCAAATTGTCTGGTATGGTATATTAATTAGTACCCAAGTCAGTCTTTGCGTTACTAAATTTTGTGAACGCTCTAGTTCAAAAACTAGTAGTAATATCAAACCTTAATTTCAAACGTAGTTTTGTTGTATTGAGATTAAGATTTTTTTAGATTTTGGTTGCCTTGCAGCACCTCTTCATCAGTCGATACCATTAGCTGCCATCTTCATCAGTTCAATATTAATAGTAATAGTTTTTAAACATAAGGCAGAAGTTCCTCAACTGTGTGCCGCGGCCTCTTCACAGGTGCGCTGCGAAGCTAAAAATTATTTCATACATGTTTAACCTATAACTATAGTTTGAGAGTATACTATTCTTTTTCATGTATTTTCATTTTGCAATTTTTTAAACATATTTCAACTCTAATAGACTTTGGATGCAATTTTATTATTAGTATCTATTAAAATAGTAAGCTTGTGTTAAGGAGAAATAGACGCTATTGATAAAACTCTTATTATACTTGATTAATAGAAAATTCTTGATTTCGTTTCTGAGCTTGTTTCAATGTTTCTAATGAATATGGACTTGTCTCGACATGTATCCGGGATTATTATAAAAGTGCCCAAGCTTATATTTCGCACCCTTTTCTTTCTATACCAGAGTGAGACATTCTACCCTAATTGCATTTCAGATAATTTATTATTTTTTTTAATTGTTTTTAAAATATTTTCAATGAAAAGGGGAATTATTTTTTCGAAATTTTGGTAAATTATTTTCATTTGCTTTTAAGGAAAGAAAAAAATTTATCGAATACATTTTTTTCATTAAATATTAATTATATACAATGAATTTATTTTTATTAGGTAGATTTTTTAATAAAATAAATAAAAATTAACAGTTATTTATTATAGGCTGTTCATTTTGGAAAATTAATTGATTCTAAATTTGTTTTTAATACAATTGATTTTTTTCTAATAAAAGTTTTTCCGGTAGGCTTGCAAGCTAAAGCCTGCTGGACATGTTTAATTTGATAATACAATTTCCAAATCAAAATGATTTAATTTTTTATTTTAGTAAAAAAAATCGAATTCGATTTTTTCCCCATTTTTCAGGTACCTTAGATCAAAAAAATTGAAAATCTCTCTATATATTTCCGTGTGTGATCAAATAAAATATACATTTTTTGGTACTAGAACGAACTGAACGATTCTGCGTTTTTGACTAGTGATAATAATGGAAAATCCGGACAAAAATTACTTATAAGACTTTACTTTTTTGAATTTCGTGGATTATAGGAATCTAGACACATAATTAATAATGTGTGGTTTAACTAAAAATTCAAATCTTATTTATTTATTTTTGGCTAACTAGACAAAAAACAAAGTGAGAAGCTAAAAATTTATAAATTATTTATTTTGATTTCTTACTTTTACGATTAGACATACTTTTAATTAGAGTAGGGCGCCATGGAAAAATAATTGAATAAAGGCGCCGCGACTCGGAAAAGTT
Organism: Forficula auricularia; assembly: GCA_024734495.1. Taxonomy (NCBI): domain Eukaryota; kingdom Metazoa; phylum Arthropoda; class Insecta; order Dermaptera; family Forficulidae; genus Forficula; species Forficula auricularia. Next base: position 162,260 of record JALMQS010000291.1, read on the forward strand.
TGGGATCCCCTGACATAAGAAAACAACAATTATGCAGCTTTACATATATATTAATGATAAGCAGTGAAGACTGAATCTTGAGTAAATCTGCATATTTGTTGTTATCCGAGGGGTGATCCGCGATTGGAAGTAGGTGTACACCTCTTTGGAAATATTTTGAAAGTACTTGGAAATATTTGGATTAGGTACTTGGAAATATTTGGAATTGCTTGGAAATATTTGGAAGCACAAGTGGAAGTAGGTGTACAGCATATTAGGTCGCGGTTCACCCCTCGTTGTTACCTATGTGTTTAAAAGTTATTACTATGTGTAGTATCAAATTATTACTATGTGATGTAACGTTTTCTTAAAACTTAACCTTTGACTTACTGACACTCCAATAGCTCACGAAGTGTGCATATTGGTCTCGATCAGTTAGCTGATTTGGTGGTTGTCTATCCGCCTATTAAGATGTTTAATATATCGGTAACCGTGAGGTGTGCGCTTACACTATGTACGGATAGGGTTACTGATAAGGCCTCCATCGGATCGTTAGATAGATCCTGGTAAATTTCGCTTGTTGATCCAAGATTTGTAGACCCATGGGGTCTGTGAATATTTGTGGTGATTATGAAATGGAGAGTTGGATGGGTTTTATTCCGGTAATAAAACACGAGATTTATACAAAGACTTTAGATGACTGATTTTAGCAGTATTCAAGATTTTAATGATAAATGTTTGATTCAGCACCGAATAATTCAGTATAATTAACAATACAACAATTTTATAGAAACCAATCGAATTCAAATATTTTTATAAACAGATTGTTTATGAGGACAATATAAATCAGTGAAATAATATCCTTATAAAACACAATCTTACTTATGAACTGACCAAGTTTTGTTATGATTATATCCTGTCAAAGTAACAATAGATAACAATATCAATTATAGTGCTATTTGTAAAATTTTCATATGAACAACGTATTTTATGAAAATAATGACAATTTTAAAAACCTTTATAGAAAAATCCTTTTATAAAAGGTTTATTTCTCAAAGAATATCGGTTTAATTGTTATTATTTATTAATATTTCAAGATATTTATTTTTGGTTATAATTAGATGATATTTTAATTTATTTATTTATAAATAATCTATTTATAAATTCTATTTATAAATATTCTATTTTTATATTCTATTTGTAAAGTTAAGCTATTCAATAAATAGTTAAATGTAAAACTTTAAAATATTTTATTATCCTTCAAATTTTATTGATTGTTATTTATCCCATAACATGGAAATCTAATAATAGTGACAATCTATTTTCCATCAATTAAATTCCTATTTATGGATTTTGGAATGATTTTAATTGTTAGCAAATTTTATTTCCATTGTTAGAATAAAATTCTATTGTTGTAAATTCGTTTTAGAATTTCATTATTTGTAAATTCTATTTATAAATTTTATTTAAAAATAGATTTTTAAGATATGGAGGGATAATGTTCTCCTTTGAGATTAAGACACTTGTTTAGATTTCTAAAAATTCTATTTATAGATCCTATAAGTAACATTTAGGTTATTTTTAACTTTATTATTAACTTCTATAAATAAACTATTATATATTTTATATTTTAAAATTGTTTTAAATTATAGTAATTTCTCAGAGACTATATAAATATCTTTGATTTATTTCATAATTATTTTTAAAATTAATTTTCTTTTTAATAATTGGTTTTCTATAAATAGCCTTGATAGACTCCTTTAGATTTTAACTTTGATTTTTAAATAATGTTTTTAATAAGTTTTACTTATGAATTTTATTTAAAATTAATTTATTATTAATAAATTATTTCTATTATGTTACTTCAGTTCATGATCGTTATTGATCTTTTGTTGCGGTAAAGTGGTTTCAACTTAAATTCTATTATTACAAATCGGTATTGTTACAAGTTATGTTATTGATTACTTAATCAGTTAATTATTTATTATTTTATTATCATGCAGGTACCTGTCTTATTTTATATAGGCCTTGTTTCAATCAATTCTTATTAGTTAATTATTTCGTTTATATTTAATTCATATTATCAATTCTTAACCTAAGCTCTTAATTTAATATTTCCTTTTTCGAAATATTTTATGAAACGTTTCTTTCTAAAATCAAACAATTTAATTTTTCTATTTTCAAATTACAATTCAAATTACAAGCATTATTTTATTTATTTCCTTCTAATAATCCTGTTTAATAAATCTCTTTGACATGTGATCATATGTTTAAATAAAATTTCAATTATTTATTATTCTATTTATTTTTATCAATTATTAAAATAACTTTAGATTTCATTTATTTTCTATACTTCAAATTAATAATATAAAAACAAAAACAAAACATTTCCTTAATCTTCCAAATAGGCTTTATTTATTTGATTTCTTTTTAAATTTTAATAATTTCCCCTTATCTAACTTGCTTTGTTTACCTTTTAAAAACTCTTTATTTATTCCTTTATTTATTACTACTTATATTCAATTTTATTATCTCTTCAAATTTCTCAGTACAACACCAAAACAAATCGTCGCGCGTTGAAGCGAGGCGTTTGATTTTCTTAGAAAAAACACAGCGTCGCTAGATCATCTCTTCTGATCGTTATCTGCTTCAGCCCCCTTGAGATACTCTGTCCTTTTTTATCCCTATTTCCTGGACCACGACTAATTAAACTCTTCTCCTACTCCCTTTTCCAATTTTTCCTTTTATTCTCTATTATCTGCGTGGCGACAGAGATCCCTGCTTCTTCGCAGATAAACAAACTTACAGATAGATCATGTAGACGAAGTTCAAATCCGCGATATCAAAACTCGCCACACTCGATTACACATTGATATTCTTTAGTATTGTTATTATTAATCAATTAATTAATTATAAAATAGCCTTCATTGAATACTTCTAGGAAATGCTCTCTTACTAATAAACTTATTTAATTTTTAAATCATTTACTATTTTATTGTTACTTTGGTTAAATTTATAATTTAAATAATTGTTAATTATTATCCTAAACATATGATCCGTTTTATTATTTCAACATTTTACTTTAACATATTACTATTTACTTAAATTTCAATTAATTTTATAATCATTATCTGAACTTAACGTTTCCATTATTTTACTTTAATTTCTATTGTTACAATTATTTGTATTATTTAATTAGGTTATTTATTTTTATAATTACAGTTAAAATTAATTTTGAATACATGATAGAGCTTAGGCATCATTTGATTGTTTATCGGACTTGGACCACGAGATAGTTAGTTGAACCTTTTTTAGCATTTGTTAATATAACTAATCACTGGCACGTGTTTAAGTACTAGATAGTTAGTGTAATTTTGTTAATCGAATAATGTTTTCGTTTAGTACTTATCAGAATACAGTGTGATAAGATTGATTAGCGTGGCTTCGGTTGAGGAACACGTGCCGTGGCTTACACTTGTGGATATGCGTCCTTCGTCTAATCCAAAATAATTGCCGGTGTTTTTCGCAAATCGGTCACCCAACACTTTGCCTTGATCTTCTAATAAACACTTTTGATATTGTTTCACTGTTAAACTTCATAATTAACCCAGATGGAAGTGGATTATTAAACACAACAGGTTGTTCTCGTCAAAACGCTGTTCATGACCTCGTGGCCCATATATCAATGACCCTCATTCCTTCTCACGCGTTTCCGGGTTACTGGTTCCTTTTCCATCCACTCCGATGGCAGCACTAATCAAAGACTGATCAATCAACGTCACCTATCCCCCATGATTTGAATTATATTCAAATTTGAATATTTATCCGTCATTCGAATCAAGAATACTGCTTTTACTCTTATAAAATAATTAATTAAAATACTAATTTTGATGACTAATTAATTAATAAAAAAAATGAAAAAAGTGGGCATGCAACATATCCCCCCCGGAAGTTTGGATGAAACAACACCGTTATTTCAGTCGAACTTCCCTATCTACCTTCAACCAATTTTTTCCTTTTTTTTTTGTTTGGGTAGTTGGGCGTTGTCGGATGGATGTAGGATAATGTATGCAACTCAATGATTTTCAATTTCAAAACAAAATAAAACCAACATCTCATTCAACTTGATTGGCTTTTTGCCCAATACAAGTTGTTGATTCAGATTCTTTCTTCTGAAATGTTCGAACCGTCTTGGTTCTTAAATACTAAATTTCCTTAACCTAACTATCCTACTTCTAGACTAAACTAATACCTAAACTTAAACTTGCTAATGCCAACTAAACCTAACTAACTAAAATACTTACTATCTAACTTATTACCTCAGGGCTACTTATTTGAGTAGTCCCTGGGTTTCTAACTTACACTAATTTCTTACTAACTACCTAAACTAAACGAAAACTAAACTAAACCTAATTACCTAATCTAAACCTAAATACCTAAACTTAACCTAAATACCTAACGTCAAAGTCTGTCTGGTCCGTCGTCTATCGTTGGTCAAAAAAAATTGTTCTATTAGGGACATAACTTTAATTAAGGTCATTGTCAAAAAAATTAACCTAGTCCTCTAAAAGGGGTGGAATTACTAATTGGCTCGTTTTGGAGGGTCAAGTGAAATCTCAGCCTGTTTCTTACTCGGTTTCTAAAAGAAACCTAGACCCTCAACTGTTAACGACTAGGTGGATTATAAGTTTTTAACTGTCTGATATTATATGTCCCTAATACTTCTTGTCGTATGCCTCTAATACTACAGGCCTTGCTTCCTACTACTCCCACGACCCTGCGAGGTCCTCTTCCAAACAATAAGAATCCTAGGCCACCTCTCCCCGGCCTCAAAATTCCTAGTTCCTTGTATAGGACCTGGTACTCATTCTTGTATTTGTCCTTCATTTTGAATTTATTCAGACCTTGGTATTTTCGTTTCATCCTTCTGGCCCTCTCTACCACTAGGGTATCGAGAGTCAATTCAGGATTCGTATTTAATTTGTGAAACATGGGTTGAGTCAATTTCGGTTTGGGTTGACCGTTGTTTAGTATGTAAGGGGTCATTCCCTTTCCCGCATGCAAATTGATATTAAACAGGTATACCACCAAATTGCTACTTTTATCACAGGAATTGTGTTGACCATAACTGAAGGGAGGAAACAAACCAGATAGCTCTCTCATTATTCTCTCCACCGGATTGAGTTGTGAGTTTCTTATGGACGTTAGCCTACTCAGTATTCTGAGATCAGCTAACGTTCTTTTCTCGAGGGCACTAGAGAATCGCTCCTCTCTGTCAGTCAACACTCTTTCTAGTTTCTGTTCAGATTGTTGTTCAGGTTTGGCGGCATCTACTGATTGTTTTGGTTGGTCGATAGACTCATCAGATACTTCTAATTTATTATCTTTTTCCTTTTCTGTTTGTATAGTAGGTAGTGTAAGTATTTCATCCCTGGTAGAAAATTCTTTTTCAGCTATAATGAAAGTATTGACACTTTCAACAATGCTTTTTAGATTGTAATGTGAACCAGAGACGGATGTACTTTGGCGCAGCCCTGTTCTTGACATTATTCTTTTTGTATCGTTCGTTAAATCCTGTGCCATTTTTTGGCCTCATTTCCGAGATTTTTGATGTCTTGTGACATGTTTTCTTGCTTTTGACATATTTGGTTCATCATTATATCTTGTTTTTGAAATTGTTCCTGAGTTTGTTGGTTTTGGTTTTGTATTACTTTAAATTGTTCCTTTGTTTGTTCGCTTGCTATTTCTTGTTTCTGAAATCTGTGATCTATTTCTTTAAATTGTTCCTGAGACTGTTGTTTTTGTTCTTGATTTTGTTGCAACATCATCGCGCGCATCATTTGAAATTGTTGCAACATTACTGCATTTGAGTCTTGTGACGGAGTAGGGGTTATGCTTGGGACGGGATGCTGTGGGTTTGGTCCTAGTGCTGATGTTGGGTTAGGGTTGGGTAGTGGTTGGTCTGCACCCTGTTCAACTGGCGGAGTGATGTGCACCTGAGCTAATTGCTGTTGTAGTTGCTCATCATCCCCCAATTCGCCCATTGTATTGTCTAGCAGAGCATCAACCGAGAGTTCAGACTGTATAACGCTGTCTGCGTTTTCCTCAGTCGATGTCTCCCGCTGTTCCCTATACTCCCTGTACTGACTCTCCCCCATCTCCCTCTCTCCACTCTCATCATCACCATGTTGTGACATTTTGTTGTTATTTATGTCACTCTTTCCACAGAATCACTCCAGGCCCTCTCTCCCGATCAACAGCGAAATCCCTGGCACCTCCACCAGATGTAACCTGCCCAAACTTAACCTTTGACTTACTGACACTCCAATAGCTCACGAAGTGTGCTATTGAAAGTCTCGATCAGTCCGGCCAAGTTTGGTGGTTGTCTATCCGCCCTATTTAAGATGTTTAATATATCAGTAACCGTGGGGGTGTGCGCTTACACTATATGCGGATAGGGTTACTGATAAGGCTATCGAATAAATTCGATAGATATAGTAGAATTTCGCTTGTTGATCAAGATTAATAGACGACCTTGGAGTCCCCTGTGAATATTTGTGGTGATTATGAGATAGGAGAGTTGGATGGGTTTTATTCAGTAATAAAACACGATTTATTAAGACTTTAGATGACTGATTTTAGCAGTATTCAAGATTTTAATGATAAATGTTTGATTCAGCACCGAATAATTCGATATAATCAACAATACAACAATTTTATAGAAACCAATAAAATTCAAATATTCTTTTATAAACAGATTGTTTATAAACTTAATATAAATCAGTAACAATATCCTTATAAAACTACAATCTTACTTATAAACTGACCGTTTATAAGTTATATCTATTAAGTAACAATAGATAACAATATCAATTATAATTTCTATTTATCGAAATTTTCAAATGAACGACGTATTTTATAATAATGACAATTTAAAAACTATTTATAGAAAAATCCTTTTATAAAGGTTTATTTATCAAAATATCGGTTTATTGTTATTATTTATTAAATATTTCAAAGATATTTATTTGATTTATAATTAGATGATATTTTAATTTATTTATTTATAAATAATCTATTTATAAATTCTATTTATAAGTAATCTATTTTTAAATTCTATTTATAGAATTAAGCTATTAATAAATGTTTAAATATAGAAAGTTTAAAATATTTTATTATCCTTCAAATTTTATTGATTGTTATTTATCCCCATAACATGGAAATCTAATAATAGTGACAATCTATTTTTATCAATTAAATTCTATTTATAGATTTTGATTTTAATTGTTGTAATTTTATTTTCATTGTTGAAATTAAAATTCTATTGTTGTAAATTCTATTTTTAGAATTTCCTAATTGTTGTAAATTCTATTTATAAATTTTATTTAAAAATAGATTTTTAGATATGGAGGGATAATGTTCTCCTTTGAGATTAAGATTTTATTTTGAATTTTTAAAAATTCTATTTATAGATCCTATAAATAGCTTTTAGTTTATTTTTAACTTTTATTATTAATAGCTTTCTATAAATAAACTATTATACTATTTTTATATTTCAAGATTTATTTTTAAATTATATTGTTATAAACTCTCTATAAATATCTTTGATTTATTTTCATATTATTTTTTAAAATTAATTTTCTTTTTAATAATTGGTTTTCTATAAATAGCCTTGATAGACTTTTTAGATTTTAACTTTGATTTTTTAATAATCTTTTTAATAAGTTTTATTTAAACTTTATTTTTAAAATTAATTTATTAATATAATTATTCTATTGTTTATAGTTTAGATATTATTAATCTTTTGTTACTTTAAAATTGTTTCAACTTAAATTCTATTATTACAAATCGGTATTGTTACAAGTTATGTTATTGATTACTTAATCAGTTAATTATTTATTATTTTATTATCATGCAGGTACCTGTCTTATTTTTATAGGCCTTGTTTCAATCAATTCTTATTAGTTAATTATTTCGTTTATATTTAATTCATATTATCAATTCTTAACCTAAGCTCTTAATTTAATATTTCCTTTTTCGAAATATTTTATGAAACGTTTCTTTCTAAAATCAAACAATTTAATTTTTCTATTTTCAAATTACAATTCAAATTACAAGCATTATTTTATTTATTTCCTTCTAATAATCCTGTTTAATAAATCTCTTTGACATGTGATCATATGTTTAAATAAAATTTCAATTATTTATTATTCTATTTATTTTTATCAATTATTAAAATAACTTTAGATTTCATTTATTTTCTATACTTCAAATTAATAATATAAAAACAAAAACAAAACATTTCCTTAATCTTCCAAATAGGCTTTATTTATTTGATTTCTTTTTAAATTTTAATAATTTCCCCTTATCTAACTTGCTTTGTTTACCTTTTAAAAACTCTTTATTTATTCCTTTATTTATTACTACTTATATTCAATTTTATTATCTCTTCAAATTTCTCAGTACAACACCAAAACAAATCGTCGCGCGTTGAAGCGAGGCGTTTGATTTTCTTAGAAAAAACACAGCGTCGCTAGATCATCTCTTCTGATCGTTATCTGCTTCAGCCCCCTTGAGATACTCTGTCCTTTTTTATCCTATTTCCTGGACCACGACTATTAAACTCTTCTCCTACTCCCTTTTCCAATTTTTCCTTTTATTCTCTATTATCTGCGTGGCGACAGAGATCCCTGCTTCTTCGCAGATAAACAAACTTACAGATAGATCATGTAGACGAAGTTCAAATCCGCGATATCAAAACTCGCCACACTCGATTACACATTGATATTCTTTAGTATTGTTATTATTAATCAATTAATTAATTATAAAATAGCCTTCATTGAATACTTCTAGGAAATGCCCTCTTACTAATAAACTTATTTAATTTTTAAATCATTTACTATTTTATTGTTACTTTGGTTAAATTTATAATTTAAATAATTGTTAATTATTATCCTAAACATATGATCCGTTTTATTATTTCAACATTTTACTTTAACATATTACTATTTACTTAAATTTCAATTAATTTTATAATCATTATCTGAACTTAACGTTTCCATTATTTTACTTTAATTTCTATTGTTACAATTATTTGTATTATTTAATTAGGTTATTTATTTTTATAATTACAGTTAAAATTAATTTTGAATACATGATAGAGCTTAGGCATCATTTGATTGTTTATCGGACTTGGACCACGAGATAGTTAGTTGAACCTTTTTTAGCATTTGTTAATATAACTAATCACTGGCACGTGTTTAAGTACTAGATAGTTAGTGTAATTTTGTTATTTGTATAATGTTTTCGTTTAGTACTTATCAAATACAGTGTGTGGATAGATTGATTGGCGTGGCTTCGGTTGGGAACACGTGCCGTGGCTTCACTTGTGGATAGCGTCCTTCGTCTAATCCAAATAATTGCCGGTGTTTTTCGCAAATCGGTCACCCAACACTTTGCCTTGATCTTCTAATAAACACTTTTGATATTGTTTCACTGTTAAACTTCATAATTAACCCAGATGGAAGTGGATTATTAAACACAACAGGTTGTTCTCGTCAAAACGCTGTTCATGACCTCCTGGCCCATATATCAATGACCTAATTCCTTCCACTCGACCTGATTTCCGTTAGCCATTCCTTCTCCAGCCATTCAGATGGCAGCACCAATCAATGACTGATCAATCAGTGTCACCTACATTCCATAATTTGAATTATATTCAAATTTGAATATTTATCCGTCATTTGAATCAAGAATACTGCTTTTACTCTTATAAAATAATTAATTAAAATACTAATTTTGCTGACTAATTAATTAATAAAAAAATGAAAAAAGTGGGCATGCAACAGTATATATCAAAGTGTCTATTTTATATTTGTGTCAACTGATGAAGTTGGCACATTCATGCGCTAGTAGTATACATTGAAGAAGAATTCAAAGTCTTTTAAATATATGAAATTATAACCATTTAATTAAAATAATCTTACTGAAAATAAGGACATTTTTTAATTAATTCCCCACTAAGGCAGATAAAAATACAATTATAAAAATCGATTATTGGAACCCAGGTCCCAAAATCTACCGAAAATTCCATTGGTCTGTATGTGTGCGCTGGTGTTTATGTAGGTAGATATGTATAATAAATATTCAAAAGACACCAGGCAGTCCGTTCTCTCTGGAGTGTTGGATTTTTATTAATCAAAATCGTCTCGCTTATAGTAAATTTGTAAATTCTAATCTAAAGTTATGGGTGAATATTGCGAAGGGGTGAAACCCGTTTTTTTACAAACAAAGAAATCATATTTCAATCAAAATAACAAATCTTTATTTTATATCATTTGAAATATTTTTAATTTTAACCTGTTTTTTTTTCAACATTTAATTAATGGAACTTTTCAAACTTTGAAAATTAATTTTAAAAAATTGCATGAAAATATAATTAAATATATATTTTGGTTAATTAAAGGGTTACTTTGGAACAAGTGAACAACACTCCATCAAAATTAAGCCCAACATAAATAAAAAAAATTATTAAGGTGGTTCTTTCGCGACAATCCACACAAAAAGTTTTATTAGCCTCGTAACCACTCTATAAATATGAACGGAACTAAAATTTTAGGTTATGTTTTTTTAACATGAATGTAGCACTCACACTACGAAATATCTATATGGATACACACATACTTGCCGGATCGTTTCCAAGCCATTGTGCTTATATCCTCTCCACTAAAAATAATCCCCCAAATATGTTTTTTTTTACAGTGAAAGCAAAGATTTAAGTATCTTTTCGAGTGTCTTTTTTTGAAAAAAGATGGAAATTATTTCAAAAATCAACCCAGTCGTATAATATTAGTAAATTAATTTAACTTTTAAGGACATCATAGATATTAGAGAAATATTTTTACATTGCATATCAGAGGTTCGTCCCCTTAGGAATCGAACCCAAGCGCTAACTAAGCTTGCCGGGCCAGTAATAAACCCTTAGACAAATCTCTCCTGACATGAAACATATATAAGTATTATAGCTAAAGTTTTTCACTCCCTTCAACTCAAAGGGAATAGTGAAAATTCCTGCTAAAGTGAAAAAAAGTTTTCAGTGAGGGACCCATTAGTTTTACAGTGAAAGCAAAGATTTAAGTATCTTTGCGAGTGTCTTTTACTTTATCCAATGCAAAACATGGGTAAAGTATTGTAATCGCTCTCGGGGCAAGCGTTGGCTTCAAAGGGTCCTCAAGGTAAAGACTACGGAACCCATGGACTCAATTAAAGTCACAAATTGTAGTATTCAATTAGGTTGAATTTTAGCACGTGACGGTTTTGCCAAAAATTACATGGGGTCTAGTGGAGAGGCCAAAAAGTGCGATTTTTTCATTTAGTGCGTGCGGATGGATGGATGGATGTATGGATGGATGTATGGATGGATGTATGGATGGATGTATGGATGGATGTATGGATGGATGGATGGATGGATGGATGTTATCGTTTTTTGGCCCACGATTTTTTCCACACCGTTGCACCGATTGAAATGAAATTGAAAATCTACCATTAGTTTAATAAAATGAAGCGCTGATTAGTTTTTGGTACATATCGGCCCACAAACATTAGTACTTTTATTTCAGTACTTTTTGAGTTTTTTCTAAATATCTTTAAAATGACTTAACCAATTTTGATGAAATTTAATATCCTAATTAAGTACCTTGGGGACCACAAAAAAGGTTAAATAAAGTTTTTTAGTAAAATTATATTTTAAAGTTACTTAACTCTAGAGTAAGATAGTACTTTTTTATATTTTTTAAATTCTTTAAAATTTATTCATTTGAACGTTTTAATATAGCTCATTTAGCCTTGCTTAAATAAGAATAGATAGGCTTCTCTCTGTGAAATGCTAAAAATTTGGGAGGAAATTTTATAAATAACCATAGCAACTGCATTGTTTTCTTATCCGTTACCTTTGCTGAAGACATAGAGGAATCGACTTTAAACCAAAAATAGAGATTGATTCTCATCTACTACTTGAAGAATAACCATTCTATATTGGATTTTTGACGTTTCGGTTCTTATTGGTGACCATTACTGAAGACATAGAGGAATCGACTTTAAACCAAAAATAGCGATTGATTCTCATCTAATACTTGAGGAATAACCATTCTATATTGGATTTTTGACGTTTCGGTTTTTATTGGTGATCATTTCTGAAGACATAGAGGAATCGACTTTAAACCAAAAATAGCGATTGATTCTCATCTAATACTTGAGGAATAACCATTCTATATTGGATTTTTGACGTTTCGGTTTTTATTGGTGACCATTTCTGAAGACATAAATAGCGATTGATTCTCATCTAATACTTGAGGAATAACCATTCTATATTGGATTTTTGACATTACGGTTTTTATTGGTAACCATTGCTGAAGACATAGAGGAATCGACTTTAAACCAAAAATAGCGATTGATTCTCATCTAGTACTTGAGGAATAACCATTCTATATGGGATTTTTGACGTTTCGGTTTTTATTGGTAACCATTGCTGAAGACATAGAGGAATCGAGTTAGAATCAAAAGTAGCGATTGATTCTCATCTGATACTTGAGGAATAACCATTCTATATTGAATTTTTGACATTTCGGTTTTTATTGGTAACCATTGCTGAAGACATAGAGGAATCGAGTTAGAATCAAAAATAGCGATTGATTCTCATCTAATACTTGAGGAATAACAATTCTACATTAGGTTTTTGACGTTTCGATTATTATTGGTAACCATTGCTGAAGACATGGAGGAATCGACTTAGAATCAAAAATAACGATCGATTCTCATCTAATACTAGAGGAGGAATAACCTTATGTGCATTCCATTTTTGATGTTTTGACTATTAATGAAACCTCTACTGAAAACGTGGAAGAATAGACTTAAAATCAAAAAAGACTAAATTTTTTTTTGGTAAACAACTCAAGCTTGAGCTTTTTGATTTTAAGTCTATTCTTCCACGTTTTCAGTAGAGGTTTTCCATTAATAGTCAAAACATCAAAAATGGAATGCAATAAGGTTATTCCTCTAGTATTAGATGAGAATCGATCGTTATTTTTGATTTTAAGTCGATTCCTTCATGTCTTCAGCAATGGTTACGAATAATAACCAAAATGTCAAAAATCCAATGTAGAATGGTTATTCCTCGACTTATATAAATGAGAATTATTTTTGAATTAATGTCAATATGAACTACAAATTGCAAGTGATATCTGATTAATAATAAAAGGAACAAACATATTAATATTTCAAATGAATTTGGATAAAGTTTAGCAACGATCCGTTGCAGTTTATTTTGAAAAAAGATGGAAATTATTTCAAAAATCAACCCAGTCGTATAATATTAGTAAATTAATTTAAATTTTAAGGACATCATAGATATTAGAGAAATATTTTTACATTGCATATCAGAGAGGTTCGTCGAAATAATTTCCATCTTTTTTCAAAAAAAAGACACTCGAAAAGATACTTAAATCTTTAGTTGAAAAGTTTTTGTTTTGCCGAGAGTAGCAGAGTTGTTGATTCACAAAGAGAAACAAAGAGATTGTCTTCTGCTTGATGCAAATAAACATATACACATATATATCAAGATGATATATCTGTATATATATATTATTTATTTGTTTGAGACTATAGTTTCGAAGACTTGGTCTTCATCATCAGTCTTTCTTCAATTATAAATGTTTTTCATGGAGTCAATATCATATGGATACTGAAAACTTGGTGTTCCTTCGTCACTGGAAAGCTAGCAACTAACAAAGACATCTTTCTCGGTGCTCGACGAAACACCAAGTTTTCAGTATCCATATGATGACTCGATGTGAGCCCTGGAGAGAATGTCTTTGTTAGTTGCTAGCTTTCCAGTGACGAAGGAACACCAAGTTTTCAGTATCCATATGATATTGACTCCATGAAAAACATTTATAATTGAAGAAAGACTGATGATGAAGACCAAGTCTTCGAAACTATAGTCTCAAACAAATAAATAATATATATATACAGATATATCATCTTGATATATATGTGTATATGTTTATTTGCATCAAGCAGAAGACAATCTCTTTGTTTCTCTTTGTGACTTAAATCTTTGCTTTCACTGTAAAATTAATGGGTCCCTCACTGAAAACTTTTTTTCACTTTAGCAGGGAATTTTCACTATTCCCTTTGAGTTGAAGAGAGTGAAAAACTTTCGCTATAATACTTTATATATGTTTCATGTCAGAGAGAGATTTGTCTTAAGGGTTTGGCTACTGGCCCGGCAAGCTTAGTTAGCGCTTGGGTTCGATTCTAAGGGGAACGAACCTCTCTGATATGCAATGTAAAAATATTTCTCTAATATCTATGATGTCCTTAAAAGTTAAATTAATTTACTAATGTTTTTTTTTGTTTTTTATCAAAATTACGTGGTAAATAATTTCTATTTTTTTTTAAGTTACTCCGAATATATTATTCTAACTAATATTAGTTTTTAATCAAGAAGGTGAAATTCCTTCAATGAAAAAAAATAAAATAATGATCATATCCCCACACTTACCCTATCTACCCTATGTAAAAAATGTCATTTTTAATTGCAATTATTTCATGTTTGGTGTATGTTAATAGTCTTCAAATTTTAACAGTATTTGTATTATACTTTTAATGACTTATATTCCAAGTTTCAAAGACTTCTTGAATTTTTGCATTGTGTGAAAGAACTACCTTAAATTAAAAGTTTTTTGCCGAGAGTAGCAGAATTTTTATAAATTGAAGGAGACAATAAAAGAGTGTGTCTTCTGTGGAATTATAAATTTGTAATTAATTTATAACGAAATATTATAAATAAATTAAAATTTATAATTTTACTATTAGATTTACTCTTTTGTATCTCCTAAAAATATTTATGAATGGTATATTTCTGTTTAAATATTTTCTGATTCGAAATAAAGAAAAAAATATAGTGGCAAGAGTAGTTGCTAGACTATCCATATAGTCATTTGAAATATTACCAAATATACCTAGGTAATTAAATATCGTGTTCAATTCCATGATTTGGATTGAAAATTGTTTCTTAAAAGCTGGGAACAAAACAAAGCTGATATTATGTTTTTGACTAAAATAATTTTGTGCCAAAGCCTGGAGGACTCTCATTTAGAAGTGGAACATTGCTAAATAAACAATATACTAGTAGGTATACTAGTATTTAGATAGAGTTTGGTTCTCAATGTTTAGAGAATAAATTTTTAATTAATATAATATTTATTCCTCCCGTATTAGATGGTAATATGGGAACCAATGGCTTTTTTACTTTATCCATAGCGAAGCATATATCTATTTAATAACTGCAGCATATCTCATATAAATAAATGCATCTTCCAGAGACAGTTTTTGTTCTATTCTATTAGTATTAAATAATGCAGAGTGCGTCATTAAAATTTATGTGGGGGGGGTTGGAAATGGTTTCATTTTAGCATTATATATTCTAAAAATAAAAACAGTCAAGTCTTATAACTTCAACAAAATGTAATAAATAGCTCTATTAAAAAATATTAAAGATGTTTCACCTTACACCAACACCACAATCCCTACTAATTAATAAATAGCTCTTCTAATTCTTTAGAAGTAAATAAAATTAAGGGGGGATACTTTTCATGAAACTGGGGGGGGGGGGGGTTCATTATATAAAATTATAATATGAACACAATTTAGGTCATTTATCAAAGATTTTAATAGAAATGTTTATATTGCATGTAGGAGGGTCTTGTGCCCTCGGAGGTCGAATCAAGAACTAGTACGCTTTCCGGGCAACTAGTCAGACTTGAGACCATCACCTCCAAACATGCAATATATATTGGAGTGTGATGGTCTCAAGGGTCTGACTAATTGCCCGGAAAATGTACTAGTGCTTGGGTTCGACTCCCAAGGGGATAAGACCCTCCTACATGCAATATAAACATATCTATTAAAATCTTTAATAAATGACCTAAATTCTCGTTCGTAAAATTAATTGATTATAAATCACAAGTTGATTTTGAGAAAAAATTCAATCTTTCTTTCTCAAATAGATACTCTTTTCAATATAAAATATATTGAAAGAAATTGTAATTTAATATAAATATGTTGAATACAACAGAAACTGTCTCAGAAAGATGGATTTATTTATATGAGATATGCGGCGGCGGATTAATCAATATAGGCATTATAGGCACTTGCCTATGTCCGAGCGCGCGTTGTGCAGAAAATGGGAAATATTACATTTTATATCAAGCGAGACAGAAACGAGCCAATGAACAGTTTTATTCATCTTAAAATAATAGGTAAATTAAAAGATTTTAATAAGGAGGATAGTACCTACTAATTCCGTGTAACTTCATCTGGCACAATCTTAGAATGCTGTTTTTCAGTGTTTAACTGTTGAAATAACAATTTAAAATCAAATGCTCGGAGCAAAGCTAGTGGTCTTAAAAGACAACTCGAAAAATATGAGTCTGCTTTTTAACCGACTTCAAAAAAGGAAGAGGTTCTCTATTCGACTGAATTTTTTTTGTCTATGTTACCTCATATCTCCGCCAATTGTGAACCGATTTTGATGGTTTTTTGCATTGGGTTCATTCTAGCTTCCGATTGGTCGCGTTTTTTTTTCATTGGTATTGGACCTTTTTTGATATGTTTGTTCAGGTATAACTTCTTTATTAATGAACCGATTTTAATGATTTTTTTTCTTGGAAAGAGGGTACCTTAGAGGTGCTACCATATAAATTTGGTCAAGTTCTTAATATATGTATCAATGACGAAATAACGTAAATCTTCAATTCTTATGACCAAATAATCTAAATTATAATAAATAAAATATTTTATAAAAAAATCAATTTTAAAACGTTCATTTAAAACCCGCAAACGTTTCTAGAGAATTTCTATGTTTATGAATTCAATTATCATTTTATTATTCATGAGATGACCAATCGACTTGATTGGGGAATAATGGAATTGAAATAATTATCGGAAAAGAGGTTTTTTTATCTAATTAGATTTTTCCTCTTATTAAAAACAAGGACTAAAGATGAATAAGGACACTCGATGGTGGAGAAGTAATCTCCGGAATCGAAGCAAAAATACAATGTATTAATTAATGTAAAATAATTGGTTTAAAAAAAAAAATTATTATTCATTCCTTTCTCTTACGAGATGAATGCAAGGTATTATCTTAAGTCACTATTCTTAACATCACTAAAAGGAGAAAAATAAAAATAATTTTTATAAAAAAAATAAAACCGACTTCAAAATTATATGCAACAAATAAAATAATAATAACTTAAAAATCAAATCAAATACACTAAAAGGTATAAAATAATTATCTTATTTAGTCACAACTAAACGACGAAATATTAACATGAAATTACTTTTTGAAGTCGGTGCCAAACAAACTATATCTATAAGCGAGCGTACCCGCCAAACGTACTAAGTAAGATCCGTCGAGTGCGATTCATAAAATCTATATGTTTGGCAGCGACTTCAAAAAGTAATTTCATGTTAATATTTCGTCGTTTAGTTGTAACTAAATAAGATAATTATTTTATACCTTTTAGTGTATTTGATTTGATTTTTAAGTTATTATTATTTTATTTTTTGCATTTAATTTTTTTGAAGTCGGTTTGATTTTTTTTATAAAAATTATCCAGGGTGGCCATTCAATGAAAAAATCGGGAAAACCGCGAATAAACTTGGAATTCTAACAACCGGGAAAAAGCCGGGAATTTCGATATGTGGCCGGGAAAATGGAATTTTTTTCTTGTGTGTATGCCATAGACTAAATAAATAAATAATAGAGACAAATCCAGAAACACCCTTATTTTACATAAATACAAAGATGTATTTGTTGCGTAATGACCAGTACACGTCTGAAATAATTAGAACCTGCATTAAATTAACTCAAACATGAGATTTATATTTAAATTTTTTCGCTTTATTTCAAAACAAATACGGTATTTGGTCTCTCTATATTCTCTAGTATTAGAATCGATAAAAATATCTTGGAAATTAATAGTTTATTTATCTATGAAAATTTTAAATGGTGTTTTTCATTCTTATAATAGTTATAATATAAATTTAAAAAAACTTCCCAATTAAATTAATGTCCGTTAGAATTAGAAGGTCCGCAAATTTTGGTATGCGCATAAGCTAAGTCCGTCACTAGAGATATGCTGCAGTTATTAAATTGATATATAAATATTTATCGGTTTGTAGTAATTTCAGCCATTACACTTCGCTGATTGGTTCCTTAGAAGGTTTTGCTGTCTATTTGACCCACCTATTATTTAAGGATCTTATCTCTTCTCGAGTTTTATCGGGTCTTTGTATTCTTATTTTTTCTACTCAAGTTCAAACAAATATACATCCAGAATGAAATTTCAGATAAGGGACAATGAAAAGACGAGATACCAAATATCTGCAGCCAAAACAAAATGGCGAGAATGGTTTTAAAATGAAGAAACTTCTGAAACACTACTCAGGAGTCTGAATCAAACAATTTTGAATTAATTAATTGTATAATAATTAATAAAGTAACCCCATGAAAGCAATTCAAAACCGATCTATCCGTTAAATAGAGGATGTGATGATGACTTTTTTGACTCGCCGGCGTGACCCAACCAGAAAGCCTCTCTTTCCTCTTTTAAACATACTATCATGGCATGTGAATCATTAATTCCCCCCAAAGCTGACTTAGTAAACTCCCAACATCTATCCGGTGACATATTTTTCAAAAATATATTTATATAATGATACCGGTGCAAGAAGATGTCGCACTAAAAAAATACATCTGTAGTTGATAGTTATGGTATATAACAGGTTAATTCCCTTTGCCTTGATGGGTCGTCAAAGCCTGTTATATATGTTATTCTAAAAGTGCTTAGTGGGGCGATTTGCATTAGACCGGAATATAATATTTATTACATATTACATTTTTACTTACAATTGAGTTAAAAGTAGATTGTAAATAATGAAATATAAACTGTATCCACTTTATCCGGAAAATGTGCACACTACTTCACTGCTTTTGAGAATGTCAAATTAATGTGGGGGGAGGGGCGGGGGGAATAAATCCTACTTATAAAAATAATAAAGAGAAAATTCGTGATTAAACCAGAGGTACCCATAGAGTCTTCATCTACCTCAGGCGTACCTAATAATGAATATTCTTTTTGATATTTTTTCATGAATTCAAAAATATCCGAATGTTTGTAGGTAAATTTGTTTGTAGAGTGATCAGCTTACGATTTTAGTCAAACAAATTTACCTCCATCCAATCTGTTATTTGAGAAAATAAGGGATAAAATATTTTTAATTAAAAAGACAGATCATGAAGGTCAAACAATAGAAAATATAGTCTAACACTTATAAATAGATACAGTCGACTCTCGATAATTCGAACTCTTCAGCTGTTCACTTCGGTAAATCGAAAAAATGCTGTGTATTTTATACGCTCGATAACTTTAAATCATTTTCGTAACAAGAAGGGGAGATAAAATTCGAACTAGGGCACTTCCCCTCTCTATAATTCGAATTTTTCCTATCGAAAAACTATTCTTAATTTGTTTAATTAGGTATGTTATTATCTATTGCAATGTTTATACATATTGTCGGCTTAGAGTGTAAACCTGCTAACTCACAACAAGGACATTTTACAGGGCAGAGAAAAAACAAACAAACTTTAATATTGTTGTTATGGAAAGAAATTATTTTTCACATTTTTTTCTATAACTTACCATCGTAATTTTAAGTAGCAGTTTTACCTGGACGATGCTGCATCTCTTTTTCTTTCAAACGGTATTAATATGTCATATATGATTAAAAATGGATTTAGCAGGTTTACACTCTAACGACGATATGTATTTTTTGTTGTTCTTTTTTGTTGTTTTCATTATTTTTACTTTTTTATTTGAGGCTATATATAAAATCTAATTAAGCTTATACATATTTTCAAAAATATAGCAAAAATTCTTAATAATTCGAATTTTTCTTGTAGTCCCTTGGATTTTGAATTATCGAGAGTCGAAGTATAAGTTTATTTGCATTGAGCAGAGGACAACCTCAATTATTTCTTCTTAAGACTCTTATCAAACTAAATTTTTTCAATAATAATTTCATAAAACTTGCTCCATTTTAAAATTAATTAAAATATGAATTAAAGATATATTTTGATTATTCGGTGAAAATCCATGATATTACTCTTATGATAATGTGATATGATAATTCCTTTGATGTTTGTTAATAAATCCAATTTCAGATATTGATTTGTGACCGTTGGGATGCTCTCAATATTCTATTAACTAAAGTTAATTAGAGTAATAAAAGAGTCATGATTAAAATCTACTAAAAGGAAGAAAACAGAGATGAATGGTCGGGGGGGTTGGAGGGTGAAATTATATCCTTTGTAACCAATACCAAGAGGAGGCACTTAATTGAATTTGTGCATTGAATAATTATTATTTAATAGAAAATGATTATCCGAGCTGGCCGGGTACGTCTGCCCGAATTCATGCTATTCAATTCCCCCTGTCATTTGCTATTATTCTACTTAATCCCGTTCGAAAATTCGATCAAATTTAGTTTCGTCGATGGAAATTTCATTATCCTCTCTTTAATTTTTGCAACTTGGCAGTGGGGAAAAAGTTTTTACTCCGATTCAATCTTGGAAGTTGATGAGAGGGGAGTAGTTAATGGGCGAGCTGCCGTTGCGTTGTTCACTTGGGAAAAATCCCCCGAGCACAAATCCCGCTTGGGAACTTTTCGACTTTTCACACACCAAACCGGGGGGTAATTTATTCCAAATGATGATTAAGATACACTTAAAAAGAGGATTAAACGAGAAAGCATCAGCAATATTTGATAGGTATATTAATGAAACTAGTTTGACAAAACTTTTAGATTATTTTATTAAATGGATAAAATTAACACGCTTAAAACATTTCAAGAAGAATTAGTAATTAAAATTTTAGCAGGCCGTTGTAGAAAATCAGGGCGCGTTCAGATGTCAGTACTTCGGTTTGTTTTAAGAGTGTTTATTAGCCAAAGTTACACTTTACATGCATGTTACAAGATTTATCCCTAACACTCTGGGATATACTATATTTTCTATTTTAATTATTCTACACATTACAATTTGTATTCAGTAGTTATACATTATTTCAGTGGATCCCAGCCTTTTTCAGCTGGTGACCCACCTTTCCTTATCGGAATACCTCCACGGTCTTTCGGCCCATGGTGGAGTAAAAAACCTTATTTGTATCGTATCCCTTCCTCATGTATAGGTATATATATATATACTTTTTTGAAGATACAGATTGATTATTGATAAACAATTTGTGTTCTTATTTGAAAATGGTTGACAAAATATAAGCACTTTGTATCAAAACAGCTATTTATTTAACAATAGATAGATGTTTAATTAAATTAGCGAACGAAGAAAAGATTTTTGTATTATAGACAAAAGGATCAGCCAGGACTTCTTTAAATCTGGAGACAAATCTAATGTTTCTAACTATAGACCAATATCTATTCAGTCTGTCTTTCCAAGAATATTTGACTCTATTGTCTCTAATAGGTTGAAAAATGATCTAATGTCAATTATTATTCCCCAGCAGCATGGGTTAGTTCTGTTCTAAAAGGTCTACAGTAACTACTTCTAACTTATCAAAAATTCGTATTAGATAAAATTGATGCTCGTAGCCAGGTGGACTCTGTATATACAGACTTCACTAAGGCATTTGATGAAGATAAGTCATGGCATATTGTGCGAAAATTGGAAGCTTACGGAATATCAGGTGCTCTCCTCTCGCTGGCTTGAAAGTTTCCCTTGTGAACAGAACCCAATTAGTCAAAATTAAAACTTTCCAATCAACTCCATTCACAGTATCATCGGGGGTTCCTCAGGGATCTCATCTGGGACCATTTTTATTTCTTCTTTTTATAAATGATATACACACTGCTCTACATGATGCTCAGTTTCTGTTGTTTGCTGACGACTTAAAGATTTATCTTGAAGTTTCTTCTCTTGCAGACTGTGAGAGATTACAGACAACTGTAGATCAGACTTCAGGAGTGGTGTTGTACTAACCAACTGCAGTTGAATCTTTCTAAATGTTCCATAATTTCATTCTCTCGTAAAGTAAATCCTGTTATGCATTCTTACTCTCTTCTTGGCCAACAACTTGTTCGAACTGAGAATATACGTGACCTTGGTGTCCTCTTTGATAGTAAACTGTGTTTCAAGGATCATATCCATGACATCTACACACGATCTCTTAGAACACTAGGTTTCATTACCCGCAATTCTTACGAATTTAGAAATATCCAATGCTACATCCATCTTTACAAATCCTTAGTTCGTCCAATTGTTGAGTATGCCACTGAAGTATGGAGTCCTTTTTACTCAGTAGAAAAAACTTCTCCAATCTGTACAGAATTAAATTTCTTCGTAAGCTATCCTTTAAACTCTTTATCCTAAATGATACCTCTTCAAATGTCTCCTTGCAAACTCAATTTAATCTTCCTGATCTTGATAGGAGACGTGAATTTTTGATGTGTCCTTTGTTTATAAATTATTAAACAGCCAGATAGATAGCAGTTTCCTACTATCCCAACTAAAAATAAATGTTCCATGTCGCAGTTTGAGATCGCAAGACATGTTTTACATTGACTGCCCGAGATCAAACTATATGATGGCTTCCCCTAAACCGAATGATGAACATATGTAATGGGGTGTTCATTGGCGTTGACGTTGACAATTGTTCTCTTGGTAGTGTTAGGAGACTGATGCTGGGTAGATAGACTTTGCTTATGTTTGGTTGAGTCTGATTGTATGATTTGTATTCTTATATAATAATGTATTCTTGTAATTTATGTAAATGTGTGCTTGTAAATGTGTAAAAGGAATTGTTCCGTTCAAAATAAATAAATAAATAAATAAAGGATTCGAACCTGGGATCTTTGCATATGTACTGCAATGCTTTTGTCATAAGAGCTTTAGCTTTAGTGGATATAGGAGCTAAAGCTCTTATGACAAAGCATTGCAGTACATATGCAAAGATCCCAGGTTTGAATCCTGGCTGATCCTTTTGTCTATAATACAAAAATCTTTTTCTTCGTTCGCTAATTTAATTAAATTAATAATTTTCTTATGACGAGGCCTCATTGTGATTGCGTCACGGGGCAAAGAAAAAATTATTTTCGACCCTAGGGTTTGTGATTGATTGGGAGGCGTTTGAGAATAGAATAGATATATGTTTACAAAATATGCAACAAGTGGTTACATACTTACTAACAAATGTTCCTAGGTGAAGATAAAAACTACAATTATTAAAGTACACAAAGACCATTTTAATTTTTCAGGGGAAAAAAATTCATACAGCTTTGATATGATTATATTTAAGAAAATTGTTATCACAATCTATCAATATGTAAAATTGCTGTTTTTAAGTAAGCATACTATATTAATGAGATTTTTGGGACTGTTTCGATTGAACTAACACGTCAATGTCAGGATTGAATGAATCTGTTTTTAATCTTAAGTCACTTTCAACATTGAGTTGCCAGAGTGTGCACCATGCCAAATAATGATTATTTTATTATTGTTTTAATTTTTACAAATAATTTTTGTTTTTGTTTTTCTTCTTATTACTAGGACAGGGGTCTTCAAACTATGCACCGCGAAGAACTTTTAAGTCCACCGCGACAATGTGGTCACTTTACTAAAAAAAATGTTACCTCTTCAAAATAAATAAATAAAAAAAGCTATAGATATAATAAAAATCAATAGAATCTAATCCAATGATTAGATAATTAAGCTGTTTTACAGGTATTATATAAATTATAAATATGGTGAAGTTGTTATTTTCTACTTTTGAGAGATGTCACCGCGGAACTTTTACTGAAAATTTGCTGCACCGATCGTGAAAAAGTTTGAAGACCCCTGTAATAGGGGATAGGAATATTTAACTTTTTATTTTATTTTTTAACAAGAAAATGGCTCCAAGTAAAACCTTGTTTCCGTACTTCGGGATTTATCCCGAAAACCCGCGCTAGGGTTGCCAACATTGGAGCATAGATTTGTTGGAAATTGCGGGGCGGGGCTGAAAAAAGAGGACTTAGTCAAAATTGTTCCTTAAGTATATAGTACCTGGAGGCACTCGAGCAATGCTCGGTAACTTCTTCCTTCAGTTAAAAGCTTTATTTTAATATTATTTTTAATTTAAAATTCTGATAAAAAGGTCGATTTTTATTTGAAAGCCGTTTTCAAATTAAAAAAAATATAAATATATATAATGTATTCGACCACTATGTTATTTTTTCAGAAAATTGAGACCTGCTTATGCGAAAGATATTTTTAAATAAATTCTTGATTATTTTTATTCTATTAAATAAATAAGGTTCTTTATAAAAACAATTATAAAACGTTTATTAATAATTCTAACGTTTAGGGAGAACAACAAACCACAAACACAATACTTCTTCAATGCCTTTTAGAACAATGGAATAAGGCAACCCATTGTCTGCCTGGGTACAAAAGGAAAAGGGAAACCTTTTTTAAAACACTAAGAATGGGATTTGTCTACCTGAGAATAATTAATTTGATTACGAAAAAACCCATCAAAAACAATTTTGTCGAAGATGAGACCGTGACAGATCGAATTGTCACCCCAAAAACCCCCTAACCCCTGAATTTCATCAAAATCGGAAGAGTCGTTTTCAAAAAATAACCAAGATACAAATATATAAACAAATAAACAAATATATATACAAACAAATAAATATACAATTTTTGCTCGTTTAATAAGAGTAGATAAGAAAAGCGTGAAATTTGCAGAAGTAGTGAAAGATTGGAAGCTTGAGTAGAATTAGTAAAATAAAAATTAAGCACACTTGTTTTGGTATAGATTCGTGAATATTTATTTAATGAGTTGTAAGAACCAAATTTAATTTTTGCCATCTCATACGAATATAACGGGAAAATTGGGCTCCTGCACGCTGCTCGCGCCTTTCTCGGGACGTTTCTTTCAGGTCCTCAGAAACTTAGAGCTATTAAGGTGAGGGACCCTTATGTCAGATCCTTTCAAGAACAATATTCAGAACACAAGACATCCTTTAGAAGAAAATTGATTAAAAATATTTAAAGTCAAGTATGCGACAAGAAAGGTTAGATGGAGATGATAGAACATGAAATAAGAAAAGATATCACTTTAAATGACCTGATCGAGCAATTAGTTTTAAAAAATCTGCGGTAGTAATGAATAATAACTAGAAATATAAAATATAAAATAATTAAAACAAAAACATTATAATACGAGTATATATTTTATTATGAAATTAAAAATATAACTAGAAATACAAAAAATGTATGTTTATTATATTAAATAAATAAATATTTGAATCAAAAATTATTAAAATTATGTTCATGTATTGCTCCATAAAACTCCGTAGCCGGCCTTGTAGAAAATGAAGGGGTTCTTCTTGTTCTCCAATTTCAACCGGAAGATTGCAGTATTTCTTTCTTATAAGAATTGTTGGATGATAGAATATACCAAAGGTGGCCATTGGCCAACCTATGGTACATGCTCCAAACGTGGCGCAATAGAAGATTTCAAGTGGCGCATTTCATCAGTTACTTTTTTTATTCCCCTATTCAAAGTAGATCCTACCCTGGTCCTCATCTACCAACACACACGTTGATGTAAGACGGTAGAAATCTACTTGATTTGTATGGCCTATTTGAACTCGTATGTAAAAAATTTAGCGCATGGTATGTAAAAGGCAGCCACCACTGAAATACACAGATAGATAAATCGGCCAAGTGCGATTCGGACGGACTTTGTTCCTTATAAATAAATATATATTATTCGCTGAATGACACAACGCTTCGTAAATTCAATACTTCAACCCGTCCAGAGGGCATCGGCAGTAGAAAAATGATTATATATTTCATTATACATGAGATATCAAATTTGTTCATTTATTATATAGGTGTTTTAGGGCGCATCAACGACAAGGGTTATTAGCGCCTCAAATACAAGACAACCTAGAAACGTCTTAAATAAATAGTATCATAGACAAATAAAATAACAAGATAAATTTTATAAAATAACAACAAAATAGACCTATACAAAATAACAACAAAGGTAATACATATAAAATAACAACAAAATATACCTATACAAAATAACAACAAAGATAATACTATATAAAATAACAACAAAATAGACCTATACAAAATAACAACAAAGATAATACTATATAAAATAACAACAAAATAGAGCTATACAATATAACAACAACGATAAACTATATAAAATAACAACAAAAGCTGTAAAGGGACTATTTAATAAATATACAACAGATTAAATTAGTAAAATCAAAGAAGTAGAAGAGGGATATTTTAGATATGGTTAAAGAGATTAATATCATGCAAATACCCAAGCAGGTTCTCATAGCAATCCATATCAGAGAGAATATCCCTGGTGTTTTTATTTTCAAGTTTATATTTTATCCTTTTAGTATTGTAAAGTGGGCAATAAATCAAATTTGTTCATATTTGTCATTTACAAGAAGAAAAGAATCAAAAATAGCCATTTTTGGGCTCATTCGCACCATCATTTCCACTCTAAATAAATGTTTAAAACAATTAATCTAATTCTACTTTAAGAGATTTTTACGAGGATATCACCCACTACTAACACTACTACTAATATTTCATTATTCGTGTCCATGATTAATAATTAAAGGAATCGTAGGGAGTTGGACAAGACTTTAAATTAACTTAAATACAAGTTATGATTAAATATGACATACGTTTTCGTTGCTGTTTTGCAACTTCTTCAGTGGCTTATTTATTAAACTTATTTGTCAGGATTTTTACTACGAGAAAAAACATTTCAAACAGTATTCTTTTTTCTATCACAATTCATTTAATTCATCAAATAACATAAAATATAAACCTTTTAAACAAAGTAATTGTTTTTTGTCAAAAAACTAAAAGAATCAAATTGAACAAAGAAATTTTTTTTATATTATTATTATATACTAAGATATAATTAAGAGTACATAATAATCTTTTTAATGATATATTAGTATATAATAATAATATAAAAAAATTCTTTGTTCAATTTGATTCTTTTAGTTTTTTGACAAAAAACAATTACTTTTATATTTTATGTTATTTGATGAATTGAATGAATTGTGATAGAAAAAAGGATACTGTTTGAAATGTTTTTTTCTCGTAGTAAAAATCTTGACAAATAAGTTTAATAAATAAGCCACTGAAGAAGTTGCAAAACAGCAACGAAACGTATGTCATATTTAATCATAATTTCGTACGCCATATTTAATCATAATTTCGTATGGCATATTTAATCATAACTTGTATTTAATTTAATTTAAAGTCTTGTCCAACTCCCTACGATTCCTTTAACTACTACTAATATTAGTAACGCTTAATAAAAGTATCATAGTACATAGGATCTAATTAAATGAATTATAATATCGAAGGCCAAAAAACACTAAATGCTTTACACGTTTGCCATTTCAACTAAAAATTCTTAAAGAAGAAGCAAAAGTGTCAATGGTTTATTTATGGCATCCTTATCTTAAGACTTTAAAGGAGGAGGGTGTGGGTAAAAAACCTCTCATGTATGAGTTTGTGTTATTAAATTTTCCGAGCACAATTCCCACTTAGAAACTTTTCGGCTTTTCATTTTCTCACATCAACCCGAAGATAATATATTCTAACTAATGATTAAGATACACTTAAGAATAGGTAGGATTAAAGGAAAAGCAGCCGGGATACAACCTTTCCTCTACTCTCAACATCAAATCCCCCCCCCACCCCCTTTCAGAAATTACGTCATACACCACATAATTCTCCTAAATATATATATCATTTATAAAAGATTTTCATCCATTAACAAAAGTAATTTATTAAACTTTTAAACAGCGTTCTTTAATACTTTCAATTCATTCATTATTTAATAAGAATTCTTACCACTTCTACGTAAGCCTTGGTTTATTATAAAACAATATTTTTAAAATCAATAAGAAGCATTGCATCCTGGAAGCACAGATAGAAAACTCAAATATAAAATTTTGCTGGCTACTGATGAAATTTCCAGTATAAGAATGTTATTATTAAATTCAAGTGAGTTTTTTAATTTTTAATTTTTATTTTTATCTAGAGCTATGAGGAGCGCAAGTTTACACTTGGGGTTCGACTATCGAGGAGTCACTCCCTTCTGAAATTAAATTAGACACTATATTAATAAAATAGACTGTTCCGTACGGGCGTACGTCAAGCTTGAATAATTTGCCAATAGATAGAAGTAGTACCTCTTGAATCTTTGGCCAAGAAGATTGGCACATTTTTACAAAGTCCGGAACGAGGCGCACCCCGCCAGGTGCTAGTTGACGCCGGGCCTTTTAATTTCTAGTAATGTTGAGTCAATTTTTGGAGAAAATATCTAATTTCTATAATAGTACAGGGCTGTCTAACCTTTCGGCTTACATGGGCCACATTTGAAAGAAAAAATTGTCCTGGTCCGCAAAAAAAATACCTACACTAATTCTACCGATTTTGTTGATAAAAAAAGATAGTTGATATTAAAAAAAAATGATTGATTTTTAAAATAAATATGTACAAATCTTTATAAAACAATCAAACCCAAAAATTTCGGGAGAATTTCTTCCTTTCTCAATAGAAAATTTTCAACTAAGACTAGCTAATACATTTGTGTTTATTAATTGAAATTTTATTATTTTATCGGTCCATTTTATAATTATATATTTTTACTCTTCAATCAAATATAAAAAAATTATCATGACAAATATTACAGTAATCCAAAAAATGTATATATAATCAGGAAATTTTTTTCAAATAAAAAGCTAAAATTTGGTGCATTTTAATGCAAAATACATAGTTGCGTACCATTTTCAGATCATTAACTAAAACCTTTCAAGATTGGCATTTTATACACTCAGAAACCGTTTTCAAGTTAAAAGCTAAAATTTGGTTCATTGTAAGCGTACGAATTTTCAGTTCATTATTCAAAACCTTACAAAATTGGCATATTCTACTCTCTGGAAACGTTTTCAGGTAAAATCGAAAAAACATATTTTTCCGCCAACACGTGTCAACTTGTCCATGCGTGTCTCGTCTCGTTTGAAATTGTCTCGAGTTTATATTGGAAATAAGCAAAACGGGCAATTCTAGAGCAATTGATTACTAATACTATCTAATGCAGGCCAGGGCAACCTGAATTGCATCGCGTGCCGATTGACGACTTAAACATTTCTGAGGGCCGCACATAATAAATAACATAAGAATAATTACAATTTTTTTTTTCGAAAACTGCCTTTATAACGAATTTGGTACTTATCAATTTTTATTGAAAGTTATTATTAATATTAATTTCAATGTAGCGATATACTGAAAGTGTTCAATCAGTGTAAATGTGGAAAAAACAATTACTATAACCAGATATGAAATGAAAAC
Source organism: Forficula auricularia (assembly GCA_024734495.1). Classification (NCBI taxonomy): domain Eukaryota; kingdom Metazoa; phylum Arthropoda; class Insecta; order Dermaptera; family Forficulidae; genus Forficula; species Forficula auricularia. Next base: position 191,775 of record JALMQS010000291.1, read on the forward strand.
ACACATTGATACAACAACAAAATATATTTGTATGGCAAGTTAAACATAAAATATCAAAATTATTAGTTAAGTCGCATAAACCAAACAATATTTCAAATTTTATTTTAAAATAACAAACAAATTTGAATGGCTTTTTCTTTTTTTCTGTTTGATATTTGTGTTTCTTTTTTTAAAACTATATCATTAGTTGAAATTTACTATTATTATTTAATATGTTATTCTTCATGTAATTATAGGAACCTTAATTCTTCTAATTACTTTAATGCGATTTAAAATATATTTTAAAATACCCGATAAAAAACAATTTGTCATATATGACCATGGGCCCCAATTAAGTCCATCGAGGTGCCACATGCGGCCCGCGTGCCACGGTTTGGCCAGGCCTGTTCTAGTACGTTAAATTTAAAAAATAATACAATTTTTCTAAAAATTCATAAACTCAATTGTTTTTATTAACTAATTATTAGTTATTTTAAAATGTTTCTTAGCTATTACTGCAACCATATTAATTATGCTCGAATAAATTTGTACCCCAATGGCTTGGGTATTTTATTTTCATAAAGTTCAGCTTAAATATTTTCAAACGAATGAGTGATAAAAGATCTCTAATGAGAACACTCAAAGTAATAGGTAGTAAAAGGTAGAAACAAATTTTGAAATAAATAATAATTAGTAATCCACTAATAAAAAGTAAAAATTCTCTTATTTCATGAAATAAAAGATAGAGAATCTATTCTGACTTTTCCACGTCATAAATTTTAGACGTTCTAGTTTCAAAACTTTAGCAGCGAAAATATGGTCCACAACAACTTCTATTAAAGAATGCGTTTGAGGCGATTTATTCCCCTTATTTGTTTAATTTAATAAATTTCCTAAAACAACTATGTTGATTAAACCATCCCAAATTCATTATATTATGAAAATGAGCCCCTTGTTTGAAACCACATTTTTAATTCCATATTTCATTATTTCAATTCACTATTTTAATCATTAACATAAAAACCATTTCATTACACACTAATAAATACTTAGATAAAAATGAAAACTTATCTTCTACTCCATGTCGTAAATAGACAAAATTTATGCATTAATTAATAGAATAACATTTACTTTCTAAATTATGCATCTCTATTTAAATCTCGTGGCATTTTGTGATAATTTCTCGTCCACAGGGAGCGGGCCAACCCCTGTGCGTGTTTCACAGTTAGTAAATAATAGAAACAACCTATACAGTAATATACAGGAAACGCCGCACAAATAGAGAGCCAAATGGAGGCGATACAAATTAGCCATGCATTTTTCATTTAATACAAAGCTGTCAACCTGTTTGGGGAAAAACATCCTCTCTCGTTTTTTTCTAGTCATTGTAAATGAAAACCATCTAAATAAAAATGAAAAAAATAAAAGAGTGGGGGATAAAATGCGAGTTTAAAATAATCATTTTAATGTTAAGTAAAAAGTCGATTGAAATAAAATGGAATGGACTATTATTTTAAAAAGAGATAAAGTAACTTTATGGATATTTAAAGTATTTAAAATAATATCCATCTATTATTATAAATTTAGATTTTACTATATCTCTAATAATAACACGAATGGAAAGTTTTGGAATATAAGCCCGAGCTATATTTCCCAACTCATTATTTTAAATTTTAAATAAATATGTGTGAGGAAAATTGAAAACTATTTCAAGACGCGGTACCCTCTTAGCAAATTTAGCAGATGGTCGTGGGGGGGGGATTGAACTATGGCATATATAAATTATCCGAATTTTGATTCAGGGTAGCCAAAAGCAATAAAACAACTTATAATTAGAATTATTTTATTGTTGACTTAAATCGACATGGTCATTTTACAGTAAAGTCTTCAAGTCTTCATTAGGATCTATTAAAAAAATGTGTATATTATATTTTATATCAACACTACAGTGTATTAGATATGAAATTATTTATTAGCTCCAAGCTGAACACGCCCTCATTGATTTCTCTTTTAAAAATCGGTTGGCCTAAGGTTAATATGATGTCTTATAGATGTTTTAAAGCTTATCTTCTTTTAAGCAATAGTTTATACCTTTTTCACATTATTCCAGTCCAGTAGTCCAGCGAGTTGACCCAGTCCAATGCTGGACCGGATTATATCGTCTACATTAATTCCAGTCATCAAAAGCTGTCATGACAAGGATTTCAAGAAAGGAGTTCAAAAATTCACTGAAGAGTTTGGTTTTCAGTTAACTTTATCATTGTTATTTTTATTATTTTTTTATCTTAACCAATTATTTTATAATTGACAAAAGATTTGTTATTCACATACTTAAGGCACACTTTAGGAAAATATTTAACAAATATAATTCCTCACTTAACAATATATATACAATAATAAGATTAATATTATCCAAATGGAATAATTAATATAATTTGTTAACTAAATAGTTCATATGTTTTTCTTCTTTTAGTCGACGAACATTATCATCAACGTTGAGAATTTGTTTTATTTCTTGATTTTCATGTTTGTGTAGACGTTGGTGGTGTCTAACGGCATATTTGTGGATTTCTTCTGTGACTGCATCGAGGTGTAGATCTCGATGCAGGTCACTATTTCTGATGTACCAAGGAGCATTTACAATACTTCTTAGGACTTTATTTTGAAATTTTTGTATAATTTCTATATTGGACTTTTTTGTACAGCCCCATAATTGAATCCCGTATGTCCATACGGGTTTCAAAATTTGCCTATAAATTAAAATTTTATTTCTCACAGACAGCTCTGAATTGCGTCCAAGTAGCCAGTAAAGTTTTCGAAATTTGAGGTTAAGTTCTTGTTTTTTTATCTTTACGTGTTCTTTCCACTTTAGTTTTGCATCTAGAGTCATGCCTAGATACTTAGCTGTATTGGCATAAGGTATTCTTTGGTGATTAATTTGGTTAGGAATAGTAACTATTTTCTTAATGGTCAAATTGATATGGGTTGACTTTGTTTCATTGAGCTTGATTCGCCATCGTTTGGTCCATTCGTTGATTTTGTTTATGGCACCTTGTACCTTAGCTGTAACTTCATAAACATTTTCATCGACTGCAAGGAGTGCTGTATCATCAGCAAATGTAGCTATAGCAGCATTCTCATCAAGAGGAATGTCATTTGTAAATAACAAGTATAGAGTTGGGTCAAGAACATCATTGTTAGGAATTATAATATGAAATTACAACAATGCGTGTTCAGAAAAAAGAACAATGCATGTTCACTGTTCAATGTTTAATTCAGTAATGGATTGGCCGTACACACTATTCCAGTGGCGCTGGAATGAAAAAGTAGACCAAAAATCCAGTCGCTCACTGGAATGAGTACATTCCAGTGCTGGTTCACATTATTCCAGTGGCATTCCCGCGCTGGTTTCGGTCACTGGGCTGGAATGCTAATGGAATAATGTGAACCGGTCATAAAATAAGCAAACCATATTTCATTTAGAAAATGAAATTGAAAACATTATAATTACTTACTCGAAATCCATTACCACATTGTTATCTTCTAATAAGCCTAAAAGTGCTAATAAATATATAATCCCGAAATACATAAATGGAAAGACACAGGATACTGGAATATAATAATAATCTGAGTTTTTAAAATAATAAGTAAATTATAAGCAATTATTATTAAACCTTATACTAAGCAAATTAAAATTGGCTCTCTTTAAAACCAATTTGAACTTAATTAGGATTATTAGAACTCGGCTTGACTCGAATCTCTACATTAGATTTGGAAAATAATTCCAATTTTATTGCGGCCGAGGCAATTTCCCGCAAGCTCAGATTAATAAGCGAATTTTATTTGTCCGTATATTATTATCAAAAATAGAAATGAAATCTGAACCTCGAATCGTCGCTAATTTAATGATAGCAAAGGTATTTTATTTTATTATTTTTTCTTTTAATAGAAAAATGTTAAATTTTATTACCATGCAATAAATTATATGAAAATAATAATTTTTAGTTATGGTGATAATAATTGTGTGCACCTTTTAAAAGGGAAAATAAGAGGAAAAGTTTAGTAGAATTAAAAAAATAAAAGAGAAAAATAATTCTTCATGCAGAATGGAAAAGGTCAGTTTTTTTTTTTAAGCAAACCCCTTGAATAAGATGAATTAAGTATAACTTCTCTAATTATATTTTTAATTAAAAATTTACTCAAGTTTTTTAAAATATACATAATATGTATTCAAGCTTATTGGTAATATAACTTTGCAATGATATTCTTTATATATTGACTAAAATATAAACCCTCAGCTTGTTGAATAATCTGAACATATGGCCCAAACGGTTCCTCGTGTTGGAATACAATCTGTGCTGTTTGCATATTAAAAATAGCCTAATTGAAATTTCCCTTCAATTTTTGTCAATTTATAACACTTGATAATATTTTTCTAAAACATATTACTTACTAAATATTCCTATTCGTATACTAAAAAAATATTTTTAATATCATCTATTACATTGCAATCATGGGCGTAGTTAGGAGGCCCCCTCACCCCCCCCCTACAATATGAGCTTTCATTGGCCCCACTAGAAAAATCGAAACTCCATTATTACTAGGGATCATTTAATGTATTTCTCAGTAAATTATGTCGTTACTTCCAAAATTTGTCAATTTAACTAAAAAGTTAATTGATTAATTGATCTCTAATCGGATAACCGAAATTGAAACATTTAGATGGCTAATCAGATTTTTGTAATAGTCTTTCCACAAATACAGAAATCACACACACACTCACTCATGTAGAGGATATGACTTATCTCTCGGGTATTTGATGCACAGTCGTCCAAATATGTAGAAAGAAATGAAGATAGAAAGAAAATCCTTCTAATCTTAATAGGTATTAGAGCAGAACTTAAGTACTTTATACTATACCTTCTAATGGACACACACAATACCAATCATCATTATATCAACCACACACCATTCTAATCTATTCATTCCAAATATTTATTTTAACAGAAAAATAAACCTTTTTGAAGCCTTTTTGATAAAAAGAGGAGACCGCGATGTCCCTCAGTGGTCGGGTATAAATGGAAGGTGGACGGATAGATCCCTAAAAAGGAAAGAGACATCCTAACACGATCTGGGAAGACAATAGATCGACTGTTACTTACAACAATGTATCATACAGCCACCCATCACACCCATTTTACTCGGTATTCACATCTTGCCTTTCATCCTTATGAAAGGTCACTAAAACCCCTATTCTTATAATTTAACTAATTATATTTAATGAACAAAAAATATTATTTTACTCCAATATATTGACAATTTATTTTAACGATGAAATTTAATTTATATTAAGATAGTAAGAGAAAATAAAAATATTTTTGAATTTAAAATGAAAAACAAATTGAAATGAAATTTATTATTTCATTTAGAATCTAAATTGAATGTAATTTTAGTTGAAATTAGTAAAAAATTTAAAAAAGATTTAGTTGAATTTAGAAAAAAATACTATTTTATATATTCTATATATTAATTAGGTGAGAACCTGTTTCTGAAAGAGGAAAAAAAAGATATCCTACGTTCTAATCCTTCTAAGACATTTATTTATCTAAATAACAAAATAACTTATTAAAACACTATTTATTTAATCTGATTAATGTTTCTAGTAAATTGAACACCCCTCATCCAAGACAAAGGCTAAGCTGATCATGACACATTTGTAAGTGTTCAAAACGTCCCTATATGAAAAAAATTTGTTTGAAATAAATTATAAGCTGTATTATATTTTAAGCAAAACAAATAATATTAACCATTACTAAAGAATAATAAATTCCTTAAAAATAAAATGGATTTTTATATTTTTTTTAGAAAAAAGTCAAGTTATTTGCACGAGAAATGTTGTAAATTAATAGTATAAATTAATTGTTTATACATTTTTCGTTTGACATCTAGATGGTAATTTACTCGGGCATTTGTATTTGCAACGTTTATTCATAGCACATCTGGTCTAAATATCTGGTCGTATGTTACGATCATAATTGAATTGTAGATACAATTCAGTATTACATCGAACCATAGTCACCCTTTCACAAAATTTCCTCATAATTTTATTCTGATAACTGTTCACATCGTGTTTTTAACTCGACATCAATTTTATTAGAATTGAGCATTTTTCATTAGCGCAAGTGAATGAGTCCATTCTGTTCAGCCAGATGATTAGAAAGATTAGCGATTTTTTTACTCTCCCTCGAATAATTTTATCTCTTTACACTTTGATAGCTACTAGGATGACTTTTCGGATGATTTTGATTTAATCAACTTTTTGTAGATTAATCGAGAGGTTCATCCGTTCGTACACATTGCACTTCATTTAAAATAAATTGCATATGAATTTCCCAAGGCTATTTATTTCACATATTGTTGACATCCAATCCAAATGGGCTTGAACAGAAACAGCCCATTTATTCCAGGTGCTTTATTACGATTTTAGAATAAACTTTTGAGTAAAATAAATCGAAAAAAATATACTCATTTATGCCTTTATGAATTTCATTAACACGATAGGAATTGAGTTCCCTAAAAAAATATAGGTAAATTCTCATTAATCAATATTCATTCCTCTAGAATTAAATAAATACAAGTCTATTTTTATTTTCTAAAAATTTATTCCATTGTCTACTGTTTTAGTTTTTCCTAAATTTCTCAATGATGATAATAAAAAAGGTGATCCCTAACAAGAGGCGAATTTCCATTACAGAAAGTGTTTTGGAAGTAGTTTCTTATTTGTTTTTACTTTATAGAAATGTATTAGATAAAATAAATGAAATTATGAAATAGCCCAAAATACATTTTATAAATGAAATTCATTCATACGGAGAAATCAATGAGGTTGTTTTCTGCTTTTTTTGTAATGAAATTGATACAAGAAGAAATTGCACCAAAAAGGAACAACCTCTTTAGTCCGCGGTGGACCCTTGTGTCGTGAAAAGAAGAAGAGATTTCTGGAATTTGGTCGGAGTTGAAGTATCTGTGGAATCATGTCTTGAAAGACTGAATGTTATATGTAGCCGGAAAGACGGGAAGCGAGTTCCAGTCTCTAGAAGTCATAGGGATAAACGAATTGCCGAATACGTTTATTCGATTGCTATCCAATTTATTCACGAAGGGGTATTGAATCTTAGAAAATCATGTATTTCGTTCAAAAGAAGCTTTTGGAGGGATTACTGATTTTATCTCTTCAGAACAAACGTATTAACTATAAAAATGGGAAAGGGCGGAGACAGTTCTACGATGAGCCAGGGAGTTGAGCCTCAGTTAATGCTGGATCTCCTATTAGTCGAAGTCCTTGCGTCTGAATTGCATCCAAAGTAGCAAGGAAATCCTTAAACATATACATATAGCGGGTGTTTTTTTTAGAGGTTTAGAACTTTATGTTGGCATCACTTTTTTAACTGGCGGCCATTTTGTCAGCTGTCAAGTGATTAATATTTAGTTTGGTTTGCCATTTCATCATGAACAGGTTGACAAAAGAATCAACGCTTGCAAATCGTGCAAATTTATTTCGAAAATAATGGTTCAGTTCGCGAAGTTTACCGCAAGCTCCGTCCATTTTATGGTCGACATAATCGTCCATCAGAGCAATTAATTCGACGTTAACCATGGATCGTTTTCGCATTACGTTTACTCTATGTGATAATACGCATCCGCAGAGACGTCGAACAGTGGCGCACCGAAGAAACAATTGCCGCTGTAGAGCAAAGTGTTGAAGAGGACCAGAATGAATCGATTCGCCACCGTGCACAGCAATTGGAGCTTTGTCCATCAACTTTATCGGAAGATTTTGCGCAAAGATCTTGGCTTGCGACCTCACAAGATCCAGCTTGTGCAAGAATTAAAGCCGCGAGACCATGCAATGCGTCGTGATTTTGGTGTATGGGCCGAAAATGAGATTGATCTCGATGCTGATTTTCATCGCAAAATTTTGTTCAGTGATGAGGCTCATTTTTGGTTGAATGGCTACGTCAACAAGCAAAACTTGCCGCATTTGGAGTGAAGAGAATCCACATGAGACCCTTGAGACGTCCATTACATCCACAAAAACTGACTGTTTGGTGTGCTCTATGGGCTGGTGGAGTCATTGGGCCATACTTCTTCCGAAATAATGCTGGAGAGTCAGTTACCGTTAATGGAGACCGGTATAGAGCCATGATAACCGACTATTTTGTTCCCGAATTGGATGGCATGAATGTGGATGAGTTGTGGTTCCAACAAGACGGCGCTACATGCCACACAGCGCACGTCACAATCCGATTTATTGAAGGAAACATTCGATGAGCGCATAATTTCGCGGAATGGACCTGTCAATTGGCCACCAAGATCGTGTGATTTGACACCATTGGATTATTTTCTTTGGGGATATGTGAAGTCGCTCGTCTACGCCAACAAACCAGAAACGTTAGGGGACTTGGAAGCCAACATTCGTGGCGTTATTGCCAACATACGGCCCCATATGCTCGAAAAAGTGGTTGAAAATTGGACCTGTAGAATTGGATTTATTCGAGCCAGCCGCGGCGGCCACATGCCCGAAATCATATTTAAACATTAATGGCATACAAATTATCCTTCCAATAAAGCCAAATTGATGGACATTAAAACGATTTTCTTGTGTTTTATTTCAATTCGAAGTTCTATACCTCTAAAAAAACACCCGATACATATGTATATAATGAATATCTATGTGAAGTATATATCTATATAATTTATTTGTTAGAGACTTATCATTTCTAAGGTTTGAGATTCATCATCAGTCTTTTTAATTCAAAATATTCTATCAGTAATTTCTCTTTACTCGATTGGATGTAGGTGAATTTGTTTTGTTGCAATAATAAGCTGGTTACTCAACAAACGATTTAAATAACTATATATAATGTATATTTGTATTAAGCAGAGATAACTCCAGTAATTTCTCCTTTTGAATTATCATCTCTTCTATTGAATATTTTCAATTGAAATTTGTTCCCTCGCTAGCGATCATCTTTTTCTTTCTATATTTCACTTGGGGTTGAATGAAAACAAATACCGATTAGAGCTTTATTTATTTATTTAATTCGCTTTGGGAACTAGATACCCATTTAGCACAAGAGCTTTATATAATAAACAACAAATTATTTTTTCTTCTAAATAGAAATTAAGATAGGAAGTGGTCCAAAATAATTCGTCAATTATTGCTACCTTAATAGTTACATTTTTACATGATCTTTTCATTCTTAAACAACTTGTTACTAATATATTTAAAATCATTAGGATTTTGTAACATGAAAATTTGTTGGTTAATGAAGTGATAAAAAAGTTTATTTTGAAAGTGGTGAAGGTAAGTCCCATTGTGAGAGTTTCAAATGGATATGAAAAATATTATCCAATAAAATTTTATAAGATCTCAGGTTTATGTTTAATTATCAAAGTAACAATTGAATTATCAATGTGAAATGAATTTGTTATAAACAACAGAACAGAGTCTGTCCACAGAAAGAAGCGGATTGTTCTCGCGCAGTCTGCGTTGAAAACCAGAGTCATGAACAGTGTTGTTTCACTTGCTGAGTATTTTTACTTGTAACTACCATAGTAATTTTAAATCCCTCCCGCATACACAAACTGGAGAAGACTGAATAATAATTAATAAAACAATATTAATTTTAATGTAAAAATTATTTAACAAAGAATAAAAGTTGAATATTTTTTTGATTTATAACATAAAAGTGTATACATTTATTTTTATTTCAAGGGACATTTACTTTTCCAATGGACTTGTGCTTTCTTAAGAATTGAAAACGTGATATTTCATTGGTATTAAAAGTGGCGTAAGTCCATTCATAGCCATTAAAAACATTATTTCTTAAATAATGTTAATTATAATTAAATTTGGATGATAAATTTGCCATCCTTAAAAATCCAAAAACATTATTCTTTTATGTTATCTGTGACTCATATTTTTAAATTTAATCCAACGTAAACCCTTCAATATCTCGATTCGAACATAAATGGACTTATGCCACTTTCAAAATAAACGGCTCAGATGAGATAGTATCAGATAGAGACAAACAACTTCGACCAAGGCCGTAGCTAGAAAAAATTTCGGGGGCCGCTAGCTATCCACTGCGAAGTTAGGGCAGTATGGATATACCTATACCTATATCTTAAGAGTATAGGAAATATGACCTCCCTGCTGCCCAGATTTATTTTTTATCAAAGTATTATTTATATTAAATTTTTACTTTACCATACAGGGTATGGTCAAATATTGTAATCGTGCATGAAAAAAGTGTTTTTCCTTCTTTTATTCGAAATATCTCAAAAACGGCTGAAACTATTTTGATTAAAAAAATTGATCAAAACCATGGCATTTCGCTCTATAAAAAATCTCTAATAAGTGAACATCGAAAAAATTATATTTTTCGAGATAATAATTGTTTTATCAAAATGTCTGTTAGTCTGTCTGGTTGTTAGTCTGTGCGTTACCAAATTTTTGTGGACGGGCTAGCTCAAAAACTAGTGTGAATATCAAAACCAAATTTCAGACGTAGTTTTGGTCAATTGAGATTAAGAGCTGATTAGATTTTGGTGCATATCGACCCAAAATTAAGGGGGGGGGAGGGGGGGGGGTTAAAAATTAAAAATCTAGGCCATTTGAGCAAACTCAACCAACTTTTGTATACATAATCAATGGGACCCCAGAATTCTAAAAGTCCAAAAACTAACCACCCAAAATTGGAGGGGGGGGGGGGGGTGTAGGGTCAAAAAAAAATCTTGCCCATTTACAAAACAACCAAATTTTGTATACATAATCAGTGGGACCCTAGAAGTTTAAAAATGCAAAAACTAACCCCCCCCCCCACATGATTATAATTTAGGGGCCAGGTTGTATGGTAAAGTCAAGTGGATGGCCACATCAGAACGCGTCAGCTTATTATTGAACGTTTTATTTATATCCTGTAAAATGTTGATGTTTACTTCAACATTTCGGTGGGAGGGGGGGGGATTGACACCATAACTCCCTACACCCCCACTGGCTACGGTCATGCTTCTGACTGATGGCCTATGATATTAATAAATCGAGTAAAAAATTGATTTCAAAATGGAAAATGAGCTAAATATCAAACAACGTGGAATGATTATTCAATGCTCATCAACATTTAGCCTCTACACTTTACATGTTGTTTTTTTTAATATTTTTTAATTTTAATCTAGAAATTTTGGGCCACAAAAACTCCACCAGAGACCAATCAATTAATGAAATACAATTTGGATCTCCTAACAACCCTTTATTTTAATACAAAAGTAAAAAAAATAACTAACTCCCTTATACAATATATTGTTCAATACTCATTCACATGGAATGAAAATAAAAGGAAATTGCTTCAAATGATAATGGAATTAATTAAATACGATGGAGTTTATTGTTTTATTTGTGGATATATTTATAATAATAAATAGTAATAATCTAAAAATATATTACTTAGTTGGTTTTGCTCTCTGGTAATAAACATAGATATTTAATTATAATTTAATAAAAACCAATATTTCGTGATTCTCTGCAATTATTTAAGTTTACTTCACTTTGTCAAATATTAATTAATTTCTCTGAAATAACCGGCTTAGCATATTATTTCAGTTTAATAGCATGGTTAAACCTCATTAGAAATTGAATTCCTATCAGACTTTCTACATTTTAAGGTGTCGAATAAAGGTAAAACCAACCCCTATTAGGCTAATCACGATGTATGTTTGTCACAGCAATGTAATGCTGGACAAATTGTTCTAATAGGAAAAGATCAAGGCCATTTTAGAAGATAAAATTTTTTTATTAAAGACCACACTTTTATTTCAAAATTTATTAAAAAGCAAGAAAATAAATTTCACTTTATTAGGTCAAATTTTTTCGTATTCATTTTTTCCGGATAGGTCACTTCTTTGTTAATTTCTTTTATGCATGTTATAAAATAATTTTTTCAAATATATATATATATATATACCTATATATATCAGTGGCGGCGTTTGGTGACTTTTTCAACCAAGGGATGCTGTCCAAAAAAGTACTCTTCATTTTTTGAAATTTTATTTTAATTAAATTGAAAGTTTTTGCCGAGAGAAGCAGAATTTTTATATATTGAAGGAGAAAAATAAAGAGTAAGTCTTCTGCTGGAATTATAAATTTTATTTATAACGAGACTATAGTTTCGAGAGCGTGAAGAGGACAAAGCTCTCGAAACTCGTTATAAATAAAATTTATTATTCCAGCAGAAGACACACACTCTTTTATTGTCTCGTTCAATTTTATTTTAATCTTTGCTTTTTTTTGCAAATTTCGTCAAATACGGCACAATTTTTGTTATTTATCAAATTTAACATTAGATTTTTTTAAATATATTTTGGGACCTTCGCCCTAAACGGATACTGCTTTGTGTGAGTGAAGGTAGGAGACAGAAATAAAATCTTGTGACTTAAACTCCAGAGTCCCTGAGATGGGAATTGACCATCTTCCACAATGAATCAGCATGCTTTATAAGAAAATCTTAAATTTCTCCTAATTCTATTGCTATAATCAAGCTATGACTTGGCTATAGCACTCTTAGTTATTTCCGATCTTACATATGAGAATTCTTAGAAATGGATTATTCCAAATATTCTCGAATCATCTTTATTTACTCCATTTTTGTATTATTACTATTTTAATAGTTCCTCAGCGAGAACAATTTTTATTCGACTTAACCTCGTCTGGATTTGTCTTTGACCTGCTTGAACTGGGAGATACCAGGCAGGAACTTCAAACCTTCTATCGGCACCCTTTTCGGAAAAATCATTCATTTTAATTTCCCATTGAAACTATGCAACATTTTTATTTAATTTCGAGAATATCAATATGTTTTTCAACAAAAATATTTTTTTATAGAAATATTTGAAATATGTAACTGAAAATAATTTAAAAATTTAAAGATCCTCCTGAAATTTTGAAGTCGGCCTTATATTATATTTCGTGAAGATACTATAAATGTTTGAAATTTTAGGGATGCACCGCATCCACAGTATCCATAGACCGCACGCCATATATATATATATATATATATACACTATATAGTAAAACTCTCAAACCCACGCGGAGAAACCCGAAAAACCTCTAATGACATAGAACCTATCCGCGGAAGCCTCACTGAACACATATATATATATAGTTCTATAAGCGGTCTGAAATAATTTTTTAATTTTTAAACTCATTCCATTTTATATTTTTACAAATTATTAGTAAACTCGCTTTCATTGGAAGTATCTAATTAAACTTATTAAATGAGCACAAATGAATTATAATTTATTTATTTATTTGTATATTCCGACTACTTTGCAAACAGCTTGATCGATTTTGATGAAACAAACTTTGGTAAACAGTTTCAAGAACAAAGAAACTTGACTAAGCATATCTTAAATTTGAGAAAGCTCATTTGATAGGTTGTTTATTAATTAAGCCACTTATTAACAGGTGGGTTAAATTAAATAAAATAGGTACAGATCATAACAAAAACGGAGATGTAGTAGCCTGGAGGGCTTTAGTAAATATTATTTTTAATTCCATAATTCCTATTCTTGTTGTAATTGTAAGGGATCTGGATACAAATTTTTAAGGGAAGGGGGCGAAATTTGACGCTACGCCACTGAAGAAAACAGGTTGCGGGTGGTGATAAATAAACATTAATTTAAAAAAATATTGATAAAAAAAAAAACATTTTAGCTCAATTTATAAATTTAATGAATGATTTCCTATTGCAGCCAAGATTAAGTAAAATTAAAATACCTAAAGATTAAAAGTGGTATATTATAGTATTATTTTAATTTTAAATTCAGGTAAACATTGATTTATATTTGCAGCCAGGATTCATTAAAATTTATAAAAAAATTAAATTTATTCCCCCCAACGTTTCGACCCGCTCTGGTCATGTGTTCAAAGTGCGTGATTATACGTTGGAGAAAAATAAACGAACATTTATTTCAATTTTAATTAATCCTGACTTCAAATAGATATCAACCTTTTTACCTGAATTTAAAATTAAAAATTACATCGTTTGCTAGATCAAAACAATTGTAACTGGAAAAATTCAAAAATTAATTTTTTATAATTAAATTTATATACCGATGAATCAACAAAACCCGTCTTATGGCTTAGTGTTAGTAAAATGGTTCCAAGAAAAAATATATACCTATAATTTTTTTTAGAAAAACCGTTTAAAAATACTTTTATTATGTGTTAATCAAGGAATATAAAAAACTTGGAGTTTATGGAACCCCGTTTCTGAAAAGAAAAGTCAACTTCTTACACTGTATAAGGCTCAAATTCGTCCCTGTCTCGAATAAGGCTCTCATCTGTGGAGAGGGACGTCTTTGCCACACTGGATGTAATTCAGAAGCGAATAATTAAACTAATAGGAGACACGGCCCTAACTAACTCACTCGACCCCCTGGCTCACCGTAGAAACGTTTCTGCCCTTTCCCTGTAGTACAGATACTATCATGGAGTCTGTTCAGTCGAGCTGAAATCAATTATCCCCCCTAAAGCTCTCTTTGAGAGAAACACGCGGTTTTCCAACGCTCAGCATCCCTTCGCTGTCAAATTAGATAAAAATCGAACAGGCGCTTTCGCCAACTCTTTTATTCCTATGATGACCTCCAGAGACTGGAACTCGCTCCCAGCCACCGTCTTTCCCGAAACTTATTACCTTCAGCTGTTTAAGACCCGTAACCACAGATACCTTCGACCCCTACCCAGCCCATAAAACCCCTTCTTCTTTTCACGATGGAGGGGCTAACCCAGTCCTTTAGGGGATTAATCTTTTTGGTGTAACTCCTTCTCTCATCATTATCATTAAAAAAAAAAAAAAAAAAAAAATGTGGCCGGGCCTGACAGTCCCGGGTTGTGCGTTTTAGGGTTAATATTCCGGGGGCCTGGAAAGTACCAAGTAAAATGTAAAAATCGGACGATGTGATGCGATTGCGTTTACATTCCTTTTTTACTTTATTTTCCGCTATCTTTTAGAATCTATTCACGTCAATTAGTTGAGGCAGAAAACGTTGAATTCATCCATTCAAATTGCTCTTTGACATGGAAGGAAATCCTTATCAACTAATCAACCATCAGGTTGTCCAGCTGGAACGGGACCTTATTTCTCGATTTCGATGTTGTTGCTTTTTTGCTTGTTTCTTTAACTGAGAGAGAATATTTATTTATTTATTCATGCAACAACTCGGGTCGGAAAGTTAAAAAAATGAATAGACCCCCCTACCTCACTTTTACTTTTTTTACTTTTATTTACCATTTATAGGATTGCTTTTTCACATTGTATTCCTTATTGAATATAAGGACTTTTTACTTTCAATTACCTTCGACTATATAGATTTATTTATTTTTATTTTGTTTTAAGTATGTCAAGTGATTATAAGCTATTCAAAGATAAAAGTATGAAAACTCGTTAAATAAATAAAAACGTATTTAAATATGTTAAAATTTGATGACTGTCTTTATATCTAGTAAAGGGGTCCCCAACCTTATGACCGCGGGCACCTTGGTGCCCGGCGTTCGTTTTACATATGCCCGTGGCTGAACGACTACGGTAACAAATTTTTAATTTTTCAATAAAATTATGTAAAAATGTTTGAAATTGTTTTAATATTTTAGTAATTAATTACAGAAATATAAGCATATTTGTTTATAATAATTATTTATTTATATTAAAACATTTTAACTATATTTCTTCTATCAATAGAACAGTCTCCCGCGAGGATTTTTGACAAATAATTGAAATTTCATGGGTTTTGTAATTTTGAAATAGTATTTGTAATTACTTCATTTTTTTTTTTTTTGGATCATACAACTTTTACATTTTTTTATATTCAGGTGTGCCGCAAATGATTCCAGATATTTTTAGTGTAACGTCAACCAAAAAAGGTTGAAAAACACTGCTCTAGCTTTAAAAGTTCCGGTCCAAAAATGCAAAAAGAAAAAATTGTTATTGAGATTTTAATGCGAAATCATAATATAGGCATAAATAAACAATTTATATTTAAGTTTATTATAAATTACTACGACATACTAGCGACCCGAGTCTTGGAAAAATTTTCACTTTTTTTCTTAATTAATAAATGTGCGGTTGAGCGATTCTTTCATTAGAATTCGATTGAGGAAAATAACTAAAAAGGGTGTGGATAGAATTATCTAACTTCTTCCTTTATAGCGAACGAAATGCAAGGATGCCCAATACAAGTCAAGACCTGTTCAGATTATTAAAGATTCAATTTTTAATTTTTATTATTCTAGGAATGGCCTTTTGTTCTTGAATCAAAATTATACTCGTTATAGAGAGAGCAAATATTTAATTGAACTTCAATAAAATTCCGAAAATAATTTGGAAAAAAATACTTGTTCGTACTGGGTCGTATAAAAGTTTTACATTTTCTTCATTTTTATCATTCACTAGAAAAATTAAATTCATAAAAAGAAATCGTCTTAGAAAGTTTGTTCTGTAGTAAAATTTTTTTATTTTCAAGAGGAGAACTGTTTAGATTTTGGGCGCTCTAATCCAGTGTTTCTCAACCTGTGTGCCGCGAGCGTTTTTGATAAATAATTAAAATTGCATGGGTTTTGTAAATATTACTTGTAATTACTTCATTTTTTGTATTTTTTGTATTTAGGTGTGCCGCAAATGATTCCAGATATTTTTAGTGTGCAGTCAATCAAAAAAGGTTGAGAAACACTGCAATAGAATAATGAGAAAGTTAACAAATTTTTTGTTAATTTTTTTCAAAATATTCATTACAACAGCTAGAGATAAAATTAAAACACAAATTTGTATGAATTTTTCAATCATTAAAAACAAAGTGATTTTTACACTATATTTAGAATTTTAAGAAAAGTATCCTACTTTTTTTCCATCGTCATTTAAAAAAATGAATCAAGCATTTCAGAGTCCAATTTTATAAAAACTTTAATAAATAATGTCAAATTTTCTTGCTATAAAAAAATATACCATATATATTTTTATCTATTTTTTTGTTTCATGATAACTAATTTTTTGCTTGCCAACTTTTTATTTGTTTTAAAAATACTTATTTGTTCAGTGGATGTAGCAGGGTTTTTCTTTTAATAAGTATAGATATTAGAGACCAAATTAAACAAAACTCTCGATTCAGTTGAATAGCTTCCGGCTTCATTTTAAAGACTTCTTCAACCAAGTTTTTTAGATTAATATAATTTAAGAAAAGTTTCTGGACATATCGAGTGTGTCATTAACTCATTATATGTCAGCACCATATTTACAACTTGGGGCACCATTTAGTAACATACTTGTGGCGTTTTAAACATATATGTACATTAAATTGAAAATACACTTTAATTTTCTATTCCTCTAAAGCAGGGGTGTCCAACCAAAAACAAATGCCTCGGGCCGCATATAAAATTTACTAATTCCGTTGATATTTGTTAATCAAAAAATATATAGTTAATAATGTAGAATAATGATATCCACCAAGACAAAAAAAAATATCATAGCATAATAATCTTTGAGTTCTTTCCTTAGGATTTGTTTTTAAATCATTTATCTACTTCTATTAGAAATTTGAAGTCTTATAGAAATATATCCAGTTTAATTATTTCTTAACATTTCCAAATTCTTGATTTAATTGAATGTTTTCTCTATATACATATAATAACGAGTATCCATTTAGTCCAAGAGCAAAATAGTCAAAAGATCATTCCTAGAGTAATAGAAATTAAGAAATTAACTTCTACTAGTCTAAAACAGGTCTGGGCTTGTATTTGAAATCCTTGCCTTATCTATATATATATATATATATATATAAGGTTTTGTCTGTACATTGGTCCAAATCACGCCAAATTTTGGTTGCACACGTTTCAAGCAAAGTTATGAACGAAAACACCCTCAACAAAATTCCTGTCTGTATGTTTGTCTGTATGTTTCCGTCGTTTCCGAAAAGTTGCTCACGATTCACGTAAAAACGGCTGAAGGGATAATTATGAAATTTCATATTTAGATCAGATGTCTTCTAACTTTCGTTTTTAGCTATATAACGTTTTGATATTTTGACCCCAAAAGGGGGTTTGGGGGGCGCACGAATGAAAATTATCCAATAACTCCTAGACTCTACGGCAAATTTTATAATGAGAAAAGTTGTAGGGGATGTGATTTCTGACAACTTTTGTTTAAAAAAATTCCCCCAAAAAACCACCCAAAATGGGGAGGGGAAGGTCAAAATATGAAAATTCTTGCTCTTTGACCAAACCCAACAAAATTTTGTATATATAATCTGTGGGTCACTAGAAGGCTTGAAATGCAAAAACTAAGCACCAAAAATGGGGGGGGGGGCAAAAAATGAAAATTCTTACCCTTAGAGCCAACTTAACCAAATTTTGTATATCTAATCTGTGGGTCACTAGAAGGCTAGAAATGCAAAAAACTGGGTGCGGAGTGTGAGTGCGGCGGTGGAGTTCGGAGGTGGAGTTCGGGGGTGGAGGACACGAGGTGGGGTACGGGGTGTGCAGTGTGGAGTGGACGGTTTAGGGTAGGGTCCAGAGGCCTAACGGGGTGGGGTGCGGGGTGGGTGGGTCCCGGGTGGTAGTGTGGGACGGGATGGAGGGCACGGGGTGGGGTGGTGCAGTGAGGAGTGAGGGTTCAAGTGAGGATCCAGAGGCTGGGTGGGGTGGTGCTGGGTGGGGTGGGTGGGGTGCGGGGGCTGGGGTTATGGTGTGAGGACGGTGGTTTGGCACGGGTGCATGGTGTGGGAGGTGCTGGGTGCGGTTCGTGGGTTGGAGGCCCCCTGACTAGCAAGAGGGCCGCCGAAGGCGGGCACTTGCAGCTAGTCTGCTATAAAGGAAGAGAGATCATTCTATCAGCGCACTGTTTAGTCATTTTTCTAGATTAATTATTTTTAATTACTGAAATATAAATATTAAAAAAAAATTAAAATATGAGATAAAAAATAATTTTTAATTATTCTAAACTTGGTTATTTTTGTCACCTGATAGTTGAGCTTATAATTTTACTTTTACTGAATTTTATTCTCGAAAATATCTTTAGATAGGTATATGTAAATTCTTATTTCTAAAAAGTAAATAATTAATGTGAAGCCAGGAAGAATATTTGTTTCTGAGAAGATAATTTTTATGAAATTTTAATAACATTATTAAATATATCATTCAGTTCAATGTCTGATTGCAGTGCCATACATTCAATCAGAAAGTTTGCTGTTAAAATATTTAAATCTAATGAAAATGGTTCAAAATATGCCAAAATTGTGATTGTTTTTTCGGAAATCTCGATATATTTGTTCACATTCAAAATTGAAAATCTGTCTTTTATACTTCGAAACCTTTTGTGGAGATTTTCTAATTTCTTCTTATTTTAGGTCAATTTGTATCAGATATCTATCTTTTCCAGTAATTGGATAAAAATCTCAAAGTTTTAAGGAAATTTATAATTTTATGTCAGGCCGCACTAATTGCTGTGCCGCAGGTTGGACAGCCCTGCTTTATAGATTGTTTCGAAGGCGTTTTAAACATATATGTACGTTAAATTGAGAATACAGTTTAATTTTCTGTTCCTTTAGAGTTTGTTTCGAAATACCCTATTCCGTTTGAGTGAATAGTCCAGGTAGGTAGTTAATTAAAAAAAAAAAAAATCCCTGCATCCCCTGACAGATATTAATAAATATCTAATTGCAAATAAATTCGCTCTTTTTTTGCTGCCAGGCTTTAATTAATGAAGCGGATACGTTGAAAGCTAGTTGAGTATCGTGTTGGAACCTTGGGGAATATACAGGGGCGGGAGCATTTTCCCGAGAGGAGCCCATCATCTCCATTGTCGAGCAACTTCTCTTCTTAGGGGGCATAATGTTGGCTAAGTTACACTGGCTGTAATCGGATCCCAACTCCTCTCGCCTCTATGCAGAGCAGTTATGCACTCCCAACCCATCACTGGGGCAATAATATGGATAATATTATACAAACAGACGCCATTGCGGTTTTCAACTTATGACATTTACACTTTAGATTTAATAGGGTATATATATACACCCGTCCTATTTTATTATAATCTCTCTTTTGGCAGTGCTATATTATTTTGTTTGAAAATCGGATTAATATTGAGTCGTTGTTAAATAATAGCGAACGTGGTTCAAGCCAAATTCATTAATTCATTAATCTGGGAAAGCCGGCGGATTGACATAGACTGACTCCTCTGTCGCATTCGTCCATCCAACGAAATTTCAAAATAGCAGCAACATTTTCTCTTATATATTTTACATGAGATTGGAATGTACCGTAAATAAAATAATAATTATTATTATCATTTCCGTCCATAATTTATATTAATTTGAAAGTTTATAATAGGAAAATAAGGACAAGTTTTTATGTGTGACTTTTTACTTTACCATACAGGGTATGGTCAATATTGTAATCGTGACATGAAAAAAGTGTTTTTTTCCTTCTTTTTTTCGAAATATCTCAAAAACGGCTGATACAAAAAAGCCCTAAAAAGTGAACATTTTTCGAAATAATAATTGTTTTGTCAAAATGTCTGTTAGTTAGTCTTGTACCAAATTTAGTCTGTGCTTTACCAAATTTTTGTGGACGAGCTAGCTCAAAAACTAGTGTGAATATCGAAACCAAATTTCACAGGTAGTTTTGGTCCATTGAGATTAAGAGCTGATTAGATTTTGGTGCACATCTACCCAAAATTAAGGGCGGTTGAGGGGGGGGTTAAAAATTAAAAATCTAGCTTATTTAAGTAAACTCAACCAAATTTTGTATGCACAATCAGTGGGACCCCAGAAGTCTAAAAATGCAAAAACTAACGGCCCAAAATGATTATAAATAATTTTATTAAATATTAAATATAAGTAAGAGGCCAGATTGTATAGTAAAGTCAAGTGGATGGCCACATCAGAACACATCAGCTTATTTATTTATCAGCCAACGTTTCGTCGACTTTGCCGACTTCTTCACTACTTCAAATAGTCACGTCACACATTCGTGTTTATCTTATTTACCATTGAAGACCATCAGAAACATAAATTTCAAAATATTTGGCACATTCACATAAACAATTTTCCTTTTTTACTTTACCATACAGGGTATGGTCAAGTATTGTAATCGTGCATGAAAAAAGTGTTGTTTTTTTGCTTCTTTTTTCGAAATATCTCAAAAACGGCTGAAACTATTTTGATAAAAAAAAATTGGGCGAAACCATGTCATTTCGGTCTACAAAAAAGCTCTAATAATGAAACATCGAAAAAATTATATTTTTCGAGATAATAACTGTTTTGTCAAAATGTCTGTTAGTCAGTGTTATTCTATTATTCTGTTAGTCTGTTAGTCTGTGCGTTACCAAATTTTGTGGACGATCTAGATCAAAAACTAGTGTGAATATCAAAACCAAATTTCACACGTAGTTTTGGTGCATTGAGATTAAAACCTAATTAGATTTTGGTGCATATCGAGGCAAAAATAAGGGGGGGAGTGATGTTACCCGCCTTCATATATTAAGTTTGAAGACATCTGATCCAAATAAAATATTTCATAAGAGGATCTCCAGCCGTTTTTATGCCAATTGCAAATCCAATTTCAATTTTTGACCCCCCACACCTCCATTTCGGTTGACAAATTTTTCATTTCTAGTCTTCTAAAAGCCTACAGATTATGTATAGAAATTTTAGTTTGAGTTTGGTTCTAAGCGCGAATGTGATTAACATCCCCTATGGATGTTTGATCACACTCACAATAAGGGTTATTTCTAAGACCGAATTTGTGAAGGTATTCAGGTGTTAGTGAATGTCCATTTCTAAGTCTTATGATATGAACTGTTAGCCTTCTAAATGTTTTTATAATTTCAAACCATGGAGTTATTGGTATCCTCGGCATTATATTGAAACTGGTAGTTAAGCACATACAATTAAAAACTAGAGATATAAAAATAAAAATTATATTCAATCACTGGGTATAATATAATATTAGAATAAATTAAAATTTCTTTAAAAGTAACACTTTATTTTCTTAAAAAATTCGAAAATAAGGGTGTAAGGGGGGATGTATCACTTCTCCATTTTTGGAGTGGTTCATAAATTTAATTTTTAGGAGAGATATAAAAATAATTATTATATTCGAGTTCTGTATATAATATATAATTAGATTAAATTAAAATTTCTGGGGGATGTATCACTTCTCCATTTTTGGAGTGGTTCATAAATTTAATTTTTAGGAGAGATATAAAAATAATTATTATATTCGAGTTCTGTATATAATATATAATTAGATTAAATTAAAATTTCTTTAAAAAGTAAAACTTTATTTTCTTAAAAAAAAATCTGAAAATTAGAGGTAACAGGGGACCCTTTGTATCACTTCACCATTTTGGAATGGTTCATAAATTTAATTTTTAGGAGAGATATAAAAATAATTATTATATTCGAGTTCTGTATATAATATGATATTAGAATAAATTAAAATTTCTTTAAAAGTAAAACTTTATTTTCTTAAAAAATCCGAAAATGAGAGGTACCATTTTGGAATGGTTCATAAATTTATATTTTAGTAGAGATATAAAAATAAATGTTTTATTCGAGCTTTCTATTTAATATACTATTAGAATAAATTAACATTTCTTTAAAATTAAAACTTTATTTTCTTAAGCAGGGTCTATCCAAAACAGAAAAACATGGCAAGAGTTCTACGTTTGGGAATCTCTGATCTAGACAAACCTCAAATTAGAGATCGGCCGCACCGGTCGCCCGTGAACCATCCTCGCCTTGCCCCATCCCATAGAGGAAATATTGAATCCGTTACCTTCAACATATAGTATGCTAATTAGTCTGATTACCCCCTTCAAGTAGAGATTGTACCCTCATGGTGTAAATACCCCTAGATTAGGAACCACTGGACAAGTATATATTTTTTCACCAGTTTTGAATGAAGCACATCAAATTACAAATGAGAACACTAGCAATTACTGTTGTTCATTTACTAGTAGAAAACTGTTTGCGTTTAGCGACATCATCAGTCGAGATCAATTTTGATGAACTTTGCTCTGACAGACGTCTCACTTTCAAATATTTTTAAATCTAATAAATATGTTTGATTCTTAGTATTTTTCTTTCAAAAAATAAATATACCTATTTATTTTTTTTTTTACATTACACCAGGCAAGTGTTTGACTACGATCTCACCTGCTGGGAAGCAACGATGTGGTCGCAACTTTAGCACGCTTGCTTGTTTGCTTTAATTAACAAAAAAAATATGTGCGTGGCCCGACAGGATATATTATTCCTGAAATTTAGCTTGTCTGCTGAAAAGGTTGGCCACCCCTAGACTGAATCATTAATCATTATCTTACTTTATTTCTAGCTGCCCCTTTTCTGCTCAGCTGAGAGAAAAGTTTAATTTTCATACCTTGTCCCCTCGCAGACTTCAGATTGATTTGATGTTTCTGCATAATTTGTTAAACATTCGAGATAACTGATCTGAGATTCTTCAAATGATAGCTTTTAGGGTTCCTCATAATATTATACTTATCGCTTATTTCAATTCAATTCAATTTAGTAGCACGCGTTTTGCCGACTCCCAATACTCTTTCGCGGTCAAATTAGAAAAGTGCCGGACCATATCCCCATGACTTCAAGGAACTGGAACTCTCTCCCAGCCTCCATCTTTCCCAGCACTTATAATCTTCAAAACTTCAAAACCGGAGTGCATAGACACCTACGTCTACACCCTCTCACTTAATCAACTTTCGCTTCTCTTCGGTAATGCAAGGGTCTTTCGAGATCCATAGGAGCTGCATCGTTTACTGGTGCACCCCTTCTTGCATTCGATTGCATTAAAAAAAAAAAAAATCCCAAATTTCACAGAATATAGAAGATGATTCAAGTATCGCACCGGACAAGGATTAGAGCTGTCCTACTAATAAATTTAGATATGATAAATTATTCAAAAAAAAAATTTTCAATTAATTATCTTGTCATTTTTAATTCATAATAATATTTATAATGACCTGCTAGCGTGGCATAACATAAATAAGCCATTTAATTAATATCTAATGATTATCCAAAAAACACCTGTTTGTTTAAAGATAAGAGTAAATAAATATTTTATTTAATATGGATTTACTATGAGTTAAGGATACTGGGTCACTTATTTCACATTAAAATTAAAAAATTAAAAGATATAAAAAAATTTTTCTTTTTCAATATATATATTTCGGGCTATCAACCCATCTTCAGGAAATACAGAAAGTAACTGTTACTTTCCTGAAGATGGGTTGATAGCCCGAATATATATATTGAAAAAGAAAAAAATTTTATATCTTTTAATTTTTTAATTTTAATGTGAAATAAGTGACCCAGTATCCTAACTCATAGTAAATCCATATTAAATAAAATATTTATTTACTCTTATCTTTATTAAAGATGTTTCACCTTGCACCAACACCACAATCTCTACTGATTAGCTGTTTGTTTCTTTATTACTTTTTCTTTTATCATAACAGCCCCTTAAAATACCGATGAAATCATCTATAAAACATTATTTTCTGGATATTTAGTCAGTTCTCTGCATTAGAAATATATTTATAGACTCTAGAAAAAACTTTCACTTTTAATTCTTGAATAATAGATGGTATCAGAATCCAAACCCAGGGGCAGACATACAGTCAGAAAAAAATCATAGTTTAAAATATCTATCTGTCTGAATTCATTTATCCATATAACTCAAGAACTTTGAGTCAAAGAAAATTAATTGCAATATTAAATACTGTAATATACGGGTGGCACCCAAAATTCCTAAACCAAAATTACGACGCCCTAAAATCCCGACAAGACTAAATCCAACACGTGAAATTCAGGCTTAATTATGATTTTTTATAAACCTTTTTGATATTCGCACAAATATATATACTATCTATATGATTTGACTATATTAACCTAATTAAGACAAAAAGTACATATCAAATATCAAAATAATAAATAAATAAAATAAATGTAATCAATCTTTTTAATACATATTTAATAAAATATATTTAAAATGATTAACCTAATAAATATAAAGACTACAATATTGAAATATCAAAATAACAAATGAATAAATTATATTTTATTAAATTAGTAAAAATAGAAATATATTTTCCCCCTAAGAGGATAGACAAAAGACTGAAATTCTTAAATTTATATTATATTTTTATGGATTATTATTTTTATTTAATATTTATTAATTTTATTATTTATTTACAATAAATAAGTTTTCAGCAATCAAATTTGACTTATTTTGAACTGGCAATAAAGCCCTTATTAAGTAGGGTTTTTGGAACATTGAAATAAGGGTTAATAATATTATTCTCTTAAAAATTTTAAAATTTGTATCCGGCACCTAGGACTAAACAGGAGTGTATTTTCCTCTTCCGCCAAAAAAATTTTCATCGACTTTTTAGAAACAAAAAAATCTGACTGCTCTAAGAGTAGGTTGAATGAAAATTTTTTTCAAGTGGCAACAGAATCGTGTTTCATGTGACGAATCATTGTTTCGTTTCATTCGGTTTTGTCAACAATTTCTGAATTTATCATTAAATATATTTTGACCTGGCAATGAAGCCCTTATTACGTAGGGGTTATTGGAGCATCGAAATAAGGGCTATATAATAATATTATTTTCTTTAAAAATTTTAAATTTGTATTCGGCACCTAGGACCAAACAGGAGTGTACTTTCCTCTCCCGCCAAAAAAAAAGTTTCATCCACTGTTTATCAACAAAAAATCTAACTGAGAGTAGGTGAAATGAAAAATGTCTTTAAGCTTCAACAGAATCTAGTTTCATGTCACGAATCATCGTTTCGTTTCATTCTGTTTTTTCAACAATTTTTTTTTACTCTAATTTCTGAATTTATCATTGAAAATATTTTTTTTTTAATAAAAAATGAAATTGAGGCTAATTTGGACACCAAGACAGTTTGTATAAAATATTTAATTTCTTTGGTGTTTCATTTTAAATCTTAGAAAAAAAGACTTCCCTCCCTCTCCAGTGGGATGTTACTCCTCTTCTGGACCCTCTCTAGCCGTCTTCCCCTCTCCCCCCCCCCCCCCCGCCTTTTCGACACCCATCCTGTGTACTATACTCAAGTTTTAAATAAGAAAAATTATTTGTAAAGTAACTGATAACATGATCGGTTCTAAAAAAAGTACGTTGAGATAAGAAAAATTACGATTTTGGGCTGTCGGGATTTTTGGGGTGAAACCGTAATATACATATATTTGAATCATTTTATAGAAATTTTATTATTATTTAAATTAATCACACCCTCCTAAATTAAAAAAATGTTTTTTCATCAAATCCCAGTTATTTCAATTATTAGGGGTCGGTTAGGCTAGGGGTTAGCATGTCAGCCTGCTAACTAAGTAGACCCGGGTTCGAATCCGTATCGACGCATCTGGCTAAAACCTGAACCCGGTGGAGGTAGAGACAAATTTAAAAATAAATAATTAGTATTGTAAATTGCCTCATGGCTAGAAAGGGCGAAAAGCCAAAAAAAATATTAGTTTAGTTACTTTTGTTTAATATTAAAATGTTTTAATAAATATAATTAATTTAATACGCTCTTTCAAACAAATCCATTTTTAACCGACTTCAAAAAAGGAGGAGGTTCTCTATTCGATTGAATTTTTTTTTTTTTTTTTTTTTTTTTGTGCCTATGTTACCTCATATCTCCGCCAATTGTCAACCGATTTTGAAAATTTTTTTTGCATTGGGTCCAGTCTAGCTTCCGATTGGTCCCATTTTTTTTTCGATTTTTTTTCATAGGTATTAGACCTTTTTTATTAGGTTTGTTTAGGTTTGTTTAGACCTAACCTCTTTGTTTATGAACCGATTTCGATGGTTCTTTTTTTATCCGAAGGGGGTGTCTTAGGGATGGTGTCATATTAATTTGGTCAAGTTCTGATGATATAATCACTATTAATAACATCACTAAAAAGAAAAATAAAAATTTTTAAGAAAAAAATAAAAACCGACTTCAAAAAATTAAGTGCAACAAATATAAAAATACACTAAAAAGTATAAAATAATTATTATCTTATTTAGTTACAACTAAACGACGAAATATTAACACGAAATTACTTTTTGAAGTTGGTGCCAAACATATACCTTTTATGAATCGCACTCGACGGATCTTACTTAGTACGTTTGGCAGGTACGCTCGCTTATAGAGTATAGTTTGTTTGGCACCGACTTTAAAAAGTAATTTCGTGTTAATATTTCGTCGTTTAGTTGTAACTAAATAAGATAATAATTATTTTATACCTTTTAGTGTATTTTTATATTTGTTGCACTTAATTTTTTGAAGTCGGTTTTTATTTTTTTCTTAAAAATTTTTATTAGTAGTAATATCAGTAGAGATTAATATACCTATTTAGTAATTTTGTAAAAATAAATATATATACAAGGGTTTAAATACTAATATAAACTAAATTAATTATTATTTATCAATTATTTTTCTTTGTATTGTTTTAATTCGGTAAGTGATATCGTTAATGAATAAAATTTATTCAAATGAATTTATTTTGATTTTCCCCCTTGACATTTAATAGTGTTATCAGAATCACTGTTTGCAAAATCAAATCGTATTTAAATGAGTCAATTTTCAAATGACAAACTTCTATACTAATTGGCAATTTTATTTTATTGCTGTTTTAACTTTTTTTATTTTTAATTTAGTTTTACATATGCTTAAAGGAGAGCATTCTTTTCAACGTTCACAAATAAACGACAATTATTACCTTAAAAGATTTATATGAATATCAACTGATTAAGAATAGAAACCTATGCATATTATAAATAATTTAACTATGAAATTTGTCAAATCAGTGAAAAATCAAATTAGAATAATTTTTATAAAAAAAATGAAACCGACTTCAAAAAATTAAATCCTACAAATAAAATAATAAGAACTCAAAAATCAAATAAAATACACTAAAAGGTAAAAATAATTATTTTATTTAGTTACAACTAAACAACGAAATATTAACATGAAATTACTTTTTGAAGTGGGTGCCAAACAAACTATATATGCGAGCGTACCCGCCAAACGTACTAATTAAGATCCGTCGAGTGCGATTCATAAAATGTATATGTTTGGCACCGACTTCAAAAAGTAATTTCATGTTAATATTTCGTCGTTTAGTTGTAACTAAATAAGATAATTATTTTATACCTTTTAGTGTATTTTATTTGATTTTTGAGTTTTTATTATTTTATTTGTTGCATTTAATTTTTTTTATAAAATTTTTTTTATTTTTCTCTTTTAGTGATGTTATTAATAGTGACTTAAATATATAATACCTTGCTTGCATGCATCTCGTAAGAGAAAGCGTCGGGCGAATGAATCAGAAAATGATAATAAAATTCAATTCATAAATATAGAAATTCTCTCGAAACGTTTGCGGGTTTTAAATGAATGTTTAAAGATTTTATTTATTATAATTTCGATCATTTGTGATAAGAATTGGAGATTTACGTTATTTTGTCATTGATTCTATCATCAGAACTTGACCAAATTAATATGGTACCACCCCTAAGATATCCTCTTCCCAATAAAACAAGAATCATTAAAATCGGTTCATAAACAAAGAAGTTATGCATGAACAAACATATCAAAAAAGGTTAAATACCATTGAAAAAAAAAACGGGACCAATCGGAAACTAGACTGAACCCAATGCAAAAAAATTCAGTCGAATTGAGAACCTCCTCATTTTTTGAAGTCGGTTAAAAATAAAGAAAATTTTTTATAAACACAACCATCAGACTGATATGGTTCCTCACACTCCTCACGTTTCCTGCATAAAGCTCTAACCAACTGAGCTCCAAGTCCTGGAACCAAAAACTAGTATATATGGTGATTGAATTTTATCACCTTTTTAATTTTTTCTATATTTTCGCGACTATATAGTTACCAACCAATTAAACTATAATAATTAAACACCTCTCAATTAATAAAAATAAACTGCAACGGATTGTTTCTAAACTTTATCCAAAGTCATTTGAAATATTAATATGTTTATTCCTTTATTATTAATCAGATAACACTGAATATTTTCAGTCCATGTTGACTTAAATTCAAAAATAGCCTCGATTCTCATCTAATACTTAAGGAATAACCATTCTGCATTAGATTTTTGAAATCGATTATTATTGGTAACCATTGCTGAAGATAATATGAATAAATTTTAAGGAATTTAAAAAAGCACTTAAAATACTTTAAGATATAAGTTTACTAAAAACTTTATTTAACCCTTTTTGTGGTTTTCAAGGTACTTATTTACAATATTAAATTTCATCAAAATTGGATAAGTCATTTTCAAGATATTTAGAAAAAACTAAAAAAGTACTTGAATAAAGTACTAATGTTTGTGGATCGATATGTACCAAAAACTTATCAGCGCTTCATTTTGTTAAAGTAATGGTAGATGTTCAATTGCATTTCATTCGGTTCAAAAGTGTGGAAAAAAATGCAACATCCATCCATCCATACATTGGCACGCACAAAATGAAAAAATCGCACTTTTTGGCCTTTGGACTAGATCCCATGTAATTTTTGGCAAAACCGTCACGTGCTAAAATTCACCCTAAATGAATACTATAATTTGGGACTTTAATTGAGACCTTGGGTTCCGTAGTCTTTATCTGAGGACCCTTTGAAGTCGCGCTTCCCGCGAGACCGATTATAATACTTTAACGATGCTTCGCATTGGATAAAGTAAACGTTGATAATCGAGGTCCCGGGTTTTTTCAAAGACTTGTCATTTGGTATATAAAATATTTTATTTATTTACTTATTGTATCTATTTTTGTGATATAAGGGCGAAAAAAATTTAAAATAACCTAGAAGGTTTTGTAGTCCATTCTTAAGTAATTTCTATATTCTTCTAGGTTATTTTCTCCGAGTTCCCTCAATAGAGGCATATGGCCAAAGCGTTCTCTATTTACTCTCCGCTGCTTATAACTAGAGACCGGATTCCTATGCAATTGCATATTTTGTTTGCCGCCACGTACGACACAAGAGATCAATTATCTATCCTAATCATGCATCGATGATACTGTGGGCTAAATTTTATTATACTCCATAAAAAAAGATTAAATAAAACAGGAGGTCACTAATTTAAATTCGAAAAAACTGAAATAGGCCTCAGCGGCTCAAAGTGTAGTGTTGGACTACGAAGTAGGAAGTTGGATTACAAAGGATGTAAACAAGCTACAAAACAACAACCCACTCATTTTTCTTATAATTCAGTTGTAATAGATAGGTACTAGATTCTACATGAAAATGAGGAAATTTTTTTTAATTATTTCATTATTTTTGATTTTTTTAAATTGCCTTCGGGAACTATAGCCCATTTTGGCCATTGACTGTTCGTGTGCGTGTGTGGAAGTGTGTGTAAATTATTGTAGTGATATGATTATAGCCGGTCAAATATTTGCATTATTTTATTAGTTTATTATTTGTACGTCAATAAGAAAAGCTTGTTAATATAAAAAAATAAAAACAATACAATACAATCGTGTCTGTGATATAAAACTACCCCCTCTCCCCAGTATTTTTTCGATCATATTTTTGAAACATTATTATAATTAATATGTTGATTTAATAACCTAATATTTCTTTGAGTTTAAAGATTTTCTAATATATTATATGAAATGAGAATTTTGTCCAATGTTTTACGCAATAAAAGTACACTTTATGTCTATGGCTTACTTTATCATTTTATTCCTTTCATAGCATTCCTTCAAATATATAGCCTTTTTGTCTCCAATTTTAATTTTTTAGTGCATATTAATTAATTAATTTTGCCATCTTTTGTTGCATATATTTGCATATTTCAGCTGCATATTTTGGCAGTTTTTACTGGATAAAAATTCGGCCTCTACTTATAACCCATATTTTACTCGGGGTTCTCTCTTCCTTTTTACATAATACATACAGCGCTACACAAGCAATAGTGCTCTTTTTCTTGAACTCATGTTAAGGTGGTCCTGATATAAGAAAGTTTGTTTACGTTTTGATTGTTGACTATTGTTTACAAATGGCATTGTTGACTATTGTTTACAAATGGCGTTAATGTTTATTATGTATTGGAATTTTGTTTAATAAAGCCTATATTCAGAGGTTTAATCTTGTTCAATTTATTAAACAAAATTTATATTTTAATATACAGTATGGATCGATTTCTTAAGCCGGAAATTCTCGCCGTTGAACCGGAAGCTAAGGATGCATCTGATGTATGGGATCATTGGTATGGAACCTTTACAAGTTTTATAATAAAAATGAATCCTGATGAATGGGAAAAATCGAAACTCCTGAATAATTTTGTTTCTCCACCGATTTATAAGAAAATTAAGGAGGCCAAGTCGTATAATGAAGCAATTGGTATTCTTAAAACTCTCTATATTCAGCCGGTGAATGAAGTTGTAGCAAGACATGAATTGGCCACAAGACGTCAAAAGGTAGGCGAATCTATTAATCAATATTTAGAAGCTTTAAAGGATATAGCTCGAAAATGTAACTTTAAGGCAGTAACTGCTGAAGTAAATCGTGATGATTGCATCAGAGACTCATTTATCACTGGACTTCAAGCTCATCATGTTCGACAGAGACTTCTCGAAAGTCCTACTCTAAATCTTAATGATGCTTATACTCAGGCACGATCTCTAGAGCTAGCTCAACTTCATTCTAATGAATATCAACCGATTCCAAATGTTAATGCCGTGACAGGTAATACGTTCACACCAGATATTCATGGTTCTAACGAAAACATGTTAGCTGTTACATCATCTGCTAGATGTTTCTTTTGTGGATTCAATTTTCACCCTCGCATCCATTGTCCTGCCAGCAACGCAATCTGTAGAAAATGTGGGAAGAAAGGGCACTATGAAAAAGTATGTAAATCTGGGAAGAACGGTAGTACACCTTCTAGTAAAAAGATAGTAGCTTCACAAATAGCCAGCATCTACGATTGTACTGCTTCTATATCTCCTGCTCTCTCAAAGGCTTCTGTTATTGCTGATCTCAATGGAAATCAAGTTACGGCTCTAATCGATACCGGAAGTACACTCAGTTTCATAAGTTCTCTAGTAGCTAACAAACTTCAATTAAAAGTAAGACCATCATATGGTGAAGTCGCTATGGCTTCTACATCATTTAAAACAAAAATAGTTGGAAAATGCAGAGTAAATTTCAAAATTCTTGGACATCTCTACGAAAATATCGATTTTCCAGTGCTTCCTGACCTTTGTGCGGACGTTATAGTAGGACACGATTTGTTAAAACATCATACGAGTGTACAGATGTCTTTCGGCGGTAAGAAAGCTCCACTCTCAATATGTGGACTAACTGCTGCAAGTGTTGAGCCCGCATCGCTATTTTATAATCTCTCTTCAGAATGCAAGCCTATTTCAATAAAATCCAGGAGACAATCAGAAAGTGATTCAAAATTTATTGAAGTAGAAGTGCAAAAACTACTAAAGGAAGGAATAATAGAGCCTAGTATGTCCCCTTGGAGAGCTCAAGTATTAGTCGTTTCGAGCGAAAATCATAAGAGACGAATGGTAATCGACTATTCTCGAACAGTGAACCGTTTTACACAACTAGACGCATATCCTCTTCCAAGAATAGAGGAAATTATCAATAAAGTAGCTAATTATAAAATTTATAGTACTATCGATTTACGTAGCGCTTACCACCAAGTGCCTATAGCTGAATCTGATAAGCCTTTTACAGCTTTCGAAGCATGTGGACAACTCTTCCAGTTTAAAAGAATACCGTTTGGGGTGACCAATGGGGTTGCTGCCTTTCAACGAGTTATTGATAGAATTATAAGATCTGAAGATTTGAAAGATACATTTGCCTACTTAGACGATGTGACAATCTGTGGCAAGGACCAGGAGGAACATAATACGAATTTAGAAAAATTTCTACAAGCAGCAACCAAATATAATCTCACAATTAATCAAGAGAAGAGTAATTTTTCCCTTCGTAATATTCATCTACTTGGATTTACTGTAAGCTACAAATCTATTAAACCCGATCCAGACAGACTTAAATCTTTAAAAGAACTTAAACCTCCCACAGATAAATGCACTCTACGCAGGACCATAGGTATGTTTTCACATTTTGCCAAATATATTCCTATATTTTCTGAAAAAATTAAACTGCTTAGTAATTGTTCGTTCCCGCTCACAGAAGAAGCTATCAATGCCTTTGAAGAATTAAAAAAGAAATCGAGAGAGCCGCAGTCGCTTCTATCGACAGTGAGTTGCCTTTCACTGTTGAGACGGATGCATCTGATTATGCTATTGCCGCAACCTTATCTCAGGATGGACGCCCAGTAGCATTTTTTTCAAGACTTCTTTCTAATAGCGAGCTAAAGCATCCGGCTGTTGAAAAAGAGGCTTTGGCTATTGTGGAAGCTCTTAAGAAATGGAGACATTATCTTATGGGAAGGAGATTTATAATTGTAACTGATCAAAGGTCCATAACCTACATGTTTAATACCAGTCATTCTGGAAAGATTAAAAATGAGAAGATTATGAGATGGAGGCTTGAACTTTCTTGTTATAACTACGATATAGTTTATAGACCCGGCAAAGAAAATATAGCAGCCGATGCACTTTCTAGAGTCTGTTCTGTTATTCAAGACCGAAATGAGAAATTGAGAATTTTTCATGAATCTCTTTGTCACCCAGGAGAGACAAGAATGTACCACTGGGTCCGTAGTAAAAATATGCCTTATAGCTTAGATGAGATCAGAAAAATGACATCAGCCTGCAGAGTATGTGCAGAGATTAAGCCTAGATTTTTTAAGCGAGAAGGAACGCTTATCAAAGCAATAGCTCCATTCGAAAGACTTAATATGGATTTTAAAGGCCCTTTACCATCTACTTCTAAAAATAAGTATATCTTAACTATTAT
The DNA here is from genome assembly GCA_024734495.1 of Forficula auricularia. NCBI lineage: Eukaryota > Metazoa > Arthropoda > Insecta > Dermaptera > Forficulidae > Forficula > Forficula auricularia. The sequence goes on from JALMQS010000291.1 coordinate 225,801, forward strand.
AGATGAGTTCTCAAGATATCCTTTTGCTTTTCCATGCCCAGATATGAATAGCTCAACAGTTATAAAGAATCTACGTCATCTCTTTTCTATATTTGGCATGCCGGCATTCATTCATACTGATCGCGGACCCTCATTTATGTCTCAAGAAATAAAAACGTTTTTAACATCTCATGGAATTGCTACAAGTAGGACTACTCCATACAATCCACAAGGAAATGGTCAAATTGAACGAAGCAATTATACTATCTGGAAAACTATACAACTAGCTCTAAAAAGTAAAGGACTGGACATATCGCAGTGGGAACAGGCTATTGAAGATGCTCTTCATTCTATAAGGTCTCTACTTTGTACTTCTACTAATGTAACGCCACACGAAAGAATGTTTAAGCACCCCAGGAGGTCATCTAATGGAATGTCTATGCCTTCATGGTTATTGAATCCGGGACCAGTTCTCTTACGAAGATCGGTTCGGCATTCAAAATATGACCCCTTAGTTGATGAAGTAACTTTGTTAGAAGCGAATCCCAACTACGCTAATGTTCGACTTCCTGATGGACGCGAGACAACCGTTTCTTTAAGACATCTTGCTCCTCTACAAACTCAAGACTGTGAAGAAGATACTCGGTCCCTTTTGTCTCAAGATTCAGAATCTAATGAACTCCAAAACGATGTAGAAGATGTCCGACCACCTTTATCTCAAGATCCGAAAACTAGCCAACTCGAAAATGACGTGGAAGAAGCCCGACCATCTTTATCTCAATCTCCCTTTGAATCCGTTGAACATCCTGAAGATTCACATTCCGAACAGAACAATTATCCTTCAACTTCTAATCTTCGCCGCAGCTCCAGACTTCGAAAACTACCTGCCTATCTCAGCGACTACCAACTAAAACCTAGGAGGGAAGAGTGATATAAGAAAGTTTGTTTACGTTTTGATTGTTGACTATTGTTTACAAATGGCATTGTTGACTATTGTTTACAAATGGCGTTAATGTTTATTATGTATTGGAATTTTGTTTAATAAAGCCTATATTCAGAGGT
>JALMQS010000291.1:228004-305518 GCA_024734495.1 Forficula auricularia
ATTAATTTAATGGATGCAACATATATGTTTAAATTAAAATATTTAGACAAAACAAAAATCCGTAAAAAGAAAAAAGCATTGTGAATCCCTCTACCTTTATCAATGAAAATTAAAAAGAAATGATGCATTACTTCTACGGTAGTATTTTTAAATCCCTTATATAATTTTATTTAGCTTAAAAAAAGCAGAGAATCTAAAAACAAAAGAATGATTATTTTTTTACGTGTGTAAATGTATTCAATTTGAAAGCTAACAGACCGAGTGGCCATTTCCATGCTTTCATGCCCAATGATGAATGACGAATGAGTTGTCATGTTCTTTTCCAAAAGCGTTGCTATTTTCACGTGTACAATTCTAGAATGTAAAAGATTCTTCAGCTTTGTCTGAGCCAAAATTATGAGTTAAAAAAAGGTCTTTATTGTAAAATTGAAGGATATTTTGCTAAATGAAAAATATTTGTCTTTTTTTTGTTAGTCGCGACATGAACATATTTCTCAAATTTAGCTGTCAGATTAAAAAGATTAAAATCCAATGTTGTTGTTCAAAAGATCATGGGATGAAATTAGTTTGAGAAAAATAATTCCATTATATAAATACAATTATTCGTGATACATATTTAAAAGTTATTTCTAATTTGAATATTATTTAAATTTAAATTTATATATATTTATTTATCAATATTTGTTTTGTTTTTTTATTTTCAGTTTACAAATCTCTTTCATTTTGGATTTTTTTTTTGATAAGTTCTATCAAAATAATTCAAATAAAATTAATTCAATTTGATTTTCTCAATAAAGAATGATAAGAAACTTGTATTATTTTTTGAAACCAAGGCATATTCACTCGACATGTCGATTGAGGTTTCATAATACTCCGGCGAGATTAAAAGAACAAAATAATAATTATTATAATAATAATCGAGAAACTAATCAAGAACGTCAATTGATTGTACATTTTTTTGATAATGTGAAAGAAAAATCAAAAACATCATATGTTCAAATGATAGATATATTCAATAATAAAGATATTAGAAAAAGGAATCATGTTGAATTTATTTATTCTGCTTTAAAGCACATGAAAGAATTTGGTGTTGAAAAAGACCTAGAAGTTTATAAACAATTAATAAATGTTTTGCCTAAAGGAAAAATGGTTGTAACTAATATGTTTCAAGTTGAATTTTCGCATTATCCGAAACAACAACAATGTATTATAGATGTACTTGAACAAATGGAAGACAATGGTAAAATTTATAATTATTTTATACATTTATATTTTCTGATAATAATTTATAATCAATAGGTTGAAGGAGTTTTATCAGCCAAAGTAAGAATGCACGTACAATCAAATTCCCAGAGTAAAAACGTTTCGGCCTAAATTTATCGGGCCATCTACAGTTTATTGAAATTTATAATTTTCTCATTAATATATTAAAGAATGATCAACACATTAACGAGAATTGTTTTGATCACGCTTTTTTAAACAAGATAAATACCTATATATCAAATTGAAAGTTTTTTTTTCCGAGAGAAGCAGAATTTTTATATATTGAAGGAGATAAATAAAAGAGTGTTGAATTATAAATTTTATTTATAACGAGACTATAGTTTCGAGGGTTTTCACTTTCATCGTAAGTATAATATGGATTCGTAAATTAATTCCTGTGAATCCATTGTAATAGACTGATGAAGAGGGCAAAGCCCTCGAAACTATAGTCTCGTTATAAATAAATAAAATTTATAATTCCAGCAGAAGACACACTCTTTTATTGTCTCCTTCAAGATATATATCGCGAGACTACTGCTGGTTGAAGCTAATGGAGTCTGGACCAGGAGAGAATGAAACAAATAAGATCCATTTAGCTATAATCCAACGTCATTTTGCGTTTAGCCTGCATGACACTTGGATGGATCACCAAATGAATTTGAAATCTGAGATGTTATATATTCAATCTTCCCAATCCAGAGCGCCCGATATCTTTTTCATTCTCTCTTGGTCCAGACTTAAGACTTAGCAGACTCCAATAGCTTCAACCGGCAGTAGTCTCGCGATATATATCTTGTTTAAAAAAAGCGTGGTCAAAACAATTCTCGTTAATGTGTTGATTATTCTTCAATATATTAATGAGAAAATTATAAATTTATTTAACTTCATTATTTCAAGTTAGAAATATATAAGTTCAGATATTATTTTCACTTAATATTTGACAAAAATCACATGCATTCGATTCGCGATTGAATCAAATATAGGAAACATATAATTATTTACAGTGTATTGGGCTACAGAAATATATAAATCGTTAACATTAGTAAATATCATTCTTAACAATAAGAAATTTAACTTCATGTAGTTTAGTCTTACTTTGTCCCAAGGTTCAGGGAAGAGTGATCTTATAAAATTTTTATTATATATATAAAAATAAATAAATCACTCTTATTAGAGGTCATTTTAATTTCATTATCATTTATTTATATTCAAATGGGCCAAATTAGGTTTAATTAAGGTAAAGTACCCAGTAGTTGATACTTTAATGAATTTTTTTCTTATTCGCTCACATTACTCAGGCTTCGTTCACTTTATGGAAACTGTTTCGCCATTAATAGTTGCACTAACTATTCCTCTATCATAATTCTGCAAGCATTAATTCAGGAAGGTGAATGTAAAAATATATAAATATATTTTTTTCTAAAAAGGGAATCGATTCAATTTTTGACACCCAGCGAAAAAAAAACTTAGTAGTTGACACTTAACGATCAATAGTTGACATATTAAGAAAAGGCGAAAAGGCTTTAAATTGAATGGTTTTTGTAAAGTATGAACACAGGAATGTTATTTTTATTTAGCGTATGGCTTTTCCACAGAATCATAGATATTATAGTTCGGGAACTAAAAAAATATTTCTAGTTTTAATCATTTTAACTGGCTCGTTGATGTGAAATAGCACAGCCTTCTATTCGTATTCGAGCTTATCTACCCTTTCTGGCCACTTCCAGAGTATGCCACACTTTTGTATTGCTGAAATGGTTGCACCCGTTTCAGACACCTTTCAATTGGGTGTTTCCCTTCAACTTTGTACCTCAAGGTGATCCTAGGGACTTTAAATTTCTTGGCTGCAGTTTTATATGGTGTCTTATGCAGTCGCACATCTTCCACGGCAGCGTCCATAGCCTCTTGCTAATAGTTCCTGAAATTACCCTTCCTCGGAGGCATCTACGAAATGTCAAAGGAACAAATCAGACAGATCAGAAATTGACACCCCGTATCTTCTATTGGTCACGATGGTTCGGGAATCTTAAAAATGTCAGGGGCTGGGTTTCCCGCTGATAACAGCTAAATTTAATTAAATTAAATCTGATTTATCAAATTATACAATTAGCGAGTAGTTGACACCCGGTGTCATCTACTCAATACTTAACCATTTTTAAGTTGAGTAGTTGACACCCGGGGTTAACAAAAAAATTGTATACATTTTTATGTCATTTTCAATAGATTATAAATTTTAAACATTCCAAGAACACAAATCAACCGCCACTTCATCCACAATGATAAAATAATAAACATTTTCAATACTTACTTCGCAACAAGATGCTTAAGAGTTTTTATAAGAAAAACTGGCAAAATTATAACTTCACGTGCTCTGCTTGTTTTAGCTGGTCACAATTACGATGTCCGGCGGACTGGTGACGTAGTGGTTTTCACTTTTGTTGCTAGAAGGCCACACTCTACTGAATGACTTATTGCAATTTATTCCTTCCCGCAGTTTTCTTATTATTTTTCTTTTTCGAAAAAAGTGTCAACTACTGGGTACTTTACCTTACTATACTTTTCATTATTTCATTAAATTATATTGCTTCTTGTTTTTACATTTCTCATTATTTAAGTACTTATGTAGACTTTTTTCAATTTACAATTTAATTAAACTCCAACAAAGCATTCTTTTATACTAATATTCCTAATCAAGAGAATAGTTCACGGCTCAGATCACACAAGACAGATGTATAGATATTTGACAACCCTATGCAATCTCTTAAAATTGACTGCCTTGTAGCCTGCTATTTTTATATATAACATTTCGGCAATAGTAATTGTCAATTTACGTTTTTAATCTGGGGATTTTATTGTATCCGGTGCATCGTTACTTTGGCTGGTATTTAACTCCTTCAATCCACTGAATATCATCATAGCCACGATTTCCAACAATAATTTATAATTTATTTGCACGAGATTTTCTCTGGTAGAACTTTTAATTGAAAGTAATGGAAGGCAGCCCAGGGGTAGTGAGGAAAGCAAAAAATTAACACATATCCAAATAAGGTGTAATTTATTGGATTCCTTCCTCTTTTCCTTTCAAACCGACGTTTCGGACCCTTTAAAACCCTGAAGAAGGAGGGGAGAATCCTCTGAAACGTCGGTTTGAAAGGAAAGAAGAAAGGAATCCAATAAATTACACCTTATTAGGACATGTGTCAATTTTTTCTTTCCTCACTACCCCTGGGCTGCCTTCCATTACAATTTATAATTTTCTCATTAATATATCAAAAAATAATTAACATATTAATGAGAATTGTTTTTGATCGCGCTTTTTAAACAAGATATATATCGCGAGACTCCAATAGCCTCAACCAGCAGTAGTCTCGCGATATATATCTTGTTTAAAAAGCGCGATCAAAAACAATTCTCGTTAATATGTTAATTATTCTTTGACATATTAATGAGAAAATTATAAACTTATTTAACTTCATTATTTCAAGTTAGAAATATATAAATTCGGATATTATTTTCACTTAATATTTGACAAAAATCACCTGCATTCAATTCGCGATTGAATCAAATATAGGAAACTTATGAACAATTTTTAATGTTTAACTTACTCCCTATTTCATTTTTACAGGAGTAATTCCAGATAAAGAGCTTTCAGAAATCCTTGTAAAAATTTTTGGTAATTATACACATCCAGTAAGGAAATATATGAGAATGCTATATTGGATGCCTAAATTTAATAACCTTTCACCTTGGGCTTTGCCTAAACAAGTTCCAAATGATAGTTTAGAATTGGCCAAGCTAGCTTTAATGAGAATGAATAGTGTAGATCTTCAAAGTAAAATTACAATATTTAAGGTAACATTTTTAGAATATAATATTAAAAAACAATATATAAATTGCTCTTCTTTTAGACAGACGATATAAAAGAAGCACTTGAGCATACCTGGGTTGTAAGTGCCCAAAGTCCTACTCAAAAAAAGTTGTTGAATTCTCTCACAAAAGATAGTCCTATATTTGTTGAAGGTCCTTTTAAAATATGGATAAGAAATGTTTCGGTTAATTATTTCATTTTAAGAGCAGATAATTTATCAAAGCAAGTTCCAGATATTGATACTGACGGTATGAAATAAAAATAATAGTAATAACTAAAAATATTTCAGAGTATTATAAATTTACTTTTTTTTTTTTTTAGATGTCACACATCTTGAGGTTCCTTTTACAAATAATAAAATCATTAAGTTCGAAAAACCAAGCGTACATGAGCAAGAAGAAGGGATAATATTAGCTACTTGTGCAACCGGTACATCAAGTAGAGATTCTTTACTATCATGGATTAGATTATTAGAAAAAGAAAATCCAAAAGTAGGAGAAATTCCTATTTTATTTTCTCTTAAATCTCCACAAAGTGATCTTATTTCATATACGGAAGAACAAAATAAAACTTCATAATTTTTTTATCTTTTCTTTTTATTGTACCTATTTGTTTTACAAAATATTCATTCTATTTATTTGTTTGTTACATGAAAAACAGACAAATTTTAAGAAATATTTTATGATCAAGTTGAAAGGCTGTCTGCAGAAAGCCTCGATGGGATAACGCATCAAAGTATTTAAAAACAGAAAATTTTGGCACTAGAACAGACTTTCCAAGATTTTTCGTTTTCAAGTCATCGTATCCACAAGAATCCGGCCAGACAGAAAAAAATATGATTGAAAATTGTTTATCCCCATTTCAGACATTTTTAATCACAATGAGCAAAAAAATTAATTCTAGAGGCTCTTTGAAGTGAACCCCACTGGGCCCTAAATTTCTTTCGAAAGGCCTGCAATAGAGCCCCCTTTTTTAGGAAGGTATATCCAGGTAGAAAAATGGATCAACCGACCAATCACCTAGAGATAGCGAGGTTGACAATCTTAACCCTAGCTAACAAACTATTTTGATAATAAAAAATATCGACATCCGCTGTCAGACTCCTGTCTTGCTCTGTACACCTATATATGACTTGGTTGTTTTGTTTCTCCATCTAGATCATTCCTCAACCTCAGGGTTAGTGGGGTTTTGCACTCGCACATAATAGAAACAAGAGAGGAAATTTCAGAGCTTTGATTGGAGTTCAAGGTACCTGTAGATGCGGGTCTTGAACGATTTAAGGTAATAGGTGGAATCAGGAAATGCACTTCAGTCTTAAAAAGCTATAGGGGCAAACCAATTGGCAAATATGTTTGTTCCAATTTTACATCGAAGTGATGTATATCTTAAAAAATTTAGACAAATAAAGGGCATTATTGATTTTATTTCATTAGAACCTACGCCATGGTTGTATTGTATATAATAAAGAAAAAAGACGAAGCAATTCATTAAATAAGAGTGGGCATAAAGAAAGCTTTACCTAGATTTTTTGAAGGAAAATATAAGATTTAAATTTACCAGTTTTTTTATTAATGCCTATTTAGCCAGATCCTAACTGAAGTATTTTCATGTGTATGTGTTTATGTATGTGGGTGGGTAAATTGCTGATAATTGCCGGTCAAGACTTTGCGGGCTTGCTGATTGGTAGTCAAGGCACTCTGCCACCCCTAGTCCCCCTTAAAAAAATGTTATAGAAAAATAAAAGTGAGATGATACGCAGAGTAGTTTTTAGAAGAGCAAGCAAGATGTCTTACTCTCGCGACCATCAGGAAGTCGAACATAGCGTAGTTCGGATTTGCCTCTAACAAAGTCTCTTCATCAACTAAGCGGTCATATTTAGAATGTCAAAGCCATCTTCGTAAGAGAACTGGTCCAGGAGTCAGTAGCCAGGAAGACAGACATTCCATTAGATGACCTCCAAGGGGTGCTTAAACAACCTTTCATGTGGCGTTACATTAGTACAAGTAAGAGTAGAGACCATATCGAGTGGAAAGCATTTTCAATATACTGTTCCCATTGCGATATATCCATTCCTTTACTTTTAGCAGCTAGTTGTATAGTTTTCCAGATAGTATAATTGCTTCTTTCAATTTGACCATTTACTTGTAGCAATTCCATGAGATGTTAAAAAAGTTCTTTATAACAGTTGAGCTATTCATATCTGAGCAAGGAAAAGCCAAAGGATAACTTGAGAACTCATCTATAATAGTAAGATATACTTATTTTTAACCGACTTTATTAGATGTTGAGGTGTGGAAACATACTTAAGTCCTGCGTAGACTATAATTATCTGTGGGAGGATTAAGTTCTTTTAGAGATTTAAGTCTGCCTGGATCGGGTTTAATAGCTGTGTAGCTGATCCATTGTCGATATTAGATGGTTTTTAATTCTTTTCTGAACACTAAATGATCTCTCATATTTTATAATAGGTTGATGACTCTCCGAATATAGGTAAATCTTAATAAAATAAAAATACTTTTTTTGAAGTGTAAATAACTCTCCGAAAACAGTTTATGAGTAAACTTCTCAAGACGGGAATGTTATTTGTAAACAATATAGTTTATCTCAACCAAAACATTCTGTGAAAAAACATGCCAAGTTCGAAAAAGCAGTGAAATCTAATGTGTAGCCAAGTTAAATTCGCCAAGAATAATTAAGTTGAGAAAATAGTAGATCTCTCAACTTAATTATTCTTGGCGAATTTAACTTGGCTACACTTTAGATTTCACTACTTTTTCGAACTTGGCTGGTTTGGTTGATTTCTCTTCTTTTTGTAAGCTATGAGAAAGCCCGTTGGTCCAAAGGGCTAGAATTTTTATTTTTGACCCCCCCCCCCCCATTTTGGGTGTTTAGATTTTGCATTTCTAGCCCACAGACCTGAGCACGCTGCGCGCTTTGTTAGCGGAATATGCAGGTAAAGTCTAGAAAATTTGACAAACACCAAATCACGAAGAATTTAAAAATATAAGTATACAAATGAGGTTTGTCCCGACAGAACGGCGAAGCGGCTACCTTTTGAGACACCCTCTATATTTTATTTATTATTCTACATCTTACCTGTTGATGCCAGAATACTCAGAAGTCCTTATATCCTAATCCCTACCCCAGTGAGTTACACCACCCATCCCTAAAACAACTCCTTCAATCCTTAAACCAACAAGGAACCCATCAAAAGATTATTAATAAAAACTAGATAATTGTTTGTTGAATAATTTAATAGATATATTGGTGAATATGTATCGTGATGTTTTAGAGAAATACTTTAATATTTCATATTTTTCAAATTTGTTCAAATTATTTATTAAAAATATATTAAAATAAATTTACATTATAACAAAGAAAAAAGTACTTTTTTTTGTTATTCACTAATTACCGGAAATTTAAATAAAAGTAAATGCAAAAAATTTTGTCCTTGAATGCATTTAGATAAGAGAATATAAAATAATTTCATTTTAAAATATGTATAGTTTTTTATTTTTCTTATTTATTAATTTAGAAAATTTACAAGTTTATTCCGATTATTAAAGTCAAGGAGACTTTATATTGGTCATAGAGTTATACGATAATACTGAATTTCATTTATGATCCAATATTTAATATTAAAAATGTTAAATAGGTATAATGCATTTAAATAATAAATGTAATATTTATTTAGTTAGATTTATAAATCAAAGTAAAATGAATGTTTCACGCTAAATAAGGCCATATATTCATATTATATTCATAGCATATTCTGAATAAAATGAAAAATAAATAAATCAAAATTTATCCATATGTACATTTATGAATTATATATAAAATATAAAATTAATTGATAAACTAAGCAAAAATAAAAATTTATTTAATTATAAAAACTATATATATATATATTTATAAGAATTGATAAAATTCTTTGAGAATTTTAGTTTTAATCCGAGACTGGAATAGAAGAATCGTTATGTGATTGTCCCATTCTACCTACTTTTTATTATTCCTACTATTTCCATTCTCTTCACTCTTTATTCTTGAGATCATCTCTTTTAGAGGATTAAAACCCTCATTTTTTTGTTTGTTATAAATAAAACATCGTTATGACGTAAGATATCGTCTAAAAGAATATTTCTCACATATGTTCATCAATTGCTTCATAAGTCCTGCATCTCTTTATTTTTCATTGTCTTCGAGAACATAGGCCATTTTGGACAGCATATCGTCGCCTTAAGAGTGTAAACCTGCTAACTCCATTTTTTATCAAATATGACACATTAATACCGTTCGAAAGAAAAAGAAATGCAGATTCATCTAAGAAAAACTGCTACTTAAAATTACGACCGTAAGTTGTAGAAAAAAAATGTGAAATATAGTTTCTTTCTTTAACAACATTATTAAATTTTATTTAGTTTTTTTTTCTGCCCTGTAAAATTTCCTTGTTGTGAGTTAGCAGGTTTACACTCTAAGGCGACGATATATTATTTTTATCAATTATGTAGGGATCAGATTAAAGTCAGATTGCAGCGATTCGGGCTTGAACCCGCGCTAGCTTGATTAGAAGGCAAGTACGTTATCCACTCAAGCAACCTGACCCCTAATGATGAGTAATAATGACCAACCCACCCATATCTCTTTCTAATTGCCATCCAAATTTATAATCGATGGATAATCCAAGTAAAAATTTCCAACTGTCTCCATATCCACAACATGTAGTTTCTTTATAATCTTTACATAGGTATATCTAGCGGATAGTCCACACATAAATATGAAATTGATTTAGATGAAGATAAATTGCCATTTAAATGTTCTCCACGATCCTGAATAATAATAAATATATGTAAATTTTTTTTTTTCATTATCGTCTAGTCTCATAGGACACTACCTTGAAACTTTTGAATATAATATTTCGCCTAGAAAATTGGCTCATAGAAATATCCTGTAAATATGTAATTTCTGATTGCCGATAATAAATAAAAAAAAAAAAATTAAATATTATATTTGTCGAGAATTATTCAAAGATGTGTGGGAAATTATTTTAATGAATTTTCTTAATTTCTGTTTTATTAAGATCATATGTTTGCCAAATGTGTGTCTGGGCTTTCTACCCTTGTACGCAGGAGGCTGCTTTCTTTCTTAGCCGGCTATTGTCCCTAAGAATTTTATAGCCAGGCTAAAAGCCTTCTGTAATAAATAATATTATGACAACTTGTTTTGATGGGCTGTCGACTGACAGTGCATCCCCTCACCACTCATATGCATGTGTGAATGTGAGTTGCAACTGGGAGTCAGTTGACAACGTCAGTGGCCAGTTGAAAACAGGAGTTGCTTAAAGATGGTTGCTGATTTAAGTAACCCATTACGATGTATTAATTAACGATGTTTTAAGATGATCTACCCCTAGACAAAAATATGTAAACCCCCCTTTTTGTAAATAAATACTTTTACTTATAAATACGTGTGTTATTTGAACCCTACGAGCCAATTTAGTGAACCCCCCCCCCCCCCTACAGATGCATTATTTCTGTGAGAAATGTTCTTTTAAACGATACCTTAAGTGGCAATATTTTATTTGTAACAAACAAATAAATGGGGTTTTTAATCTTGCAAAAAAGATTATAACAAGAATAAAGATTGAAGTGAATGAAAATAGTAGGAATTATAAAAAAGTAGATATAATGCGACAATCACTTAAAGATTCTTCTAATTCAGACTAGGATTAAAACATAAATTCTCAAAGAATTTTATAAATTTTTATATCAATCTTTATATTATTCTAATATATATTTATATATATTGATATTGTAAAAAGTTTATTGCAGATTAAGTACATCAACACTGCCAACAGTCTGGAGGGAAATTATTGACGTCGCTCTGATCCAAAATTGAATTTCCTTCTGAAGTGAAGGAGATTTTAATCTTCATCCTTAATGCTGCCTATAAATAAAATAAAATAGAGTAAAAAAAATAAATAAAAATATAAATTATTAGATCATTATACATACTTTATTGGGATTCGTGATCCTTATTACTTGTGTTACCTGACCAGCAGGTTGTATTGTTTTCCCAGATGGAGACATTAATTGAATTTGAAAAATCTTAAAACAAATATTTTTATTCAATTTTAATTTTTTAAATTTCTTATTACAAGAAAAAAAACATTATATATTTATATACCTTGGGTACTGCTGCTTGAAATACAAAATCATTCATAATATTGTTTGTTTCATTTAATGCAGCCATATTTATTAATATTGTGCCTGGTGGGTCCAGAATTCTTTCAAAAGAAAATGTTATTTTCAGGCCATTTTTTTCATAGGCGGTAATACTCGGCAAATCTACAATGTAAGGATTCATTTTATAAGGTCGCATTTGATACGTTTGAGATCCCGAAAATATTCTGAATTATTAGTTAAATTTGCCTAAAGCTTCAGAACATCAAGTCTGATTATTTCCATTCAAATTACTAATTTAATATAAGATCAACATATGAATAGCCTATTACATCGAACAATTGCAAGCCCAAAGAGATAGACAGATTGGATATAATATACATATATTTCTGTGGTGTTTTAGAGAAACCTATTGTCCAAAAAGGATTTTTTAGAAGCTTTTAAAAATATAATTAAATAAAAAATAATTTCATGGTTATTTATAATTAAATAATCTATACAATTAAATTATTGTTATTTAATTACTTATATGTCTCATATGCTCTGCAAGAATTGACAAAAAAATGTGGATCAATGGGACTACAAATTGACGACTCGTACCTCTACACACTATTATTTGCGGACGATCAAGTTGTTATTGCAGCAAATATAGATGACGCAAGCTACATGATCCGTAAACTGGAAGAGGAATATAATAGGTGGAGGACTGGAAATAAACTTTGAAAAAACAGAATAGCTGACGGTCGGGACAGAGAGGAGAATATTAAAAATAAAATCTGTCAAGGCCGAAGAGCTATTGGGCAACTGAATGGGGTCTGGTGGAGCAAAGGGATCCAACAGGACACAAAAAAAAATATATCGGTCCATAGTGGAAGGCATAGCGCTATACAATTCGGAAACATGGGACATGAATAAGAAAAAAGAAAAAAAAATTACAAGTGCTCGAAATGGATGCGATGAGAAGGAGTTTCAGAGTGTCGAGATTGGAGCATATCCCAAATACAACTATAAGGGACAAAATGAAAATGGAAAACGACATAATAGATAGAATAGAGACGAAGAGATTAATATGGTATGGACACTTCAAAAGAATGCCGGAAGATAGGTGGCCTCATAAAATATGAAATTGGATTCCCACGGAAAGACGGAGGAGAAGGGGAAGACCGAGATGAACGTGGAAACAGGGAGTAGATGAGGCAATGACCAGTAGGCAACTACAAGAGCAAGACATTCTGGATAGAGAGAATTGGCGTGTTGGATGCGGAAAACGGCGCATGCTGTAGAACAAACCGCTTTATTATATATTATTTAATTACTATTTCTAATTATATTTTTAAAAAATCATTTATGTATTTAACAGTGCAATCTGGTCAAACCAATATTTAAGAACGGAGGCCAAGGTACGAGTCTACAAAACCGTGGTACGTCCAGTGTTAACATAAACAGCTGAGACAAGACCCGACACTGCAAAAACCTCTCAATTATTGGAAACAACTGAAATGAAGACATTGCGAAGGATAATGAACATGACCAGGCTCGATAGAATGAAGAGTGAAGATATTAGAGAAAAATGTGGAATACAAAAGGTGGGAGAATGGATCAAGAGAAGAAGAACAGAATGGTACGCTCTTGTGGGAAGAATGCCAGAAGACCGTCTGGTAAAGTAAGTAATGACGAACAAGCCGGTCGGAATAACAAGTAGAGGTCGTCCCAAGAAGAGGTGGTATGACGATCTGAAAGAAACAAACCTATAGGTTTAAAAACAAGAAGAAGATTATGTATTTATCAGGTTTCTTCCATACACCAAATCCACGCCATTAACCCTTGAGGACTAGGGAACGATCACAGAGTGATATCACCGTCGACACATTGGTTGTTGAGACCAGCAGTTAAATATATCTAACATAAAATTGTTGTACCCATCAAATATTTTTTGAAAATTGTCACCATTTGTTTAAATTTAAAATAACTATTTATAATTTTAGTTATAAATATATTTTCTTTTAATTTAAAATAAACATTAATTAAATTTAAATGTACCTGAATTAGCAGGTTGACTATTAAGCAGGCCATCTACTAAAAACCTACTAGAACTGGGATTAGACGAATTTAAAAATAAATTATTGTTATTTAAATTGTGTGCTTCAGAAGTTGGATTAGTTATATCTTGATTTGCAATGGGCGTTTGAATAGTAACATCCAAATCACCTAATAAATCTAAAAGATCTTGGTTGTTGGTATTAGACTTATTAGGTTCTTTATTTTGAGAAATATTCCCATCGATTGGTACAGTTTCCCCTAATAAATCTAGTAAAGCATTCTAAAAAGAATCAAATATTTATTAATTATTTATATAAATATAGTAAAAAGTAAAAGAGAAAAGAAACTGACCGAGTCTTGAGTTTCTATTTTTGAAAATTTATTTTCTTGTTCATCACTAAGAGTTTCATTTTCTTCTGATTGACCATTAGTAAGATTTTGTGATGATCTGGCAACTTCCATAGGCGGCATTCTTTCAAGCAATGCTGGTCGTAAGTGTTCATATTTTCTAAATAACTGAGAAAACTCAACTCCTCTTTGTTGTAATTCAATATGTAAATGGCTTCCAAATGTATCAACAATTTGTCGAATTTTTCTAAAAAATAAAAATAAATGAATTATAAAATTTTATTTCAACTTAATATTATAAAATGAAAAATAAATTTTACTCATTTCCATTTTGAAATCTAGTACTAAGTTTGGTCAAAGAAAGTAAAGTATATTGCTTTGTTACAATAGAATTTTGAGGGGACCACAAAAGTCTTTGATAAACAGATATCACGTCATCTTCTGTAACTTTTAGTGAATAAAAAAAAAAAAAATTATTTATTATTTTTAAAATTAATAATTACATTTTTTATATACTTTTAAAGAATTATTCTCAGATGAAGGAGGTCCATAGAGAAGCATATCGCCATACTCTCCAATGCACCATGTGGCTACTTGAGTAAGTGGTTGCCTATGCATAGTATCTTGTTCCAAAGCTAACCACATTTGTTCTACAATATACCCTTGTTGAGAAGTAGTTTCGGAAATAAGTTGGATCGTGCTTGATATTACATCATCTCTTACAAAATTTCCAGCCTAAAAAATTATTATAAAACATATATAAGTACTAGCTGTATCCGGCGTGCCTCCGGGACGCCTGTCCCAGCTAGGCCCTCAGGGTGGGGTGCCCTGGCGGGCGGCGTCCCGGGATTGAAGTATTAGCTGTCCAAAATTGATTACCTTTTATGTAAAATGTTTTTTTTTATATATATTATTATATATATATGGTGTTGTATAAATGAACATACATATTGTTATATGTATTTTAAATGGCGAGAAAAGAATTTACTTAATGACAAAGTGTTTTAAAAGTTTGATCAAGGTAATTGTATTATATTGTGTCTGGGTTGAAGTTGATGATTATGAATAATTCAATTGTGTTCGTTTTTGTATAGAGCCTGATGAAGCCAGAATAAATTTGGCGAAACGCCGCAATTGGTTGCATGGTTTAAACACTGTTTGATTGTTCCTATTTTCCTCTGATTGTTTACATCTAATATATATTTATACTTATAAAAAATAAGTCCAATAATACTTGAAATTTTACTTCAACTATTGGCAATGAACTATTTATATTTGTTATAAATAATTTCAAAAACAATGTGTAATTATAACAAAATCGTTATTTAAACAAATAATCTGAATGAATAGGTCTAAAAAGGTCTGAAAAGAACCCTTCTTTTGTTCTCTCGCTATTCTTTTATAACAAAAATCTATTCATTCATATTTATTTTAAGGGCTGTGAATAAAATTGAAAAATTAAATTGATTTTAAATTGATGATACTAAATCAGTGCGGTCCGCGAAAGTGAGAAAATAATGTGTACAAAATTTCATCTCAATCAGACAAATGGTGTCGGAGTTCATTAACTTCAACCAGACAGACAGACAAACAAACATCCAAATTTATATACCATATATAGATTTGAGGATAGCCGAAAAAGAATAATATTTGTTAAAACTTACGAAAATTAGAACTTTTAATAAAGTATCTAAGTGCCATCGCTTGTTAGGTGAATAACGTTCAGCAGCTAATACAATATTTGAAGAACATTGAGCCTTGAATTCACTATCAGACTTTTCAAGAAATACTAACAATTCCTTCATCATTGTTCGAATATTGTTTGTATTAACTAAAGCAAAACTTAATTCAAGAGCTCTTCTTCGAATTGAAACATCTGGATCCTAGAAATAAATTTTCGGTTTCAAATTTTTATTTTAAATTAAAAAACAATTAAAAGTAAGGTAATAAATACTTTGAGGCATTCCAAAATGGTGCTTCTATGTCTCTGTACAGCACTTGTATCTATGTACACCGTTTTCAGTAAAGTATTTAAAGCAACATAACGGATATTTTTATCATTATTTAATAGAAATCTACCTAAAATATTTACAGCTAAAACCTGAAAATAAAGTTAATTTATTTAGATTAAATAAGAATCAAGAACCGTTTGGTTTGAACTGGTTTAGTAAATCATATATCTAATCTAGATCAGGAGTCTCCAAATTGCAGCCCTAAAAGCCAATTTACTCATAAACGCATTATATAAGAGGTTTGTTAAAATAATTTTTGAAACATTTATTAGACTTTATTCATATTTGAATATTGTGTGACACAGTCTTATTTCTCTTCTCTCGAATCATTTATTAAAAAATGAAATAAGTATAACTATTTCTTTCGAATAAGATTTTATATTATTATTATTTTACTTAAAATTTTTTTAAAGTAATTTAGCGGGCCACCCAAAGTGTTGAATTGAATCGAAAAAATGTATTTTTTGCTTTATCGTGGTAAATGTCTAACGAAGGGAAAAATATTTTTTTTCTGACTGGATTCTGATTCCACAACTTAAAAACGGATATTTATATATATTTCGATACTTTTATTTTAACGAATTCATGAGGATATTGTACTCCATTGAATTCTTCTTCTTTAAGTGCCAAATCAGGTCTCTCTGACGTTTCGGTTCCTCTCCACATATACCTGTGCTGAGTGTGTTTAGCTGTTTTTACACAGATATGCGGGACTTACTTTTTAACGCTGGTTCCGAACGCCTAGTTTGGAGAGGTTACTAGGCAATTATACTTTTGGTAGGTTGCCATTGCTTTCCAAGAGGAGGCGCGTGCTAATATCTGCCGAGCTCGAACCAGCGTACTTCAAGCCAGCGGCCCGACACTCTAACCACTGACCATCAGTCGCCTCTACTCCATTGAATGAGATATTATAAATATGAAAAGAAGACATCTATGTCTAACTGAAACTGGTATTAACTCATTTTTTTCAAAATTAGAATTACGTCATTTTCAAAATAAATGGCTTATATATGTTCTAAGTTTGAACTTTCTAGCTCAAAACGATGACTGACATAAAATGGTCAAGTTATCAACATTTTACGAAAGCGCACCGAGTTTTAAAAAAGTTATCAGTTTTATTTTAAATAATTCGTAGACAAGGCTTTAACATATAAACTAACTGAAAAATATGACAAAGGCGTGAAAAAAAATTCTCTAAAGAAAACATGGTTTATTAGGTACAATTGGGAGCGCTCACTGTTGTAATGGTTTATTAGTAAAATGTTTGTATACTCTTAATTTACCAGCTCAAAACCGAAAGTTCTGAGAGATATTATTAAAAACTTACTCGAAGTCCGCTCTCAGACTTAATATCCATTATAGAAAGCACAGTTTCATATAAAATTGTATTTCCAACATTTTTACTAGTTTCAGTATTGGTCGCTACTTGAGCTAAAATATCATTCATAGCTTCTGATGCATCAGGATCATTTTTGCCCAAAATTCTCAATAATCTTAGAATTTTAACCTGAAATTAGCAAAATATATTCAATAAATTGTAATCTTGATAAATTTTAAAAAGAAAAGTTACCTGAAGAAATGGATCGCTAACTCCAGAAACATCATGTTCAGGGGAATATCCGGCTAAAATGAGATTCTTTAAAATTCGAACAAGATTTGGAACAATCTGAAAAAGAGAAAGAAATAAAAGACATTTTGAATAAAATAATGGCAATAAGCAGAGATCATTTTGATATATTTTTATTTTATTTATAACCACATGCATAATATTGTAATCATTTTAGGATTAAAGTAAAAAAAGCGTACATGCAAAAAACAAATATACATTATGCAGAAAAGATGGCAGTGATTTAGTAATATTAGTTTTTACCTCACGATGGCCGCAATCCTAAACACCAAAAGCAAAGAGAATGCATTGATTACTATAGCGTCCAATTATAGCTAATTCTAAATCTACCTATATTCATATGAAATGAAAAAAAAATAGATCTATATTTCATTAAAGTTTAAAATAAACATAATCAAAATAATTAGTTTATACTATATTCAACTTGAAAAAAGTGAAAATAGAATTTTAGCTAGAAAATAACAATTATTTCTAAGGGTGAAAATATTGAAATAGAATTTAGAAGATATGTAAATAATATAAAGCATCTAGACATCTAGAGGATATCATTAATATAATTAATATTAATTGCAACCGTGAAGATTCAACTAACTCTATAAACAAATTCAGCTTTAGTGAATTGTAATTAAAATGAATTTATTCCCAAAAAATAACAATAGTCGTACTTTAACTATTCTTAACTTCCCTTAGAAATTTCCAAAATACAATAATAATAAATGAATTTATAATATTTTTTAAAGCGAAGCCATCATCAAACTAATATTTCTTGAATATTCTAAAAAATCGCCTACTATAAGGATGGAAGAAGCTTTAACTCAAACCAGGCTTTCTTCCTATGCATTGCGCCCCTTTCTACCCTATGTAAAGGATGTTTTTTTAAGCTCGTTAGAACATAAGATTGTATAAAATAAAACAAAAGAAACAATTTAAATAAAAAATATTTTTTATTCGAAAGATTAACATGTGAAAATAATTACGTCCGGCGCGGCTTTTTCTGACGAAACCCCTTAGAACGTACAATTTTGGGCCATTTTTTTGAGCACTGGTGGGCGGTCCTATGTCACAAATAACTTGAATAATGTTGGCTTTTAAAGCGTCAATTGTGACTTCACGTAGCCACACTGAAAATAATCGATTTCTTCATATTGTTATTTGTTTGACAGAAATCAAAATAGCTTTGACGAAGTGAACACTACTCTCTCGTTGATTATGAATTGGTTCACGGTTTACGGTTAACGGCATTAGATTCTCATTGTCGAACGTGGGACGGGTCGATGCTGATCCGATTTTGGGTGAGGAATCCATTGATTATGTGGATTCTACGGAATTTTTGGGCATGAAGTTGGACTCCAGGTTGCAATGGGGTCCTCATATTGGGGCTCTGGCAGGTAAGCTTGCTTCTGCGGCTTACGCTGTCAAAAAAATTAGGCAACTGACGAATGTCGATACGGCTCGCTTAGTATACCATAGCTACTTCCACAGTGTTATGTCCTATGGTATTTTAATTTGGGAACAGGCAACTGATATCGACACGATATTTATTATTCAGAAGAGAGCCATTAGAGCTATATATAATTTGGGTCCACAAATGTCTCTTAGGGAGATAAATATTCTGACGGTGGCATCCCAATACATTTACGAATGCTTGGTATATGTGCAGAAGAATATTACTGAGTTCACAAAGAATAGTGAGAGGCATGAATTCAATACTAGATTCAAGAATAAACTCGCCATCCCAAGGTTTCGTTTACAAAAGGTAAACGCTTCATTCATGGGTCAAGATGTGCACTTTTACAACAAAATTCGGGAGGAAATTACTAGTCTAGCTTTAAATAAATTTAAATCCTCCATTAAGAGCACACTACTAAAAAAGGCATACTATCGGATTGATTGATCATGCCTGGACTTGATTCCTGACATATTCTCGGCAGGATTACTTTGTATATTTGTTTTATTTGTTTATTTAGTTTACTTATTAATTTGTTTTGTTTATTTATATATTTTGTTCTATTTATTTGTTTATTTATTGTTTTATTTTTTAAATCATGACTTTCATCAAGCGCTCCGTGGAGCCTATGATAAAAAAAAACACAAACAAATATGTTCAGCACTAGTTACCATTAATGGTCAAAACATCAAAAATGGTATGCAACAAGGTTTTTCTTTCAGTATTAGATGAGAATCGATAGTTATTTTTGATTGTCGATTCCTCCATGTCTTTAGTAATGGCTACCACTAATGGTCAAATCGTCAAAAATGCAATGTAGAATGGTTATTCCTCAAGTATTATAATAATAAAACTTGAGTAAGATACGAGGTAGGTTTCACAAAAAAGAAATAAAACAAAATTGAGTTTTGAATTCGATATATTTCGGTAGAGCTATTATAATAGAAGGTATAGCTTCCCTTCAGCCGGTTCAAATCTCAATAGAAAATATTAATTCTTAGAACAACTTTTCCTCTTTCCCCTACTTCCCCCTCACCACATACATTTCAAAATATTATAAAAAAAAAAAAAAAAAAAAAAAATTGTTACTTGTAAAACTATTTTTCCAATAGGTATATAATCAGTTTTCTTGGACTCCTGATGATGGGCTAACCCCCGAAATATACAGAATTCAAAACTGAATTTTGTTTTATTTCTTTTTTGTGAAACCCACCTCGTATCTTACTCAAGTTTTATTATTATATTAAAATGTTTCACCTAGAACCAACACCTAACTCCTTAAAAATTACTCAAGTATTAAATTAGATGAGAATCGATAACTATTTTTGATTTTAAGTAGATTCCCCAGAGATCTTCAAGTAAAATATTTTTGATTTAACATAAGGTTTATCTTTTGTGTTATTTTTCACAATTTCATGTTCTATCGGGCTTAAAAAATCCCTTTAATTTAAATTGAAAATGTGTTATACTAATAAAAAAAAATAATCGATAACTTGTTACGAAATAAATAGTAATAATTTATATGTAGGAGATACAAAATATATTTATTAAGTTTTATTAAATCATTTGCCTCTTTGTTAGAATTAATGTAATAAAGAAAATTCTTGTTTTTTTTTTTGTTATTTAATTAAATGTCCAAACTTAAAAAAAAAAAAATAAAAAAATAAAAATACCTTTTTGAAATGTTGAAGAGTATCAACACTATTTTCACACATTTCTGTAATTAGTGTTACTCCTGTTATTAGCACTCCTAAAAAATAATATTTGTTAGTACATGATTTATTCTCCTTGTCTGGTTTAACTAAATTAGCCAACCGTGAGTCTTTTCGGAGAGTAATGATCGGGTAGCGGGTAAAAATATTTCCATTAGCTCCGGTACTTTTTTAATTATACGGAATGCACAAAGAGCTGCCTTTTTACGGATATAACCATTTGGCGATTTCATTAATCTTTCTACTTCTGCTGCAAGATCACGAGACATTTCTGGAGATGCAATAGCACCCAATGTGCAAAGAGCTAAGCCCACCACAAATTGAGTAGAACTATTTAAATCGCTAAAAAAGAGGAATCAAAGGTATTATATATCTATACAATTCAAATATAAATATATTAAATCGATTTTTTTCAAGGTAACTGAGTTTCAAAAAGGATGAAAGGGGGTGGAGTGTTGGGGTGGGGCGGAGGTTGGGAACGGGTGCATGGTGCGGGGGGGTTTCGGGGGGGTGTGATGGGTGGGAGTGGGGTTCGTGGGTTGGGGGTCCAGGGGGCAGTTAGCAAGAGGGCCGCCAAAGGCGGGCCTTGCAGCTAGTTAATCTATATAATTTTAAACCGTTACATACATTAACATAGGTTTTCATAATCTAGTCTACTAGTTGTACCAGGCAGGGGGCGTGCATAGAGGTTCAAATCAGGCTCAGGGCTAAAATTTGACCGGCTATAATCTGGTCCCTACATCAATTTAAACAAACTTCAGACAAACATAAAGAGATACATTGTAAAAATATTCAGTTTAGATCTAACGCAATGAGCTTTGTTCCTGAATAAATAAATAATATTATGAAAAAGGTAATTAAGGTAGTTGTTTCGCGACAATACTAGCAAAAAGTTAATGCTAGAGTATATAGAACAGACAATAAGGATTCATAATTCATAAGCCCAAAACTTTTTGCTGTTTATGTACCAATTCTAGCCAATACAGTGCTCGTTTGACAAATCTGGCAGCATTGTAAGAGATTGAATATTTTTATATTAAAATGACAGATAAAATACATTTTAAAGGTCGATTTATTTCTATAAAAATCATTTTGTTATTTTTTAACAAATGTAATCAACGCATACGTTACACCTTATGAAAATTATAATTTTGAAAAAATCTAGAGCATGCGGGCTTTATACATCTTTCGCTGGTTAAATAAATCCGCTGTTGCCAAATTGTTTTTAGTGTAAATTTTTTTTATACATTTTTCATTATTTATTCATTATTATCTCAGAAACTGTGTTGTAACTATGAATCAAAATTGTCTTAAAATATGTAGTTTTTTATAAAAATGGTAAGAAGGGTTTCTTAATTATAATTAAATATGTATGTAAATTTTCCGATATCCCCTATAGTGCAATGTATAAGAGTCTGACAAAATCTATTTTTAAAATTTAATATCTCCGGAACTATATTATTCATAAATTTCGTTTTGCCACCAATCGATGCAGAAGACGACATTTAGAATCTAATAAACTAATCTATGATAGACAATACGGCTTTTCTTCTTCTTTTCACGATACAAGGGTCCACTGTGGACTACAGCAAGTTGTACACTTTTGGTGCAACTTCTTCTTGTATCAATATCATTCCAAAAAATTAATATTTGAGATTTTAAATTATATAAATATATTTAAAAATATAATATAATATTTTCAAATTTATTTATTTGTTTAATATTTCTAGAAATTGATATTGATGTAATAAATCAATTAAAAAAAAAATGTTTGCCTTACTTTTTAAGACAATTTGTGATGAGCAAATGAACATCTTGTCTTTCATCTAAAAGAAGCATGGCGCCAAGATAGCCTATTCGCTTATCTGTAAACCGTGGTGATGCAATTAGTTTAAGGCACTCAAGTTGGCCAAAATGTGCTGGATATCTAAAAAAATACAAATAAGAATAAAATTAAGATGCTTATAGATAGATCAAAAGGGTAAATGGGAGACGGGTAAAGTCAAACAATTATATATATTCTCAGAAATAGTAAATTCCTAGTAAATGAAATTTTAAACTCCAGTATGAAATCAGCTGGAGAGCTATTAGTAAAAATTTGGTGCAAGTTAGACTTTTTGGATAAAAAAATATGGGGAGAGCAAATTTTGGGAAAATTAAAATTATTATATATCAAAGCATAGAAAATAGAGAAAGTAAAAATTCAATCGTGTGAGGGGATTAAAATAAATCTGGAGAAATTCTACAGGGCCCGAAGTAGGAGTTATAAAAAATTATCGTTTCTAAGCCCAGAAAACAAAGTATGTTAAAATTTGGATGTAAATTTGACAGGTTGTGTGAATGATGAACGACAGGGAGTAAGGCGGAGGGTTTAAAAATATGAAAAGATAAATTGAACGGTACATTTTTATAATAATATTTTTGAACGTTTTGAAAAATTCAATTGGAAGAAAAAGTGAAAACTTGCAAGAATCGGCATGCACTTTATATCTATATTATGACATGGACTTAAAATCTCAATGAAAAAAGTGTTTTCTGCATTTTTGAACAGGAACTTGTAAAACTGGAGAGAATAAAATCTTATCAGTTCTTAAAAATATAAACATTGTGGTGCAAGAAGGCATTTTTTAAGACTTTCTGTTCTTAAATTATCGTAAAACAAATCATGTTTGAAAATAATTTTCCTCCACGTTTTAGACATTTTTAATTTCAATGAGCATATACATTTTTTTTGTTGAGTGAATTCAATAATAGGGCGGCCTGGCAGACAGGCTCCGGGCGCACGGAGTAATACTATTTTAATGTGAATCAAATTTAAATGATAATAAATGTTTTAAATTTATTTATATCTATATTATAGGTATATTGACAATTTGATAATGACCTTCTAATCCTTTCTTAAAAACACTAAGTTTTTATTTCAAATATATATTGGGTTTAATATTTTTTGATAATTGATTTGACTTAGGCTAGGCACATATGGTCGATTTTCAGTCGAGCGATAGTTTAGTTGATGGACATAAATATATTAACAAACATGAATTTAGGTCATTTATCAAAGATTTTAATAGATATGTTTATATTGTATGTAGGAGGGTCTTGTCCCCTCGGGAGTCGAACCCAAGCACTAGTACGCTTTCTGGGCAAGTAGTCAGACCCTTGAGACCATCACCTCCAAACATGCAACATATAACGAAAGCCAAGTATTTTCACTCCATTCATAGATTGGGAAAGTAAAAATTACTGCTTAATTGAAATAAAGATTCAGCATCGGACCAATGCAGAGGCAAATTTTTGTAATAAAAAGAGTATCTATTTGAGAAAGAAAGATTGAATTTTTTCTCAAAATCAACTTGTGATATATAATCAATTAATTTTACGAACATGAATTTAGGTCATTTATCAAAGATTTTAATAGATATGTTTAAATTGCATATAGGAGGGTCTTGTCCCCTCGGGAGTCGAACCCAAGCACTAGTACAAGTTGATTTAGAGAAAAAATTCAATCTTTCTTTCTCAAATAGATACTCTTTTTATTGGATAAATATATTAAGTTTAATGTAGGTGCATACACAACACAACTGCAGATCAACTCGATCGATGAGCACTTTTGATAAAAAAATTGAGCGACTATCGTTCAACTACGATAATATTACAGCTGCATATTGAAGACAGTTTAGTTGACTGAATGTTTGACTTGTACCTCTTTCGAGATTATATTATTTAATCAATGCCCAAATACAAAAGAAAGGAATTCAAAAGTTGACTCGATGCCGACACCGTGTGTGCATACAACACGATTCATCAACGATTAAACAGTTGAGTTGGTTATAAATTTATAATGCATCAAGATTTCAAACCAACCCAACTAAACTGTTGAGTCGACTGAAAATCGACCATGTGTGCCTAGCCTTATTTACAAGAATATTAATATAAAAATTTAAATTACCCAAGCATATGAATATATAAAAGTTTTGCTATATTTCGACATCTCCAAACACTGTCTTCCTCACGAAATGTTGAACGAATATATGCGCATTCTTTATTAATGACGGCTCTTTCTTCTGCAGCTGTACGTGCGGCGCGAATGTTTCGGATAAGATCTCGAAGTCTCATTGGAGTGGGCATACGCACTAAAGATGACAACAAAAATTAATTAAGGCATTTTCTTATTTCTTGAAAAAGATTTAATTGAAATAATTCTTGGTTGAAGTTTTGATGGTTGGAGGTTGAAAAATTAGAGTAATCCTGCTAAATCTACTATGAAATAATTTTATGAAGATTTGAAAAAGACTGGTGTTAAAATCGAATCTTGGTATAAGTGAAAGATTCATTTAAAGCAGTGGTGGCCACTTTTTATATACCATCAGTGCCGGCTTAACCGGGGGGGCTATAGCCCCCGGCGGTAAATACGTAAAGGGCGCAAAGGCGGTAAACATTCTTATTTTCTTGATCGTTATAATTTTAATAAATTTTTATTTAAAAAAATATGGTTTTTCTCAATGGACCCTTTATAATAAAATTTAAAACAGTTTTTTCTATTTGGTTCTTTAATATGTACTTTATGAAATAACGTAAATATTTTTTGACAAATGGACCAAAATAGAAAAAATAGTATAAAATACACGTTTCATAAGACATTCAGCGCACTTGTCCCCTTAGAAAACTAGCGGCTAGCTCCTCGTTTCTAAGAAAGACGAGTGCGCTAAAATCACGTCTTATGAAACTTGTATTTGAATGTACTATTTTTAGCAAATCACTATGACACCAGTGTTATAAAGTGACAGACCATTATTACTTTTAACACTAATGTTAAAAGCGATTTAGTTACCTTGGTAATGACGAATTGAACAACAAATTGACATTTTTGTCTTATGCCAAAAAACTATTAGAAATACAAATCAAAAAATAGTGTTTGTAGAAATAATAGTGTATGATATACGTGTTAAAAGTGATTTTATTTTGTTCGAAGGTTTGGAGCACTCCGCTTTGTGTCGTGTTCAAAACTTCCTTCTCACAAAATAAAATATTACTTTTAACACATATCATAAATAACTATAATGACGGTTTTTAAAAGTTAGCCCCGGGCGGCAAAAAGTCTTAAGCCGGCACTGTATACCATGCGTGTTGCGCACACATACGAGTTCATATGCGCTATACAATTCAAGCATCTTTTCTATCTTTCTAATGAAAGGAAATAGAACCAAAGAATCGGCAATATGAGCTTTGGGTACTTGAGAAAATATATTATGAGATGCGCCACTTGTTATCTTCTAATGCGCCATAGATTGGCCACCCCTGATTTAAAGCATCTTATCTGAGTGGTACATATAGGATGAAATTTTTTAGCTTATCAATTATATAATCAAAAGCAAAAAAGGAATAAAAAAATGTTACATTTTAAAAATAGTTACCTCTTTCAACAGCTTCATTAATAACTTGTTTGATTGCTGCCATGTTGAAAGCAGGGTTAAACCTATAATCAATTGGTAGTTTACGGAGTTAATTCAAACTGCATTCAGGAAAAATCAATGTATTTATTTGCCATTGTAGATAAAATCAATTTTTAATGGGAGTGGTTAATTTTTTAAATAAACTCATGCACTTCTAAAAAATTAGCTTATAAGATATATTGATGAAAATATATAATAATAGATTTCAAAATTTAACTTTTTGTTTCTCCTAGGGTAGATCATATTAAGTAATTGAATTTTCTTAAGGGACAATATCTTAAAAACTGGTTGTTAATACCATATGGTGTGTTGAGCAAATCTAGAATTAGGTTTCATCTCTATAAGGTCGATAAAACTTCGTATACAAATAAGGAAATTGAAGCTCAGTTTAAAATCGAAAAATCAGTATTTATATATTTTTTTATTTACTTAATGTCACCGGGAACAAAGCCCATTTAGACAGCACATAAGTAGAGTGTTAGTAGGGTTAGTGAGGAGCCGAGTTTTCAGTCGGTAGAAAATTTTTATTTGCTAGCTAGGATCGAACCCCGGCCTTCCACTCCAACATCGTCATAATCGATCGATGCCGAAGCGAGGCCAGCGCGTTAGCTGACTGAGCTACCCGACTCCCCATTTAAATATTAAAAGGTGAGAAAATAATTTTTTTTTAAAATAAAGTACTTAATATAATAAAAGAAAAAATAATTAAAGAATAACAAAATTTAATGAATGGATTTTGAGAAAGAACAATATCTACCCAGGTAACACACAATATCCCAAGAATAATCTATGAAGTTATTTAAAGGACATATATATTTCAATTATCTCCAGGAGATCCAGAGAATATTTGTATGTGCGTTAATCTTCTGAGAATATTCTTTTCCCAATATTCCAAGAATGCGCAACTAGGAATATTTCGGGAAAGGGAATTTAATGTCCTACACGAATTTTTAGTTCTAAGAAAATTCCCAGAATATCTACGAAGATTGAAAGATTATTCACAGGATATTCCAATGACCAGAGAAGATATTATCAGAATATTTATAGATTATTCTTGTGCTACCTGGGTAAGGATGAGATAATAATTTAAAGATTAGTAACATTATTAAATTCTAATAAACTAAATAGAGAATTTTTGAAAAAAAATCATCCGATTAACTTTATTAATCTTATTAAAAATTTCAAATTACCCATGGTCAGAGGGATTCATTGTTCCTCTTCTAAATGTAGCCAAGTTATCAAAGTGAATTTTGCAGGATGATGGCAAAAATGTTGATAATCCTAAATTAAGTAGATGAAACAAGAGGTTAAGGAAAATGAGATTAACAATGGACACTTTGCAGGAGTATTTTTAAGCTTAAAACAAAATTTAAAAAGATTTTACATAAATTAAATGAGGTTTTTGCAGAAAGAAGCAAATTTGTTTAATTTACAAGGAATAAATCAAAGAGGGCGTTTTCTGCTAGATGTAAATAGGGATCTTATATTTCTAAGGGATCCCTAGATGTAAATAAGTATACGAATTATTTTGAAAGTTTATAATATGAAAATAAGGACAAGTTTTTATGTGTGACTTTTTTATTTATCACCCAACATTTCGTCGACCTTGCCGACCTCTTCAGGGCTTCAAACAGTCATGCCACACATTCGTCCAAATTTTCTTGTTATCTTCGTTACGTTATTTAAATTTGAGATTTCTTTATGTAAGGGTCAAAAGAAAAAATATTCTATTCTGTTTTTAAAAACATTGTTGCCTCATTCTATATATATGTTATTTCTGTTTTATATCTAAAATTGTAATTGTTAATATAAAAAGAAAAGAAAGATAAATTGTTTATGTGAAATGTGCCAAATATTTTTTGAAATTTGTGTTTCTGATGGTCTTCAATGGTAACGAAGATAACAAGGAAATTTAGAGGAATGTGTGGCATGACCATTTGAAGCCCTGAAGAAGTCGGCAAAGTCGACGAAACGTTGGCTGATAAATAAAAAATTCACACATAAAAACTTGTCCTTATTTTTCTATTATAAACTTTCAAATTAATAGAAATTATGGACGGAAATGATAATAATAATTATACAAATTATAAAAAATCTCAGTGAACCCGAGTTACAATTGTCTACTGTATAGATGTTGACCCATCTTGTAAAAAAACACGTTACGAGATTCTATGGAAAATGTAACCGAATGAACATCACGCAAACAGTGTCTACGAAAAACTGACTTGAAAATTACGTCATATAAATATGATATCCTTCTATAGAAAAAATATATTTTTAAATATATCATCCTTAGTTCATAAGATTAAAATATAACAACAATTCAGAAAACCAAGTCTGAGATGAATTGAAAGAAAAGATCTTTGAGGGATTGACTTCAGAAATATGGACGGCCAGGGCTCACAATGTGTCAATGATGATGAAATATAAAATAAACACATAACTTTACCATACTCCTGTCCCATTTCTTTTATTTAATCAAAAAATTTATAATCATTTATGAAAGAACCCCCCTTTTTTTATCAAAATAGTTTCAGTCGTTTTTGAGATATTTCAAAAATATGAAACAAAATTTTTTTTCTTCATGCACGATTACAAAATAGCCTGTATGGTAAAGTAAAATTACATATATGTAAATATTTTATTGATACTAGTTTCGAAAGTGCAGCCTTCAGTCTACTATAAATTTCACATTCACAAGCGATACCATCATGAAGTCAACTCCAAATTAAAGTAAAAACCGCTATTGAATATTCGTATGAAATTTTCTCTGGAGAGAGAGACGGACTGGTAGAACTTTTAAATGAAAGTAATGGAAGGCAACCCAGGGGTAGAGGAAAGAAAAAATTAACACATATCCAAATAAGGTGTAATTTATTGGATTCCCTCCTCCTTTCCCCTCAAACCGACGTTTCGGAGGATTCTTCCCTCCTTCTTCAGGGCTTCAAGGGGTCAATGAAGGAAACAAACAAAATGCTTCCTTCCTCTCTCCACAGCAGTGTTTAAAACTTTCTTCTTCCTTAGCAGAAGCATAGAAAAACATTTTTTTTTCTTCTTTTTCTTAATTAAATTATTTTTCTATGCTTCCTCTAAGGAAGAAAAAAGTTTTAAACACTCCTATGGAGGGAGGAAGGAAGCATTTGATTTGTTTCCTTCATTGACCCCTTGAAACCCTGAAGAAGGAGGGAAGAATCCTCCGAAACGTCGGTTTGAGGGGAAAGGAGGAGGGAATCCAATAAATTACACCTTATTAGGATAAGTGTTAATTTTTTCTTTCCTCACTACCCCTGGGCTGCCTTCCATTACTTTCAATTAATTCATATGAAATATTTATACTACTAGACTGAAGATGAAAGGATTTTCGAAACTACACTCATATTAATAAATTAGATATATGCAATCAAGCAGAAGGCACACTATTTAGTTTATTCCTTTTTATTTTACATAAAGTTTATATAAATGTTTCTCAGCCTTCGTGAGATAGCTCATGCTTGAAAACGATCACAGGTGTAGTGAATGAAACGTAGTTGGAGGATTAGGTTTAAATATGTAAATCTTGTTTTTGTGATGTTTTTAGATTATACTTTTTAAATACATTCATAAATAATTTACATTTTAAAATATATATTTTTTTTAATGTATGCTCTGGCTTTTAAATTCAGATATATATATATTCAATTAAGTCTAGTTCTTTTAGTAATAAAATTAAAATGGAAAATAACAGTAGAGGCTGTACATGACTCGAAGAATTCTTCTTCTTTTAAGTGCCATATCAGGTCTCCCTGACGTTTTGGCTCCTCTCCACATATACCTGTGCTGAGTGTGTTTAGTTGTTTTACACGGATATACGGGACCTACTTTTTAACACCGGTTCCGAACGGCTAGTTTGGAGAGGTTACTAGGCAATTATACTCTTGGTAGGTTGCCATTGCTGTCCAAGAGGAGGCGACTGAAAATATCTGATCTGCGAGACTGAGTCTCGAACCAGCATACTTCGAGTCAGCGATCCGACACTCTAACCACTGACCCACAGTCTCCTCTTATTCGAAGAATTAAGAGCCTTAATTATATAATATATATAAATGGATTAAAAAGACAAGATACCCTACTTAAATCTACTTGTTTATGCTTTGGTTGTCTGGTTGAAGAATTGGAGAATTCTTTTGGGTTAAACCGCACAAGATGAAATTTTTCTAATAATTATACTCAAGAAATACAATTTCTATAAAGAAAAAAATAAAAGAGACATATGAAATTACAAACAATCTTATAGAAACAAATAATTTAGATAATTATGAAAAAATGAATTTTTTCAAAATTGCAAAATCCCTTGGAAGCTAAGTAAACATACATTAATATCGATGTAGCTAAGAGTGCATTCGCTCCAGGCCCACAAAGCAAAAACCCATTAAAAATAAAATGAACCCAACCAAACAACCGATCCGAACTGTATACAACTGAACCAATTCAGACTTATTGAATCGCTTCAAAAAAAAAAAAAGTAAAAAAACGGCAATGAGTCGAACTGTAATTAAATTATATTAATGCATGTAAACTGATTTATTAATGGAAATAAATTTTCAACAATGATAATATAAGAAACGTGATTTATTTGTTATTAACGTTCGAACACGTCATCTTGTTATCAAAATATCTCTTAAAAAGAGATTTAACGTGATTCGCTCCGGAAAAGACAATAGTATTTCTCAGGATTGGATATAGGCAGTCCGGAAATAAACAAGAGACTACTTCCAACAAATAATATTTATTGGAAATATTTTTCCCTTATAATATTGTTTCGAAACCAACTTTTCGGAGGATCTTCCCTCCTTCCTCAGAGTTCAAATGGGTCAATAAGGAAGCCATTTGAACCTTGAAGGAGGGTAGATCCTCTGAAATGTCCGTTTCGAAACAAAATTACTTACTTACTCTTCGGCTCTACAACCCTGGACTAACTTTCTCCACACGATTCGATCCTGAGTAGCATCGTCCACGTCATAATTTCCCAGTACATTAAGGTCCTGGGAAACCTGATCTCTTCACCGTAGCCAAGGTCATTCCAATGGTCTCTTTCCTTACAGCTTCCTATTCCATAATTCTTTTAAGATACCTCTATAGTCCGATCTCATAACATGTCCCATCCATTGTAACCATTTTGCTTTAATGAGATGTAGGATATCTGTTTCATCATATAAATTCCTCAGTTCTTGGTTAGTCCTGATTCGATATTGTCCCGTGAGTGTGTCCACGACTGGCCCAAATAATATTAGAAGGGAAAAATATTTCCAATAAAAATTATTTGTTGAAAGCAGTCTCTTGTTTATTTCCGGAGTGTCTTCATCCAACCCTTAGATATTACGGGCCAGTTGTATGTCGGTTGGTAAAGTCCTTGTAAAAGTTGACAAAGGGCAAAACCTTAAAATTCTCCTTGTGCCCGGCGAGATGACCAATCAGATGACACGCAGTTTCATCTGATTGGTCATTCAACCGGCCATAAGGTGAATTCTAAGGTTTTACCCTTTGCCAACGTTTAAAAAGAGTTTACCAACCGACAGGGCCAGTTGTATGTCGGTTGGTAGTCTTTGTAAAAGTTGACACGCACTTTCATCTGATTGGCCATCCCCCCGGGCACAAGGTGAATTTTAAGGTTTTATCCTTTGTCAACTTTTACAAAGACTTTACCAACCGACATACAACTGACCCTAATAGTAATATATCATCAGTCCGTCTCCAAAGAAAAACATCTAACCTATTTGACAATAGAATTATTTACCATAAAATCTAAGTTTTTAAATTTATTTGTGTGAAAATACACTCTTTTCAAAATTTCGTTTTCACCATGAGTAGACCAACCGGAAAGAATTTTGTCCTAATTGTAAGTAGAATTCAAAAAAAAGAATATATTATTTCTAAATAAATTATTTATGCTTTACAGGCAACCGAGGGGTGAACCGCGACATAAAATCATGTACACCTACTTCCACTTCCAAGTAGAAGACAATAGATTATCTAATGAATTCCAAAGACAGCGTACACCTAATTCCAATCGCGGTTCACCCCTCGCTGGCAACTAAACTAATAAATAGCAAAAGCGACAAAAAGGTTGACATATAAAGTTTGACTTGCAAGGGGGACGATCCCTCGATAGCTATTAAATACTGCGGATTATATACAAAAAGACTGGTCCAGGATGGTAGTGATTATCAGCAATATTTTTATTTATTGAATAATTTAAATGACCAGAACTATGAGACTTAATTATTTTTTATTTAAATAAATTATAAATCCCAAGTATATAGATATATTTTTTAATATTTATATTTCCTCAATTATTTGAGTGGCATTATTGAAAAAATTGCATGCTTTAAAAAAACAAACAAATGTAATTTTTTTTTCTTAATTTAAGGTGTAAAAAGTAAGAATAGAAAAGGGCTGCTTGGCCATGTCACCTGTGATGTCTCACCTTGTTTATCGGTCAAAGTCGGGTTTCAGTCAAAAGCATGCAAATAACACTTTAGCAGATATATCAAATATATATTCTTACCAAAAAATATTCAAATGAATCAATAATTTAATTAATTTTTTAAAATATTAGATAAGTGCATTCCTTCTAATTTTTTTTTTTTTTTTTTATTTAATCATTTGCACAAACATTATTCTATTCAATATGGCAGACACTTTCATGACGTAAGGAGTTAGTACAACTTTACTTAAAAGTTGGAACAGCAAAAATATTTTTTCAAAATTAAACTAGGGTAATGAAAAAATTAAAATGAATAATTTTTTACTATTAAATCAAATGCAAATATTTTAAATCCCTTTTCAAATAATTTTCAATTTTGAGCGGTAATCTATAAATATTTTATTTTATATTTTATTTATTTATTTATTAAAAACATTGTATCTGTAGGGCCATCTAGCCCCTTTAATGTACAATTGTCGGCCAATTCAATTACATAAAAATTAATTAATATAATACAAAACAAGAAAAACGGAAAAAACCAATATAACAAGCAAGAAAAATTCAAAAAGTAAAATATATGATACATAATAATTATATGAAACATAAATACTAAAAATACAATATATATAGGAGAGTAAAAAAATAATAATGACAACATATAGGATACAAAAACAGAAAATAAAAATAAAATATTAGGCTAGGTGCTTGCGAAGTTCTGTCTCGAATGCTTCAGGGCGCCCACTCTATTAAACCATTTCTTTCTTTCTAGCAAATTAGTATTTTATTTGCTATATTAACTAGACATTGAATAAAATTTACTAAAATCAATATAAAATAATTTAAGAAATAAATATAGTCCAAAAATTGAAGATTTTTTTTATTTTACAATTTTATAGGTAATATTTTGTTCTTATCATAATAGATAAGGTTGCTTGAATAAAAATTATACCTGTTAGACAAAATTATCATTCTATATTTTGATAATTTCTCTTGTTTTTTGAAAGGATATACTAAATGATATTTTAATAAATACTTTAAATAATTACCTTCTATTTAATTCAGGAGGAAGTATGCTAGGTTCCTCCTCTTCATAATAGACCCACATCGCTCAATGCAGCGAGTTTGATTATACTGATAAAAAAGTATTATCACTCTTGACAAACCTGGTAAACTTATTTCTCCGACAAATTATCAATAGAAAAGCATTTCTTTATCAATCTTTCTTAATTTAAATAAATACAGAAAAATTATTTTATTTTTCAGAAAATAATAAAAAACAAATCACTATATATTCATATACTATTTATATATTTTCTGATAATAAAATACAAATAAATTATAAAATTTTAATTATTATTATATTGTCTTTATTTTTCTTTCTTTTTCCATAGTTGCCGGGGTATTTACCCAAGGCAGAAATTTATGTATAAAATTTGTTATTTACATATTTACAAAAGAATGAATAATAAGGGCCGGTTGTATGTCGCAAAGTAAATGCTTTTTACCACTAACAAACGGTAGATGGTAAATGGAGCCACTGACAGTGCCTGGCATCTGATTGGCCATCCCATGAGTGGCTCCAATTACCATCTACCGTTTGTTAGTGGTAAAAAGCATTTACTTTGCGACATACAACCGGCCCTAAGAAGATGTTGGTTTATGGATGAAAACCAAAATACATGACAATCACCCGGGTGGTTCACTGGAGTCTCAAAAAAAAATATATATTATTATTATTATTATTTTTACATGTTTTTTGAGCTGTGTATTCTCCCTTTGAAATAGTTCTTATTTTTCACTTTTTCATAAATAAGCATACCTCTATAACATAGAAGCACGTCTCACGGGCGTGTGATGCCGTGTAAGTAGACCAGTAGTAAAAAGACCGTAAACAGAAAAACAAAATGGGGGGGGGGGGATTTACCCAATGAGGGGTTAGACATGACCTCCCTCTCAGATGCCAAGATTACTTTTTTTTTATTTGAGTATTTTTTAAAATACATTTTTATTGAACATTAATTTATATCAAACCTCGATTTATACCTCAACATTTCGGGAGGGGGGGTTTGTCTAACACCCTAACCCTTCTCGCTGGTTACGGCCTTGGTGGAAAACCCACCCCTTAAATCTACATTTTATTTTGGTTTGTTATTCTATCTATGGCTTGTGGGTGGGTCTGGAAAATTTAGAAAAGGATGAATGGACGAGAAAAGAATAAATATATTCTGATTTTTGAGATAAGGTTCTGTACTCCATTCATGTGCGTCTCTTATCTATGACTCCACTGTAAATAAGCTCGATGGTGTGCATAATATGACTAATCCAGAAAGTAGTCCACTCTGAAAAAAACTGACGAATAATTTCTATTTTAAATAAGTTAATTAATTAAAAAAAATTTCAGAATTTATTTGTTATAAGGAACTAATTATGGCACAACAAACCTACATCAGAAATATTATAGAAATAATGAAAAAAAGGACTATTTATAAAATATTAGAAAATCGCCCGGTAAATTTAAAACTCAAAAAATTACTCCTTCCAGCAATTACAGCCTCCAGCGGGCTTCTTGCTAGCCAAGGACCTTAGCCCCCTGGACCCTCTCCCCCGCTCCCTGAACCCTCTCTCCTCCAACCACTATTCACCACACCAACACCCGATCTTCTCCCCCTCCTCCGGTAACTCTCCACCCCATTTCTAACTCTCTAGAGGTACACAGATTATGTATACAAAATTTGGTTGAGTTTGGTCCAAAGGGCTAGAATTTTCATTTTTTGCACCCCCCCTTCATTTCGGGTGGTTATTTTTAAAATTTCTTTGAATAAAAATGTCAAAATTTACATTCTCTACAACTTTGCTTCTAATGGAATTTGTCATAGAGTAAATAATTTAGGAGTTTTTGATTGATTATTTCTGGGGTGTCTGACATATTATATAGATAGATAGGTAGAGACAGGCTCAAATGGCCTTTAGTAGTATGAGATTGTAGTTTCACAACTGTTAATTCTAATACGTACAATAAGTTACATTTTTACGGATAAAATTATTATTTTGGCTTTGATTATATTTGTTTAACTTGGGACCTGTAGAGCTCCCCCCCCCCCCCCGGGCCTGAATTTTCTCTCTAAGCCCCTGGGTACTTATTCTAACCATAGACATCTTATGTTCCAAAGCTCAAAACTCTACTACTTTTATCAAATCTGATATGGGCATTTGGTTAAATATTTTTTTGCGACATGACTAATTTACATCCTTCTCTTGATTTCAATTGGCATATTTACTACTTGAAGAAGTTACGATATTTGATAAGCGTACCAATTATTAATAAAGAGTTACATTCAGATGTTCGATTTTATCCAAAATCTTGGGTTACCTCTTTTATTCTCTAAATAGCTTAAGTTT
The DNA here is from genome assembly GCA_024734495.1 of Forficula auricularia. Lineage (NCBI taxonomy): Eukaryota > Metazoa > Arthropoda > Insecta > Dermaptera > Forficulidae > Forficula > Forficula auricularia. Next base: position 263,816 of record JALMQS010000291.1, read on the forward strand.
TGAATTCCTTAAGTTCATTGCGACTTACCATATACGAGATATGGGCGCTTAAAAAAGAATTGGGACATGGACTAATTTATTCTCTTCCTTTGATTTCATTCGGAATTTATACAAAGAAAATGATATTTGATAGAGTTGCGGATTTCTAAATATGCTAGCTAGGCTATAACCTAGGGCGGCAAATTTTTTACGTTCTCATTAAATTTCGGGGACTCTATAGGAGAAATAAGGAGTGTGATGCGTTAAAATTTTTTGAAGTTTAATTACAAGATAAGTATTTCAGACGATCTAGTTGAAGATATCTTGAACCTCAAGTATTTGACACTAGATGAGAAAAAACATGTAAATAAACAATAAAATAATTTTTCAATAATATTTACTTTTTCTGGTAAAGAGTTGTTTCCTTTAATATTCCAAAATTTTTTTTAGCGAAATCCGTGATATCAACCGAATGCCACGTTTATTACATTTCATGGCGAGAGACTTGGGTCGCAGAGCCTCTCTATATTATGGTAAACCATAATAATTATAAATGAGAAAGAAAGCGATATTATTTTATCATTTTCTTCTTTCTGAAGGTTCATTGTATCATTCTAATATAAGAAAATAGCATTTTAATTAAGAATTTTGTAGTTTAAAAGAAACTATGAAAAGATTCTATTTCTTCTCTCCGGGAGGGTATCAACTAGATAATGGTGAAAAGTTTAATTTTTTTCTCATTAGATATTTATTCAAATCTATTGAAATTTCATATATCTGTCTGTTATTTTAATTTAACTTTTATATCAAATAATTATTATTAAGAATTTTGCATTTTAAAGGGTAGTTTATTTGAAATCCAATTTAATAAAACGCTAATAACTCCGTTGAAATTTTTTTTAAAAATATAAAATTAATCAATATTATAAAACAAATAATTATTAATAATTTACTTCAATTTCGAACGAAATCGGTACAGTACTTTTTGAAAAAATGGTCAAAAACCACCTTGAACCGTCTATGAAAGGCCGTTTTAGAAACATTTTAAAATTCACCTCCATGTCACAAGTCAATATTTCGTTTCATATGACTTTTTAACTTTTTTCAAAGGCATCGCGTGCTTTCAAAAAACATCATTTTTTGACATTTCAGATGGTTTTTGATAATTTTCTCAAAAAGTACAGTACCGATTTCGTTCAAAATTGAAGTAAATTATTAATAATTAATTGTTTTATAATATCTATTAATTCCATATTAAAAAAAAATTAACGGAGTTATTAGCGTTTTTTTCAAATTGGACTTCAAATAAACTACCCTTTAAAATGTAAATTTCTTAATAATAATTATTAGATATAAAATATAAATGAAAATAACACACAGATATGAAATTTCAATCGATTTGATTAATATCTAATGAGAAAAAAATAAAACTTTTTGCCATTTCTAGTTGATTCGCTCCCGGAGAGAAGGAATTGAATCTTTTCATACAATTTCTTTTAAACTACAAAATTCTTAATCATGCTATTTTCTTATATTAAAAAGTTACTATGAACCTTTAGTAGAGTAGTAGTAGATTAAATTGATCAAATAAGATAAATTTCTTTTTCATTTATAATTCTTTGATTCTATATCGAGAGGATAACTCGCCACATCAGTCTTTTGATCTCTTATATCGAGAGGATAACTCGCCACATCAGAGAGACATTTGTAATTGATATTGAGTCCATTCACTCTATTGTAATATTGGAATATTTTTTAAAGCGTAAACTATTGATTTTAATCATATTAATTTTTCTGTTTTAAATTAATTGTTTTTAATAAAGGTCACTATATAAATTTGTGTACTTCAAAGCGTTAGGCAGGTTTGTAAAATTTTTGTGGAAAGTTAGATAAATCCTGCTCTAGAGGCTTAGATATTCTATATATTCAAAAATTCTAAGAAGAAATATTTTGATATTTTAATTTACTAAAAGAAAGTTCAATATCTATAATTAGGAGCCTGACTATTTAAGTTTACTTGACTTACCTGACTATTTAATTTTTTCTGAGAAAAGTAAACATTATTTTATAAAAATAAAAGCAGTTTCAGATAAAGGATGCCCCTTAGCATAAAGATGAAGATTTTTATTTAAATTCATGAGATCAACCAAATTCTATATTTTTTGAAACAAAAAATTATCTGACAATTCATTGGGTCTTGAATTTTTATATTGAAAAAAAATCGGTTGTCTGTAAAGTCGGTTTACTGACGATAGTTGAACGTGACAACGTCATAAGAAAATACTGATGGAATGGTATTTTCTTATGACGTTGTCACGTTCAACTATTGTCAGTAAACCGACTTTACAGACAACCGATTTTTTTTTATAAGAACAATCTAAAAGGGGGTAGAACAATAGGGTTCGAAATCTAATCTAAACTGAAGGGAGGGTTCCTTCGTAAAAGATTAAACATTTTTTTATTAAATACTAAATATAAGAGAGGATATAGGTGTATGGTAAAGTTATGTGGATGAGCAAATCATTTTTATTTATTTATTAAACCAATGTTTTTTACACAATTCAAAGATTAAGAATTAATTAAGTTATAAAACAAATAAAAAAATTTAAATATATATTATAGAAATACCAAAAATATAGTTTTAAACGGAGATTGTAAGAAAAAGTTGAAACGATTAATTATATTTAATATCCTTGAAAATGGGTTAACTTGTTAAAAAATATTCTTTTCGATTTACTTTTGTCTACATAACTCTTTTTTGTTATATAGTGTAATCTTATTTTAAAATAATATTGTGAAATACTTTTAATTAGTAATACTATATGGTTTTCCATTGGGAGATTATTTAAAATATGGTCATTTAATGAAGAGAAAATATTCGAGTGTGATTCATTAAAGTCCATCATTAAAGAATTAGTCAATTATATTTAATTGTATTTTTTTCATAAATTTTCCTCCACTGTCATTTAACGCCTCTCATAATAATTGATTCGGCTTTCCTACACACACTTTTAATAAAAAACAAAAAATATATAAAGAAAATCAAACTTGTTTTTATCACTGTTAATAATAAAAAGAACTGTCTTAAAGATGGATACTATTAACATACGTTCAGATGGGAAGAGAAGGTTTTGTGCCCTTCACACGATGGCGGCTGGAGGGGAAATGCCTGTCCTGACTGGAGACACCCCCACTCCTGCTTTTCTAGCCTAGCTGTTCCTCCTTAGCTCCTTGCTCGTTCCGCGCTCTCGCTTGCACTTCAAGCCTTAAATGGAACGCCTCAGATGAGTCATGTTTTTTCGAGAGTACAGCCGGCTTCATCGAATTATAAGACGTTGTCACGTCAAAATATTTACATTCCAATAACTCGTAATTTATTGATTTTGATATTTCACTCATATTAACTTATTTTCTGTTGGAAATTAAATATACTTTAATAAAGATAATTATATACATTAGTGTATCTCAAAGATAGGCAGTAATGGCGACCCTTTGAAGTTGCGCTCGGATTATAATACTTTATCTGCTTCGCATAGAATAAAAATGGTTATGAAAAAAATTCACTCAACCCTTTTGGAACACAGTACCATTGAATAGGACTTTAACTTAAATAATAATATATATCATTTTAATAATTATGTAGTCATTTTACACAATTGTTAATGAAAATCCTGATCAAAATTTTAAGGTGAGAGATTTAGATTTCAAGGCGTTGAAATTATCTTTCAAAGCATTTTATGGTAGAATTTTTTCTCAAAAATATTCATAAATAACATTAACTTCTTCGATATAAATTTGTGCAAACATAGGTCTAAAAAGGGTTTCAAAAAGCATTTTAAAGCAGGGGTCCCCAAACTTTTTAGAGATGGGACCACAAGTGAACATTGAAAACTATGGGTGGGCCGGATATAGCTTATTATATGAAAATATATTAACTTAATACGCTATTATATGGCATTAATATTTAATATAGTGAATATTTGTGAATTAATTCTGTAGTAGGTTCGGGCTGGATTTGACCTGAGGGTCGTAGTTTGGGTAACCCTGCCTTAAAGAATCAATGCCATAAAAATTATTATTTCCGAGGTAATAATTATTTTTTTTGATAAAGAAACAAAAATAAATTATCCAAAATTTCTCGCTTTTTAGGGAGTGCCTTTATTGTTTTCAGTCTTAGATCGCACTATATAAGAGATTTAAAAAAATATTCTATTTTAAAGAGAGATGCGATTAATTAAATATTATAATCTATTAAAATTAAAAATAAGACAATTATATAATAGGATTGCTTGAATATTATTATGTATTTATTTTTATTTAAAATATATGTATATACATTATTCTTTTATAGATTTTTTTTCTTTTTTAAATAATAAAATTTACATTTCTAAATTTTTTTGTTCAAAAATATAATTAAAGATAAATCATAAATCAATATACAAAATATTAATTTAAGATGTAAGTAATTATATCATAATTAAAATAAATTTTTTTCTTTAATTAAATTAACGTAGTATAAATTACTTATAAAACAAACTTCTTAGCTATAATTTTAAAGAAATTGATGAATAGGCTTAAAAAACATACAAATAATTATAATAACAAGTGTTTATCGAAAAAATATTTATTGTTGAAAGTGTTTATATAAATAAAAAATTTGAATTTTAAAAACGAGATTTTCAATAATTTCTCCTTTCTGATCTTCTTATTGAATTTGCAATAGACAACCCAATTACAGCACCACAAATCTGAAAAAAAAAACATTCGTAAGTTATTAATATTTAAAAATTATTAAATGCCTAATCATAATACCATTAGCTCTAATAAGTCTATTTTCAATTAAAAGAAAATTAAATTGTAAAATCCTTTATTTTTACTTATTTCTATTATAATCCTGGAAGATAGAAAACCCTTTGGTCTTGGTTATTTATTATAGAAAGAATAATAGTTGGCTCATAGGGAAAATGGCCGTAGGAGTTGTGAGATGGATAAAGATGGTTTCTTACTCTAATTACTCCTAGATTCATAGAGACTTAATTAAAGAAAAATTAATTAATAGAACTAATTATTAAATCCATTATATCCCGCTCCAGCAAATTTTATGTTAGGGACTAAAACATTATTCTTTTGAAAATTAAAATTACTTATTCTATGAAATTGTTAAAAATTACCTCGACGAATGCGATTCCAATTGATATTCCTCCTATTATAATATAACTTGAACGCATGAATTCCTTAAATGCGGGTATACAACCTCTGTCCCAATAAGTTACAGGTCGGTCAATATAAGAACATGTCTGATCAGGGAAATTCTTACAACAGCCTTTGTTGAAACTTACAGGACTTGGTCCATTAACTCCGCAGCATTGTAGCTGTAAATAAATATACATAAAAATAAATTAAAAATATATATATTTTACTCAACAACTTTTGCCTGTACTGGTAATACATTTATCCTAAACAGTATTAGCAATTAATTTTCTATTGAGAAAAATGAATTGAAAATTAGAACGGACAAATTCTCTTATGGGTTCCACCACTCCCTTCAAATGGAATATAAGAAACACTACAGTGATCGAAATTACTTTAATAATATGAAATTGAACTTAGATTAGATACTATGAAAGTATCGATATTAATTTTTTTCAAAACTTTTTGAAATGAAAAATTTTATAGCTGCGATAGGGCGAATTGTCCTGAACATCACGAAAAGTGAAACACTTCCCCTCCGAGTCCAAAAAGAGAGAGAAAAAAAAGAGAAGAATCGCACCTACTCTCTCCTTCCTAACGTCATAGGCTCCGCCATGCGTAGTGCGGCGTTTCTACTTCTCCGACTCCTTCAGACTTTTGAAAGAAAAGAGGCGGGGAATCGCCTCCACTCTCTAAGTGCATGCACTATTTTATTTAATTGATTCCCCGCCTCTACTCTCTAAGTGCATGCACTATTTTATTTAATTAAGAGAGATTTTCTTGAATTAAATAAAGGAGCTAAGAGGTTTCGCTTCTACCGCGCGAGAGTCTCGCGAATATTTTACTCTCTTTCTTTAGGTATCTTTTTATATCATGTTTTTGAATAGTAGTTACTTTTGTAAACATTGTGCTTTCTTGAAGTATATAGTGATATTGCTTATTGCCTTTTATTTTACATTTACTTCACTTATATACTCGTAAATATTATATACTAAGTTGTTATATTGATTTTGTTACTGTTAAACAGAAAAGTTGGAGAGTTTAGAATGATTGTAATGGGATAATAGAATATGACTCCAACGGATGTGGCAATTTTTCGTTGCCTTGACGAATATTGCATGCATTTTGAAAGATAAAATGAGTAGTGGACAACCATCAACGTCTGTGACTGACAAAACTATTCCTGATGTTTAGAGAAGATTGGTAAAATTACATGGACCAGAGGGTTCTGAGATTTCACTGAATGATTATTCAATTCTTCTTCTAAATCTTCTTTCTTTTCAGGGTACATAGATCAGGACACTATCAACTCGACTTTTCGAGTCGAATAAAAAACTTTCACTTACTATATATAAGAGAAAGTAAAAAAATAAATAAAAAATAAATTGCTATTTCCATACCTGATAACAACTATCATTACAGAAATAAAAAAAAAAGGTAAAAAGGTATCGATCGATGTAAGTTTGAGAAATGATTATCATAATAATTTTTTTTTTAGATATTTTATCACTAGTAATGGCTTCTCTCCCATCAGAAATTCAAAAACTCTTTAGATATTTGGATGCAAATAAGCAAACATATATTAATGATATAAAAGATGCGATAGCTATTGAATCTGTTTCTTTATTGCCTAACAAACGAAGTGACTGTATAAGAATGATGCATTGGTTGGAAAAAAGATTACAAAAACTTGGAGCCAAAGTTGAATTATGCGATATTGGATCTGAATCTATTGCAGGAGATTCTGCAAAACTACCACCTGTTCTAATAGGTAATTTGCCTATGTCTAGTGGAAAAAAAACCTTGCTAATATACGGTCATCTGGATGTCCAGCCAGCTTATCGTTGTGATGGATGGAATTTCAATCCTTGGGATATAACTGAATCAAGAGGGAATTTGTATGGAAGAGGAATTTCAGATAATAAAGGACCTACACTAGCCTGGATTCATGCAATTGAAGCATTTCAGAATCTTAAGATAGAAATTCCAGTAAATATTAAATTCATTTTTGAATGTATGCAAGAAGCTGGTAGTATTGGATTAGAAAGTTTCATTTTCAAAAGGCGTAACCTATGGTTCAATGATGTAGATCTTATAGTGATCTCCGATAGTTATTGGCTTGGAAATAAAAAGCCTTGTATAATCTATGGTCTTCGTGGTTTATGTCATTTTTCTATTGAAATTTCTGGTCCTAAAGATGACCTACACAGCGGTGCTTATGGTGGTTTAATTGTTGAACCAATGACTGATTTAATAATTTTAATGTCTTCCTTGGTAGATGTTCATGGAAAAATTAAAGTTTCTGGCTTTACTGATGATATGGTTCCTATCACACCAGAAGAAGAAAGACTCTATAAAGGACTAGATTTTGATGTTAAATTACTTCGGGATTATTTAGGTGTAAAACGACTTGGGCACAATGAAGATAAAACTCGATTATTAATGCATCGCTGGCGTTATCCAACACTCACTTACCATGGAATTGAAGGAGCATATAGTCAAGAAGGGTCACGAACAGTTATACCTGGTCGAGTTATTGGGAAATTTTCTATTCGTACAGTCCCTAATCAAAAAAGTAGCAAAGTTGAAAAGCTAATTAAATCTCATTTGGAGCAAGTGTTCGAGCAAAGAAAGTCTTCTAATTCTCTTAAAGTATGTACCTATATAACTATAATTTTCTTTTAATTCCCATATTGAAAATTAATTTTTAATAACTTTTAAGGAGATAGTTGTTGGTTCAAGGAGACATTTTTTTTATTATTAATTTTTAAGTTTACATTTTTTTAATCTTTCCATTCTAAATAAAAAAAAACACAATGATTATTGTAATTTTAAAATATAATAAAATTTAATTTTTCAATTAACTGAATTTCAATTGTGAACAAACAAGAGCTATATTATTGAATAGCTAAATTTACTGAATTCTATAATAACTAATAACGTAATAACATTATTACGTTATTAGTTATTATAGAATTCACTAAATTTCAAAAATTTTATCTTTAATGAATTAAAATGGGTAGTCAGGGCCTCTAGTAAGTTGTTATCTCAACAAAAACACTTGTGTAAAAAAAGGCCAAGTTCGATTAATAAAATCCGTTTGCCAAAAAGATAAGGCCTCCCCTCACCCCACCGTGAGCTAACAAATGTTTTCCCACCCCACACTCTTTCGGACTAGCAAGTGCTATTTCTGATTTGAGTATTTGAGTTGAACTCGATCTAAGTAATGGCAAACAAGGGCATTTGCCCAGAGTGGCAGATTGGGCGGTGGAGGCAAAAATAGTTTTAGAGAAATAATAACCTATATAAAAACAAATAATAAAAATTATAAAATATGAACGTGTCGTACATTTTCAACACGCAGCAGGTACTTAAGAAGTTAAGCGACCCTTCAATGTGTTAATGGAAGCACGTGGTTGTAGGATACATTCCGAGAGCTTCAATAGAATTGCCGAAATGGCTAATAAATGTATTGGTGGGCTTAAACATGTATTTACATGTATAGTGAGGGTTTCAAGTGCAATTCAGCAAATATTTTTTTTACTTTATTTTTTGGGTGTACTTAGTCGTGAGAAAAACAATTTATTTTTATGACCGACTGGCAGAAATGCAGATTGAAATAGAACATTCAGAAAATTACAACATGTCATTGTTTTTTTTGATGACTTATAATATATGTAGAGTCTTTCAAATTGCCTACTTTCTCATCTGAAGTAATAGGAATAACTCGCAACCAATTTATTTTCATTCTGGTTTTATTTAAAATATCAAATTATGTTGCTTTTTTGAAATGAAAATCTTAAAAGTTTTTTTTTTTTTAAAATAATATTTTTACTTTTTAAAAATAGCTACAAAAATTGTGTTTCAAAATAATAATGTGTGAAGAGGGGCAAAAATAGTTTTTGCCCAGGGTGGCGAAAAAGCTCGATCGGCGACTGTTGAACAGGAAAAGAGATAAGAGTGTGTGGGAGAAAAGTGTTCTAGGTTTTTTTCACACTTTAAAGGAACTTAATCGAGGTCCTGATTTTATATACATAATTTTTAAAACCTTTATATTAAATGGAGTGATTAACAATAGAAAAAATTGACGTAACTCTAATATCGCATTCCTAATATCGATGTTGGATGTTCCTGAGACTTCAATTTGTTTTGTTCATCCTATCAATAAATAATTCATAGATATGGATAAGATTGAAATAGTATTTATTTTTATTTAAAAAATATTTTAAACTAGCTGACGCCCGGGCCTTCGGCCCGGCCTCACCTAGCCCTTGGCGGGGAGCGTCTCGTTTTATGGTTAAAATTTATATAGATAATAGCTGACACGACCTCGCGTTTCTGTGACTAACTCTTATGCTTCAAGCCTAAATCACTGGACGTATCGAAACTATATTAGCAACATATGTCCGTTTGGTGCTCCGATTAGTATATCTAAATTTTGGGCCAGGTTTATAATTATTGTTCCCTTAACCAAAAATAATATTGACAGTTGAAAGATTTCCAAAAAGCTATTATCGAGCATCTTGTTTGTTTTCTTTTACCCCCTCCCCCCAGAGAGGCGCTGGAGTTGTTTCCTCGAAAAAATATTTTTTACATACCACAGGTGTGATATCTATAAAAACACTCGTGTATAAAACACTGCTCAAGCCATTACAATTTTCATGTTCATAAATAATCTTCAAATATGATTTGTATTTATTTTTATTTAAAAAATATTTTAAATTAATTTTATTAAAATTATTTCTAAACTAAGAATTATGAGATTCTTATTAAATATCTTCCTTAGGTGACGATGAACTGTTCTCTCGACCCTTGGTTTGAAGAACCGCGAGGACTACATATAACTGCTGCTCAAAAAGCTTGCAAACATGTATACAAAACTTGCCCGGATTTAGTGCGGGATGGAGCTAGTCTTCCAATGGCTAATATATTTCAAAATATAATTAAAAAACCAATAATAATGCTTCCTTTAGGTTCTGCAGATGCTGCAAATCACACTATTAACGAACATTGGGATATAAAACAATTCATGGATGGCCATAAACTCCTAGCATGTTTTTTATTTGAATTTTCTTAAAATAAAATAAAATTAAACAAGTAACTTTTTTTTAAACATTTAATTAAATGTAGATTCTAGATTGTGTTATTAAAATTACCTTGGTGATATTTATGTATAATATATTTTGGCACTTACCAAAGTTTCAATTCCATTTACAGTATCCTCATCTTTTGAAAAGATATCATTAATAATCTTATCAGCCTCATCCTGGAAGGCATCTCTGTTTACAAATGCGTAGATGCTGATCGCAAGTTGAATGACAAACACCGTAAGAAGTAATATAGAAAACTAGAAAAATAAATTTTATTTTTGATTAAAAATAAAACAACAATTTTCTTATTTTTATTTATTGTCACCGGGAACACAACCCATTTAGATAGCACATCAGTAAAGTGTTAGTAGTATTAGTGAGGGAGTCGAGATTTAGCCGGCCGAAATTTTATACGGTAGCATGGCTCGAACCCGGGTCTCCCTCTTGAACATCGTCATTAACGATGCTAAAGCGGGGGGCCTTACTCCAATCGTCCACTGGAAGCGTCAACTGAGATCAACCGCGACAATGTTAGCAAATAGAGTAGAGTTGTATTAGTAGTAGTATTGAGTAAATAGAGTATTCGCTCATTTTCGCGCTTTATCACCATAGCGCGTTGTCGCTTCCAGTGGACGTAGCCATCTCGGACACCCGGCTCCCCAAAACAATAATTTATATACAGAAAAAATATATTTTAACATACCGTAATCAACATACAATGACTTTCTCGAATTGCCCCACAACATCCAGAAAATGCTATTATGAAGGTCACAGACCCCACAACAATAAGAACTATTGCAAGACCGCTGACATCGCCACTAATAAAATCTTTTATGGTTCCTCCACTGTTTTTAATTGCAAGAGATCCCACAACTATAAGAGCAATTCCACAGAGCTGAAAATTAAAAGATGATTTAAAATATAACAGTAGGTACAATTATTACTATTACAATTAAAGCCCCACAACATCCACCCAACAACAATAAGAACTATTGCAAGAGAACTGATATCACTATCAATAATATCTTATATGGTTCCTCCATTGTTTTTAATGGCAAGAGGTCCTACAATTATAAGAGCAATTGTACAAAGCTGAAAATTGAAATATGATTTAAAATATAATAGTAGGTACAATTATTATTATTACAATTAAAGCCCCACAACACCCAGTAAGTGATATTCATCATCATCATCATCAGCCTGTCGATAGCGACAATCCACTGCTGAATATAGGCCTCTTCCATCAAATGGAAGGGGGTTGGCATTAAGTCACCACGCTTGCCAGACGGATTGGTGACTGATGTAAGTGATATTATGAAGGTTAAAATCGCCACAACAATCAGAACTATTGTAATGGTACTGACATCCCAATCAATAAAATCTTTTATGGTTCCTCCACTGTTTTTAATGGCAAGAGCTCCTACAACTATAAGAGCAATTCCACAAAGATGAAAATTAAAATATGATTTAAAATATAGCAGTAGGTACAATTACACTGCTCGACAAAAATTAAACAAAAATTTCTCCCCTTAAACCTAACAATGGATTCCAGTAGAATTTTATATGCTGATTAACATGGAATTTTCCGAATTTATACAACACGTCAAAGTTTTGAGATATTATCGTCAAAAAAGGCCATTTTGACCTATTTTCGAGTCTCATTAAACATCAATATTTGAAATCAAAATATTTTGTTGACGTAATAAAAAAACGGTTTCCTCTTTGATTTTCAAATTATCACTTGAATTTAGCTCAATTAGAACTCGAGTTATAATTAAAAAACTAAAATCTTATGTTTTTATCTAAGTTTATTATCCATTATAATCACGTAGTTTTAGTTTTTTAGTTATAACATGAGTTCTAATTGAGCTAAAAACAAGTCGTAATTTGAAAATCAAAGAGGAAGCTGTTTTTTATTACGTCAACAAAATATTTTGATTTCAAATATTGCTGTATAATATTTAATGGGACTCGAATATAGGTCAAAATGGCCTTTTTTGACCGAACATATCTCAAAACTCTGACGTGTTGTAAAAATTAGGGAAATTGGATGATAATTAGCGTATAAAACTCTACTGGAATCCATTGTTAGATTTAAGGGGTAACTTTTTTGTCGAACAGTGTTATTATTACAATTAAATTCATTTCACTTTCTAAATTAACCAGTAGCTTATTTGTTAGAAGATTCTTTGATTTATAGCCTATTATTTTTTATTAGATGACTTTTTGATTAATTTTATGTGAATTAAAAACTAGTATCTACATAGAACAATGCAGGCACGAGGCGGGTTCATCTATTGTATTCTCCACGCTCTATAAAGGTTTACGTAAAGCCCACGCATTCAGTAGGTATGTATGTAGTAGGTACGTGCTGAGAAATTTTTTTCTGAGGGAAGGGGATGAATTTTGTTTATAAAAAATAATCAAAATAAAAAAAAAATTAGTATAATTTTAGAAAATAATTTTATATTGAAGATTTCCTACTTAGGCAGTTGTAGTTTATCTGCAGAAAAGTTCCGGTGATATTTTATATTAGATTTACGGGATTTTATAGTGGGTAAGCTAAATGGTTTCGGAGATGGGGGGAGGGGGGGGGCAACCCCTAGGGTCTTTTTCTGACTACATTCCTGGTATGTACAATAACATAGATATGTACTCGCAGATAGTACATATGGTAATTAATTTATTATTATTATTATTATAAACTGAAGTGGATATTGATGAACGGTCAGAAAGATAATTTACACTATCTTTTTATTCATAAAACCGACGTTTCGAGAATATTCCCTCCTTCTTCAGGGTTTTGAAAAGTCAATTGAAGGAAATCCAATGCGGATTCCCCTCTGTCTCCTCTTTCAGTGGCAGTAACAATAATATCTTATATTTACATTCTCAGCAGAATATAATGTATAATAATGGAATACCGCATTGGATTTCCTTCACTGACTTTTCAAAACCCTGAAGAAGGGAGGGAATAGCCTCCGAAACGTCGTTTTTGTTAAAAGATAGTATAAATTATCTTCTTCTTTTTTGGACATATCCACTGTCCTATCGATCCGTCTCAAAATTACTCCAATCTTATTATTATAAACTTTGTTATATATAATTATAGTATTTTGGCCCCTTGAACAATAATTTTGAAACCAAACCCCATATGAGGCTCCGTAATTATGCAATGAGAAATATAAAGAGTGGTTGATTAATAACAAAGGTTTACTTATATTTTCAATGGTGTCATTCGATGATTGATCATGTTAGGTGTTCAAAGATTATGTACCATTTGTTATGGGAAATTTATGAAATAGAAGTAGGATACAAAATTTATTTTCCTTTATTCCTCCTTTTACTTTTCTATATGGATGTCCAGTTTATTTTATTATAGAATTAAAAATCAAAATATTTTTTCAAATTTTTTTTATTATTTTATATTTCATAACATTGATAATGCATTAACTAATTTAATGAATTGCGTCTTTTGCATTATTTTTCTTGACAAATTCGGGAGACACCCTATCTGACAAAGGAGAGATTTCTAAAAACATATTGGTCTAAGTTGTATTAAAATAGAATTAGATTTGTTAATTTTTTTGCAACGAAATTTTCTCTGGAGAGAGACGGACTGGTAGAAATTTTAATTGAAAGTAATGAGAGCAGCCCAAGAGAGTAGTGAGGAAAGAAAAATGCTTTATGCTAAAATAAGGTGTAATTTGTGGAATCACTTCTTCCTTTTCCTTTCAAACCGACGTTTCGAAGTTTTCCTGCTCTTCAGGGTTTCAAAGGGTCGATGAATAGGCTTTCCCAAAAGAAGAAAATGTTCACTTCTTCTCTCCACAGTAGTGTTCAAAAACTTTCTTCATTTTTAACAAAAGGCAGAAAGACATTTTTTTCCTTCTAATTAAGAATTAAAAGAAGGAAAATTTTTCTTCTATGCCTTTTTGTTAAAACACCTGAAAGAACGTTTTATTTGTTTCATTCATTGACCCTTTGAAGAATCATAATTTGGCAGAAAGAAGGAAGGATTCAATAAATTACGCGGTTTATATGTGTTAATTTCTTTCTCTTTTATAATTATCTCCGTGCATTTGTTAATATTGTACTGAATCGTATTAGTAATTAAGCACTGTCTCCACAATACAGATTGAACCAAATGGGGTATTTTAATTTTTGTAACATTATGAGTTGAGTTAAAAATCGGTCATTTTTAGGCAAATTTATTTGTATCTGTTGGCGTTCAGAGGTGGCTTAATTTGAAATTATGAAAAATTCCACGCATTTCTTTATATTATATGAAAACGAATTTGATATCTTAAGTATTTTGGAAATAAGATAGGGAACCCACGGTATGCGAGTCCGACTCATACAGATTACTGTATTTCCAAAACCTGGTATTTTAATTTTTGTAACATTATGAGTTGAGTTAAAAATCGGTCATTTTTAGGCAAATTTATTTGTATCTGTTGGCGTTCAGAGGTGGCTTAATTTGAAATTATGAAAAATTCCACGCATTTCTTTATCAATTACATATGAAAACGAATTTGATATCTTAAGTATTTTGGAAAATAAGATAGGGAACCCACGGTATGCGAGTCCGACTCATACAGATTACTGTATTTCCATTATATTAAAACCAGTGAGAACGAAAAAAAATATATCTCTAAATTGAATGAATACCTTAAATATAGCGCTAAATATAATACCTATGTAGAAAATTGGTTCCAAATGTTTTCAAAGATAAAAAATAATCTTATAGAAATATCGAGGTGTTTTTTATTTTTATGTATCGACAAGTTGCGAGATATCTATCAGTTTATTTTTTATCAAGATAATATTTGGAGTGCTTGTTCGATTCATTTACCCGAAAAACTAATGATTTTTTTTTGGATTGTTGGCATTTTTTCATTAACTCGACAAATGATGCTATATGATTAAATTAAACCCACGTTAATATGTCTATTAGCTTATTTTTTATCATTGAAAACAGATGGAGCCACTCTTCAATATTTTTACCAATATCTCATTTCATACTAGATGGAAAATATTAGATATTTAATATTTTCATTGACTTTGGAATTTTAAAATACGATATTTAGATTTAGTTTAGTTTATAAAATTGCCCGTTTGTGCTCGTTTACTTTAGGGCTCAGATTTATAATGCGTTTTTCCTCATTTAATTTCGATTAAGAAAAAGATTGTATAGTCGTAGTTAAAGAAGAAAAATAAATTATAATCTTATCTCAGGAAATGATGTGAAGTATTAGTGTAGATTAGATTATTTTTTCAAAGATACTTAATTTCACTCTCACAATATATACCAATATATTAATACTTTATAAGAAATAACTAATTTTATAAAACAACCAGTAAAACATTTATTAAAACATAAAACGTTTTAGGAAAAATTTTCTTTTTATTAAGAAATATAAATTAATAAAGTAAAGGGAGTCTAGTTTCACAATGAATGAAATAAAACTCAAAGAGGTTTATACAAACTCAATATATTTCGGATTATTAGTCCATCATCAGGAGTTTACAGATTAAAAACTAATAATATTCACTGTGAAACTACACCCCCTTTACTTTATTAATTAATATCATGTTTCACCTAAAACCTACTCCACTTTCCCTAAGTAAGAAATATATACCTACTTTTGAAAATTTTGGCAGTACTTATATTGTACTTTTTCAAATTATAATGTTAAAATTTCTTTTTTTATTCATATAAGAATTATTCAAAATAAATGTAATTATTTAATTAATAAATAGATACTTGGAAAAAATTGGATGGATACTTTTAATTGGAAAAATTCTCCTCAAGATAAAATTATAAGTGATAAAGTAAAATGAAATAAAAAACCTTAGTATAACTGATGATTCAGTTAAATTTATTCAAAGATTTATATTTAACTAATTGCGCATTTTAATAAGGATATGATTCAATACAAAAAATTATTTTTATAAATGGTTTCTATATTTAAGTCTAGTAAAAATAAATCTAATTATAATAAATCACATTGGTATTATTTATTGTAATGACTTACTGCAAAGAGGAAATTAAAAATGAAGAGTAAGTAACGGCATATTCCTGTTCCGCAGCCCATTTTCTATAAGAATTGTAAGGCGGTGACCGAATGAAGGTGAAAGCTCTCTGCTAGTATTTCAGTCTCAGGAACGCCTTCCTCACAACTGAGTCAACAGGCGAAGCGAATTTGCTAATATATCAGTGCGCAGCGCGATCTGTTTCAATTCCAATTTATCTTATCTATTTGAAAAAACGTCAATATTTCAGGTAGATTTTCCACGAAATAGTTCCTAATACTTTATATCAAGTGATTAATTAAATAAACATTATTTTTAGTAAATTATTGTAAACAAAATATGACTTAAATAATAAATATTGAATATATTATATATATACAATATATGACTTTTTACGACTTTTTTAATAAATAAGGTGCTTCGGGGTAATTGAGCTATGATTTTATTATTAGTGATTTCGATTTCTTACACTGACTAATCTTACATCAATTACAGATAAATATATATCTACTATCTTAATTGCGTACTTACTTACTTCATAAGACAAAAGAGCGATATCTAGACGTGGTATTCTTATAATTTTTTTGAAGTGAAACTTCTTTTGGCAAATTAGTAATTCAAGTGGAATGAAACGGAATTTCCAAAGAGAAATAAATAGAAATCGTGTGTGTGTGTGAGAGTACTTAGAAACTATTTTCATTCTGCCCAAAAGCCTAGCGAGTTTTTCTATTTATGTGTGATTTATCTTAGTTTAAATAAATCTTTATTACTCGACCTGCTTAGAGGCACAAGTCCTCGTTGGCTAGGTCAACAAAACATCAATACAAATTAACTACGGAAATTAATAAACATAAATACAATAGAAATTAACAATTAACAAACAAGAAAAAGAAAAATAGAAATGTATGCTCATTAACAAATAACATGAACATAGATTTCCATTAAAAGACAAAACGTAATTTAAATAATTCCACGCAAAAACCCGATACCAGGAGCAAACGACGCATTAGTCATCCCGACATTTGCCATAAGCTATTAAGGAAACCTGGTCAAAACCTTAACAAGGATGGTATGATCTCTCTCTACCTCAGGTAATCTCTGCTTTTGAGAACTAAATAAAATTTTGCACAACTCTACTTGACTAAATTTATAATTGATTTAATTATTGGGGGCAGAGGACTATAATCCCAAGAAGTAACAGACAGACTGTTCCACAAATCAAAGCCAGATCCAACTATTAATTGAAGATGATAAAAACATAAGCAGAAAAATCTAAAAACTAGTTTACAAAGCTAATTAAAAATTAAAAAATTATAAACTTAAAAAAAAGTAAAAAAAATAACTTCATGCGTTAAAAAAGATAAAATAATTTATTTTTTGAACTAAGGCATGACGCAAGTGAAATGAAAACACCATTTTAAAGATTATTTTTTTTTTATTTGTTATTTTAATAGTTTCTCTAAACATTTCAATGGGAGAACAGAGTCCAAAAATAGATCTTAGGTTTCATGCCATTGATTGGGTTCAAAAAATAAATAAATTCTTTTTAACATACCTTTGAAGGTATTTTTCCACTTTCTGAGAATAAATAATAATAAATAAATAAATCTTTATTACTCGACCTGCTTAAAGGTACAAGTCCTCAATCAAAACACTAATACAAATTAACTACAGAAATTAATAAACATCATATATGAATATTAATAACTACATATGTAAAAACTGAACAAATTAAATTACGAAGTTTCACTTCTATAGTATGCTATTCCTAAAATAGAACCACATTATTTTATTTTTTTTAGCTGGTGGACCCTGATGACTGAATCCACCTCTTCTAATTCTGCATTTCTGTTTTGAGGAAATTACTCTCGAAAAATACTCATATATGAATACAAAATTTAAATTTTCAAGCACTCATCTTTAAAAGAAATAGTGTGAATGGTACTAAAATGATATTTGAATAAAAACGAGGAGTGAACCGCGATTCGAATTAGGTGTATACCGTCTTTGAAATTACGTGGAATTATTTTGGAATTCATTAGATAATGCCCCTTCATCTATTGTCTTCTAGTTGGAAATGAAAGTAGAAGTGGAAGTAGGTGTATACTGATGTACACGAAATTAGGTCGCGGTTTACCCCTCGAATAAATACAATAATTTTTGGAGTTGGGAACCAGAGAACCTGTAAAGATCATTGTATATGATTTTTAAATCTAGTAGCCATACCAATTTTTTACTTTACCATACAGGGTACGATTACAATACTAATATCTCAAAAACGACTGGAACTATTTTGATTAAAAAAACTGAGCGAAACCATGGCATTTCGCTCTACAAAAAAGCTCTAATAAGTGAACATCGAAAAAATTACATTTTTGGAGATAATAATTGTTTTGTCAAAATGTCTGTTAGCCTGTGTGTTACCAAATTTTTGTGGTCGAGCTAGCTCAAAAACTAGTGTGAATATCAAAACCGAATTCCACAGGTAGTTTTGATCCATTGAGATTAAGAGATGATTAGATTTTGGTATATATCGACCCAAAATTAAGGGGAGGTGGGTTAAAAATTAAAATCTAGGTCATTTACCAAACTCAACCAAATTTTGTATACATAATCAGTGTGCCCACAGTATTCTAAAAATGCAAAAACTAACCCCCTCCCCTACATGATTATAAATAATTTTATTAAATATTAAATATAAGTGAGGGGCCAGGTTGTATGGTAAAGTCAAGTGGATGGCCACATCAGAACACGTCAGCTTATTTACAGACAATACTAAGAAATTCTTTTTAATCGCTCTCAAATATTACTTAAAATGTAAAGTACCCTTTATAAGAAGGTAAACTGCATTGTTACTTCTTAATATTAATTAATTGATGAAAATATAATTGATCTATTAAATAAAACAAAATAAAAAACAGCGAGGATAATTTTTTTGATGTATATATATTTTTTTAAATTAATAGAATACAAATTTAAAAAGAAAGTCTATAATTGAGATCTTTTGGGGTTTAATGGATATGATGTTGCGAAGTCTTCCATTGGTATTCCCTCTCGTCTGACGTCATGCTTCAGTTTGATGACAAGGCCAGCAGCACAAAAGAATACAGTCAGCTGTTGAACAAAATGCTGTTCTACAAT
Source organism: Forficula auricularia (assembly GCA_024734495.1). NCBI lineage: Eukaryota > Metazoa > Arthropoda > Insecta > Dermaptera > Forficulidae > Forficula > Forficula auricularia. The sequence continues at coordinate 283,252 of JALMQS010000291.1, forward strand.
AAAGCTCCTTTATACTTTTAATAAGCATACAAAAGTACATTAGTACATATTCTTGACATAAGAAATAAATATAATTCTTTTAAAAATCAACAATTCTGCTTAAAGTTACATTATTGATAAAGGATAACGTTAATGTTCTTTTTTAAAAGAATTGTATTTTTTTCTTTTAATTATAGTACAATCAAGAAAATTATATTAAAATGTATTCTTGGTATAGTGTATTTTTTAAGCTTTTGAACTAATTGAAAGTACTATATACTTTAATGAAAATTTAAGTATCAAAGGAATCCCTAAGCATTTTTTTTATTTAATTATCTATATATAACAGGGTTGTCTAACCTTTTGGATTACACGGGCCACATTTGAAGAAAAAACAAATGTTTCGGGCCGAGGATAAAATATTATAATTCTATTGATATTTGTTATTCAAAAAAGATAGATAATGTAGAAATAAGAACTTTTTATTTTTTTAGCTTTTCGTAAATTTTATACTTGAAAATAGCTTCTCGTATATGTAAATACATACCTACATAATTACAGAAAATGATATTATGTATTAGCATTTGTTTATATTTTTTCCTGACTAGATAATTAATATAAAATTCTAAAAAAGAGACAAATTCAATTTTTCATTCAGATCTGTATCTAATTGTTTTTCTAGGACATTCAATCAGAAAGTTTGCAAGTACAAAATTTATTTATAATGAAAATGGACTCGAAAATAGACCAAAATGATGATTATTTTTTCGGACATCTTCAAATCTAGTTCCAGATTAAAAATTGAAAATTATCACTTTTATTTTTCGAAAACTTCACAGTAGATTTTCAGATTTCTTATTTTATAAAGTAGAAAATAAATTATCAGGCCAAATTGTTGTGTGTTTTCCAGTATCTACATATAAATCTCAATGTTTTAAGGAATTTTATGACTATATTGGGACACGGGTTGGACAGCTCTGGTTGGTTTAAATCGAATGGGATTAAAGAAAGTTATGAGGAATGATAATTGATTTTTAAAAGGGTCACGGATATAATTATCCATGACTATCCATTATCTATTGACATGTAAGAACGTACAAAGATCTAAAAGTTTTAGTCCAGGAGAGAAATTATCAATTATTGTGATTGTTCTAGAAAACCCCAATCCCTTCTGTACTAGAATGATAACTATAGACTTGGTTAGTGTCGTAGCATATAAATTACTGAAATAATAAATATTTTAGAAAATGAAAATATGAGAAGAAGAAGAATTTTTAAATATTCGAAACTTCATTATTTTTTTTATCTTATATAGTTGAGCTCATAATTTTGATTTTAGTAATTTTATTCTTGAAAAAATCTTCACGTCTTGTACAAATGTACATTCATATTTCGAAAAAGGGAATAAATATATTTCTACTAATAAATCTGAATGTTTTAAGGAAGTTTATGATCTTATGTTGTTCCACACTTATTGCAGTGCTGGGCCGCATGCGGCCCGCGGGCCACGGCCTGATCTATATTTATTATAATCGACTTGCGCGACGACGCCGATGGGATTTTTTTATTTTTAAACCCACTAATAGTTAATGAGAAATGAAATTTATTAAAATTAGGAAATTTAAATTATTATTTTAAAATCCACTACGGAGTCCAGGGGCGTAGTTTAACACGCAGAAGGCGGGCTTCGCAGCTGGTATTTATATACTAAGGTTATTCGATCAATAGAAGTATTCTCAAAAGGAGAAATCAATGAGTCTTCCTCAACATTTTGTTGGTATATATTTTATAAAAAATTACAAAATTTAACCATGACCATGAAAGTTTAACATCTGGAAACCGATATTACAGGACATATTCATTGATCGGAGCCTGTGGCAGGTGAGAATCTTGGAGAGCTGTTTGATAGGATAGCTATGTACGATCGATAGGGTTTCATTTTTTCAGCATGCATATAGTAATTATTGAATTTTTTACTGTATGTATTTCAAAGAAAGAATTGAATTTGGCTTGTTAAATATAAAAATCATAAATTGAGAATTGAAGTTAAATAATTTTTAAATAAGACGATATTTTTCTTGCCTAATAATTAACTTAATATATAATATAAATGAAAGATTGTTACATTACCGTGAAAACAGAATGTAGAGCAGCAGCGAATGCGATTATTTCGATTTGTTTTAAAATATAATCCTTGAAAGGTTTTAGACAACCATTTTGATGGAGATTTAGACACGAAGGTCCTTTGCCGTTTTCATCATCACAACATGACCAAGGGATGGATCCACTTTGAAGGTAATCGCCTGGTCCAGATAAACCACAACATTCAAGCTATGGGCAAGATAAACTAACTATTGGTAATTATAGTAAATAAATGATTATATTTCTATAATATAAAATCTATAATTAAAATAAAAAGTAAAAAAACCTGGCGGGACTTAACCCATCACGTAGCTTTTCCATACACATATTTTTATAGTATTTTACATATTTCGATTGCACTATTATACTACATAATGGTTAATTCCGCCCAAATCTCTGAAATTTCTTTCTGTTATTCTTCTTCTTATTTTCACGACGCGACGCAAGGGTTCAAACCTGACTATAGGGGTTGTATCTATTTGGTTCATCTTCGTTTTTCAATATCATTAAAAAAAAATTATCACAAAAAGTAATATTTTTAGAATTATCTACTAATTATTTATAAAAAAAAAATTGTCAAATGTCAACGGAGTCAAGAGTATTATGACCGATTTCAACCATAATCTAATCAGCTATAAACAACTAAATATGAAATTTCATTTTGATATTTTTTGTGGTTTTTAAGTTAACACATACACAGTTGGACAAATTAACAAATAAACTACCAGATATTAAAAAAAAAACTTAATATCATTACTGCTTCGTTGTTCTCCATAATATATCGAATGCAAAAAAGGGGCTCACAGAGAAAATGCAGCACCTTAATGTCTTAACAAACTTATGCACGAAGAGAATAAGATCGATAGATAGATTTATTTTTGCTATGAGATCTGTTGATCTCTCTAACCATTACTTGATATTTACAGAAAAATTCATATCGAAAGATATTTTTTTTTTTTATTCTCCTCGGGAACATAGTCGATTTTGGACAGCCTTATATTATTTTTCTCAATTATGTAGGCAACAGTTCATTCGGGACTCAACCCGGACTACCTTAATTAGAAGGAATGTACGTTATCCACTCAACCAACCTGACCCCCAAGATATTTATAAAAAAAAAAACATTGAAAAGTGCGATCGGGCCTTGAAGCTTGAAGGATTGAAAATTGCAAGGATGCGGATTGAGAGAAATTTTAAAAAAGAAAACTTATTTTGATCACAATGCTACTACTGGTCAAGTAAAAATAAGTGGCCTTATGAATTCTGACTCTAGTCTATTCAGCGTTTCTCCATTCATAGAACTCAATCTTTGCAAATCAACCACAAAATTAATTTACCCGGTACATTCAAGGGACAGGCCCCTGCTTAAATTCACTTGATATTTTTTTTTCTAAATGTATTTAGAAATGAATGGAACGTGGAGAAAAATCATTTATAACTAAGATTTTTCGGGCTGTGAGTCGGTCTCTATTCTGATTCCCACAATATAATAACTCAAAAACAGGAAGTAGTAATAGAAGTCCTTTTGGTGCTAAAATGCTTGAATTTGAAGAGTAATTGAATACATTTTGAGCTTTCTAGTTTAGAGCATTTGGTTCAAAAACACAAAAAAATCAGATAAAAGAATAATGTCATTATGGATATATATTTCGGGTGGCTAACCCATCTTCAGGAGCAACAGAATGTAACTCCTTTAGTTTTAGCAGTAGTAGTTTAGAATGTAACTCCTTTAGGTTAGCCATCCGAAATATATATATCGAGATTAAAGTCTCTACAAAAATAACTTCCTTTTATTTTCATATCTTAATGGGAAACCTACCAAGTATTTTTTTTCCAATAATTTTCCTTTTACATTTAATTTCATCTAAAACCTCGTCATAATGGAATATGATTTCATAATAGCTAGTATGATGAAGAATGAATCATTTTCCGTGTCGTTTTTATAATAAATAAAGTATCAAATGATAATATCCTTGAAAATGACAACTGTGATTCATCTTCTGTTAAATAAGTCTAGTGACAACGGGATAAATGAATTCCAAAGGCAAATATTTAAAAAAAATGATTAATATGATATTTTGATAAACTAGTTTTTAAAGAATTTAGTTTCCTATGCCAGTGGCCTTTACAGTCTTTCAACACGATAAAATATTTCTATTCTAAATATAAAAATTTACCTAAATTAAATTTAAAAGAGTAATTTTGGAATTATTTGATGAAAAAAAAATGATTAATTTATAGTGATAGTTTCAATTTAAATAAGCAAATCTTTGGGAGATATTCCCTAAAAATGACATTCATTCTTCGTGATCATTTTGAATGCTTTCCTTTCATCGTATAAGTGGATTAAATTACAATCTTTACTTCAAAAAATGCCCCAAAAATTAATGGAGATTTCATGGTTTTTTTGTCAGCTAATGGTTTGAGTTAGAAAGTTGAAACTTGACACAAACGTGATTAATACAAATTTCACCTCATTGGCTACAATCGTTTCACTCCATTAAACGATTTGAATTTTTTTAATTTCCAAACTGAAATTTATGAAAATAGAATATCTAAAATTTAACCAGGTTTTGGTTTTTTAATTAAAAAAATTTTGAGATCAGAATAATAGTTTTTGTCCTAATTTTTACTTTACCATAAAGGGTATGGTCAAGTATTGTAATCGTGCATGATAAAAGTGGGTTTTTCCATCTTTTTTTCGAAATATCTCAAAAACGGCTGGAACTATTTTGATTAAAAAAATTGAGCGAACCCATGGCATTTTGCTCTAAAAAAAGCTCTAATAAGTGAACATCGAAAAAATTATATTTTTCGAGATAATAATTGTTTTGTCAAAATGTCTGTTAATTAGTCTGTCTGTCTGGTTGTCTTGTTGTTAGTCTGTGCGTTACCAAATTTTGTGGACGAGCTATCTCAGAAACTAGTGTGAATATCGAAACCAAATTTCACACGTAGTTTTAGTCCATTGAGATTAAGAGCTGATTAGATTTTGAGGCATATCGACCCAAAATTAAGGGTGTTGGAAGGGGGGGGGGGGGTTAAAAATAAAAAATCTAGGCCTTTTGAGCAAACTCAACCAAATTTTTTATACATAATCAGTGGGACCCCAGAAGTCTAAAAATCCAAAAACTAACCCCCCCTACATGATTATAAATAATTCTAGGGGCCAGGTTGTATGGTAAAATCAAGTGGATGTCCACATCAGAACACGTCAGCTTATTTTCCTATACCGTATACATCATTATAGAAAACAGTTTTTTTGATAAAATGGCAATTAGTTTGATTAATTAGGTAGGCCCCCAAGTAGTGTAAGCCCAGGGCCCCCAAATTCACGGCCCGCCCCTGATAGTATTCTCATCGCAAATACCTAAAGTATGCAAAGTTTCAAAAAAAGCTCGGTAGAAGTGGGTCAAAATTAAAATATAAGATTGTAACCAGACTTTCAAACAAATGGTTTAGTTAAATGCAGACACGGCGGAACGATCTTAGGCCAGGGGGTCAAAACTTGGAAAGTGATGTAGGCCTACCGGGAGGGGGGGGTATGGAATAATTAGACAAATTTAATAGAGGGGTCAGCTGACCCCCCCCCCCCCTGAACCCACGATTCCGCCGTCCCTGGTTAAATGAAGAACCAGGTTAAATAATGATATGTAATAAAATTTAAAAAAAAAATTTAAATTTTACCTTTTCTTGCATTGCATCCCATCCTCTGGGAAATGTTGTTTTTATGGAGTCGTTATCTGTGACTTGTTTTTGGGCTTCAAGAACTGATTTTTGTAATTCTATTTCAATTCCTACTGGTAGTTTGAACCATCCATAGACACACCATCCAGCAATACAGAGTTCGGTAAGAGCAAGCAAAAGAATCAGCACAGCGAGCTAATGAGCGATCAAAACCATTGAAAAGAAAATCGGAGAAAATTTGACACACCTGATATAAGATAATTAATTATTTTTATTTTTATTATATATTGAGTAAAAAAAAAATCCCAATGTGGGGGAGCGAATTTTGATTAAAATAAAATACTCCTTCACACGAATAAATATTTTATAAAATCATATTTTTAATGGGAAAATTAATTTATAAACACTTTTATATTTCGAATAAAAATACTAAATTGATTTTAATAAAGTAAACTAGGCTACAAAATTTCCCATTTAATCTATCAGTAATTTAGCCTAATATGATAAATAAATTTCTTTGGATATAGACGTAAATGTTATCAAGTGTTTGAATTAATAAGCATAATCTATAAAATTTGGATTATGTATTTTTCCATGTATAATTGAAAATATACTCAAAAAATCAAAAATAAATATTTCACATAATAGAGAAGTAATTACATAAAGAAAGCCCAATAAATTAGCGAATGCGTAAGTTTTTTTTTTATTATATAAGTAAATTGTTATAATTAAATAAAAAATTACATGAACAATAACTAAAAAATATTAAAATAAATTCTCAATAGGATATATATGATATTACCCGTGGTAATTTTTAAGAAAGAAAAAATAATAAAAGACAAACAAAGACTCGCAACAGAGCCTGCGTGATATATTACGGCCCCCGATGCGAAAGGATAAAATGACCCCACCCCCCGTCTTATATTTTTTATTATTGGGTGCGTGCGAAAGTTCGTGTGGAGTTTGTGAGTAAAAGTCACACAGCGATTAGGCAAACAAAAATCTTTATTCAATCAATGATATATTCTCCATCGTTTTCTATAATCTTTTTCCAACGTTCTGACAGCAGACGGATGCCTCGATCATAAAAACTGCGCGGTTAGATTCAAAGAACGAAGACACGCCGTTCAAAGAGTCAAAGTTTCTTCCATTTAAATAATTTTGCAATGACCGGAACAAGTGATAGTCAGATGGCGCGATATCAGGAGAATTAGGACATCCCATTTCAGGCTCTTAAGCTTGCACAGCGTCTTTTTCGAAACGGGTGGTCTGGCGTTGTCCTGACGAAAGATGACACCCTTGCGATTTGACAAAATCGGACGTTTCTCTTTGATTTCTCGATTCAAATTGCTTAATTGGCGACAGTACTTGTCCGAATCAATCGTTTCGCCAGCAGGGAGAAGCTCAAAATAGATTATGCCCTTGCAATCCCACCAAACTGAGAGCATCACCTTCATCGGGTGTAAACTGGCCTTTGGCATTGCTTCACCATGCACAACCTGGATGTTTCCATGTTCGTTTACGCTGAACATTGTTGTAGAGGACCCATTTCTCATCGCTCATCACTAATCGATCCAAAAACGACTCGTTATTGAGCCGCCCGAGTAAAGAAACTGCCGCAGAAATTCGTTTTATTTTGTTCTTCTCAGTCAGCAAATGGGGCACCCATATATCGAGATTCAAATCGAATCCCATCTTTTTTAAACGCCGAAAAGCGGTTGATCTGTCAACGTTTAGTGCTGTAGCAACTTCTTCTGTTGAAATTCGCGGGTTATTGAGCACTAAAGTACGCACAACATCCTCATCAATGTCATAAGGTCGACCAGAGCGTGGCTCGCCTTCAATGTTAAATTCTCCGCGCCGAAATTTAGCAAACAATTTTTCCACAGTACGTTTAGCTGGTGCTTGATCCTGATAAATATCTTGAATGTTTTTCACAGCTGCGGCAACGTTTATTCTCTTTCAAAACTCGTAAAGCATAACATGCCGTAAATGCACTTTATCGATATTTATTTTTAAAGTGATATTTATCGAAGCAGTTTGTATGAAAACAAATGATTTTTTTTTAAATGAAAGCTGAAGACATCACCTTTCCAAGGATATATAATATGTAGGAGTAGGCATTAATGACAACACGTTACGACGCTCATAACTCCATTTATTGAAACTCTGCACGAACTTTTGCACGCACCTCAATATATTAAAAATAAAATGTTTTTTGTGAATAAACGTTTACATATTTAAAATTATTAATAAAATGTATTATAGAAACAAATATAAATAAACTATAATTGAATAACATAATCAAAAAATACTTAGATGTTCACATTTATGTATAATATAAAGTAGGGGAGGTGATCGTACCTAGGGACAGTTGTACCTAGGGACAGAGTCAATAACTGTTAAAGGGGAAGGGGTAAAATTAGTTTTGTTGTAGAAGCTATTCTGGTTCTCTGATTTTTTCTTCTCATGTGCAAGTGTTTATGTTCAAAGACCAAGTGTTGTTTTTATCAAAGAATTTTCGATTTCAGACAATCAAAGTAAATTTTTCCCTCATTTTCTTTTTTTCATAAAGTATAAATTAATTTAATCTTCAGTATTTATAATGGTTAAATAGCTCATAAATCAAGCTTTCTTTTGGTTATGTTTCTTTATTTTAAAACCTCTAAAAAATGTAACAACCTCTTTTAAAAAACAATGTGTTGTGATGTACCTAGGGACAGAATTTTTGATGGACCTAGGTACATCATGTTTTTTGTAGCCAAGTCTGCATTGGCCCGTCATGTCTCAGTATTCAAGAATTCAGGTTAGGAAACAAATGAGTATACTCCTCATTATGATACAAAGAAAGTGTTCAATGTGAAACAAAAACAAATCTTAGTAGAATACTTAAAATAATGTTCGTTTCTTCATTATGGAGTGACTCTTCTTGAGCTATGCAAGCTTGCCTTCCAATTTGCAAAGGAAAATCAGATTAATTATCCATCTAAATTGGACAACGATAAATGTGCTGGAGAGGGATGGGCAAGATGGTTTAGTTCTCGTAATAGTAGCAAATTATCATTGAGAAAACCTGAACCAACGATTCGGATCAAGGGCGATTTCTTTCAATAGGGAGAATGTGACTCGTTTTTTTTTCACAACTATAGTGACGCTCTAAGTCGTCATAGTTTTTCTCCTGCAAGAATTTATAATATAGACGAGACAGGTATTTCTACGGTTCATAATCCTCTCAAAATTATTGCTCAGAAAGGTGTCAAAGTAGTTAGTGGTATAACTTGTGAAATTGATACTTTAATTTTGATTTAATTTTGTAATGAGTATATATTATATTCTAAGTTTGTAAATTTATGGTTATAAGTCTTTAAATAAAAACTCTTAAATTTGGCTTTTTTATATCCCTCTATATACTGTCATTATGTACATAATAGCTAGTCTCTAGGTACATCAGGGTGATGTACCTAAGAACAGGTTACAAATTAAAACAAAAATAATTCTGATTAGTAAACTAATAAAGCTAGAGCTGAGAAAAAATCGGTTGTCTGTAAAGTCGGTTTACTGATGATATTTGAACATGACAACGTCATAAGAAAATACTGATGGAATGGTATTTTTTTATGACGTTGTCACGTTCAACTATCGTCAGTAAACCGACTTTACAGACAACCGATTTTTTTCATAAAATTCTTCGTTCAGAAAATCATTTTAAATTTACAAAATACTTGAATAAAATGTATTGTTTAAATTTCTACTCGACTGTTAAAATTTAATTTTTGATTTTATTATTTTATAATAATAAATTTTGTATTGACATTATTTCTTTCAGCAAGTAAACTCAATAAAAGTTGTTGTTCAATTAGTTACTTAATTATTTTTGCAAATTTAATTAGTAAAAAGTAGTTAAAAAGTAATAATTTTGAATAATTTATTATAAGAATAAACTGTGATTAAATTATTGTTCATAAATCTTAAATTTAAAATTTAAAATTTGGAATCATCATTAAAATTTTTGTAACTGTAGCTTTTAAAAAGCCCGCCTCAATCTTTGTCGCTCGTTCCGCGCTCTCGCTTGCACTTCAAGCCTTAAATGGAACGCCTCAGAGCGAGGTAACGCCGCATGAGTCATGTTTTTTAGTGCGTGCAGCCAGCCGGCTCCATCGAATTATAAGACGTTGTCACGTCAATAAATACACTGGGAAGAATAAATAAATAATCAAATAAATAAAACAAAAATAAATAGTTAGAATATGTTACTGGGTTTGAAGAAATTAACCATTTTTAATTTATTAATAAAACTTGATTTGCATTTTTTTTAATATTAATTATTATTATTATATATCCTTGGAATGTTATATAATATTTAATCATTTATATACAATCATTCATAATCCAGGAATCGTTATATTTTATGCTTATTAACGCATTTGAAAAGAATGTAATCGATAAGAGATATCTAGAAAATATGAGCTTAAATTATTCCCCCTGTCTTTATCTATCCATATTATATTCTTATAAATTGCTTACCCCAGTAACGCGAGTTAAGTCCTTACTGCACACCCAGGTCCATCCTAATATTCCGAGAACGCATGCGACCAGTCCGCATAAGCCAATCAGAACCGCAGCAAACAATGGTTGCCTAGGTGCAAGGTGCCGAACTGACCAGATACTCAATCCGGAGCGACCCGACGCTACAAGAATGGCTACGCCACCAATCTATTAGACATAGAAAATAAATATAATATATATTATAATATAATAAAATAATAAGAACTCAAAAATCAAATCAAATACACTAAAAGGTATAAAATAATTATCTAATTTAGTTACAACTAAACGACGAAATATTAACATGAAATCACTTTTTGAAGCCGGTGCCAAAAATATACATTTTATGAATCAAATTCGACGGATCTTACTTAGTACGTTTGGCGGGTACACTCGCTTATATATGGTAGTTTGTTTAACACCGACTTCGAAAAATGATTTCATGTTAATATTTCTTCGTTTAGTTGTGACTAAATTAGATAATTATTTTATACCTTTTAGTACATTTAATTTGATTTTTGAGTTCTTATTATTTTATTTGTTGCATTTAATTTTTTGACGTGGGTTTTATTATTTTTTTTTTTTTTATAAAAATTATTTTTATATTTCTCTTTTTAGTGATTTTATTAATAGTGACTTAATATAATACCTTGCATGCATCTCGTAAAAGAAAGCGTCGGGCGAATGAATCAGAAAATGATACTAAAATTAAATTCATAAATATGGAAATTCTCTCGTAACGTTTGCGGGTTTTAAATAAATGTTTAGAGATTTTTTTTTATAAAAGGTTTTACTTATTATAATTTCGATTATTTTGCACATAAGAATTGGAGGTTTAGGTTGTTTCGTCATTGATCATTTCATCAGAACTTGACCAAATTAATATGGAATCACCCCTAAGGTAACGAAATCGGTCCACGTGGCAAAAAGTTCTCGCTGAACATACATAAAATAAATAAATAGTTAGGTATCTTGACTATCTTGGAGCTATACTGTTCCAAACGCAGAAAGAATCATTAAAATCGGTTCATAAACAAAGAAGGTTCAATACCAATGAAAAAAAAACGTGACCAATCGGAAACTATACTGAACCCAATGCAAAAAAATCATCAAAATCGGTTCACAATTGGCGAAGATATCAGGCACTGACTGACAGATCATCAAAACATAAACGTACTTATAATCATTCTATCATCATGAAATTTCACATGCTAGTAGACAGAGTTTGGAACGAATATAAAGGAAGAATTCCAAAAACCCAAAATTTCTCTCTTTCAACCCCTAAAACGAAGGAGTGGAGATCGCAGGGTAAATTTGAATCTATTATATACAATAGAGTGGCTTGCGGTCCATGGATGCTGTGGATTTTCATAAATATCGACTTCAAAATTTCAGGAGGATCTTTAAATTTTCGAATTATTATTCCTTATTTAAAATATTTCTATAAAAAACATTTTTTGTTTTAAAAATATATTGGGTTGTCGAAATGAAATAAAATTGTTGCATAGTTTCAAGGGGCAATGAAAATTAATGATTTTCCGAAAAGGGTACTGATGAAAGATTTCATGACCCTGCCTGGTATATCTTTCAGTTCAAGCACATCAAAGACAAGTCTAGACGAGTTTTAGCCGAATAAAAATTGTTCTCGCTGAGAAACTATTAAAATAGTAATAATACAAAAAGGAATAAATAAAGATGATTCGATAACTTTTGGACTAATTCATTTCGAAGAAACTCAATATATAAGATCGAAAATAACTAAGAGCGCTATTGACAAGTCATAGCTTGTACCATAGAATTAGTAGAAATTTAAGATTTTCTTATAGAACAGGTTGATTCTTGTGGAAGATTGTCGATTTCCATCTCAGGGACTGCGGAGTTTAAATCATAAGATTTATTTTCTGACTCCTACCCTCCCTCACAAAAAGCAGTATCCGTTTGGAGTGAAGAATTAAAAAATTTGAAAAATAACGAAAATGATGCAAATTTGCAAAAAAAAGTTTAAAATAAAATTTCAAAAAATGAAGGGTACTTTTTTGGACAGCATCCCCTGGTTGAAAAGTCACCAACCGCCACTGATACAATAAATGAAATGAATCTAGGATACTCTAGATTTCACTACTTTTTCGAACTAAACTTGGCCTGTTTTTTTAAATAAGTATTTTGGGTGGGATAAAATTTGACTATACATTTTGGATTTTTTTTAAATCTATTTTCTTCTCTTTATTCTTAAAATAAAATAAGCGAATGACAGGAGATTCTGTATTTAACTTTATCTCAAGATTTAGATAAATTATGAATCAAAAAGATAAAATTATATAGTTATCATTTTAAAACATTCATTACCTTGAATGTGAAGACGTAAATCAATAAAAAACCCTACTATGATTTCAATTATTTTAAAATTATATCTATGCTATCTAAAAATAAATGCACATCTAGCTCGTCCATAAAAATTTGGTAACGCACAGACTAACGCACTAACAGACATTTTGACAAAACAGTTATTATCTTGAAAAATATAATTTTTTCGATGTTCACTTATTAAAGATTTTTTGTAGACTGAAATGCCACGCCCAATGTTTTAAATCAAAATAGTTTGAGATGTTTTTGAGATATTTCGAAAAAAAGGAAGCAAAAAATCCCTTAGCTAGCCTAAAAATGAACAATATATGTTTAAGTTTATTAATAATTACTATGGAGTCAGGTTGGCCGAGTAGTCAAAGAGCAAGCCGCCTTCTAATCAAGCTAGCGCGGTTTCAAGCCCGACGCACTGGAAATATTTGATATAATCTGATTCCTTCAAGGAAAGGCAATGGAAAACCACCCCTGTAAAAATTTCCCCCAGGAAAAATTACAAATGAGAGGATACTCTCCATTGTAATCGCCGACGCTCGGAATCGAGTACGGCACTTGAAGAAGAATAATAATTACTAGGGCAGCTTTATTGTACCGAATCTTGAAAAAGTTTTCACTTTTTTATTATTTAATGTGCGGATGAACGGTTCTTTCATTAGAATCTGATCTATGAAAATAACTAAAAATAGCGCGGATACAGTCATTTCTCTTTCTTTAGAGCTTAAGTATATTCCAAGGATGCAAAATACAAGTTCAAACCTCTTTCAGACTACATATTAGAGATTAATTTCTTAATCACTATTATTCTAGGAATGTCCTTTTGCACTGGGACCAAACGATAACCGTTATATACATAGATTGAGAATATTCAATTTCACTTACGTTGCGGAATATTGAATTGACTGAAAAATAATAATAAACACATATTAAATAAACTGATATAGGCATCCACATGACTTTACCATACACTTGGGCCCTCTCTTATATTTAATAAAATAATTTTTAAATATTTACGAAAGAACCCCCCCCCCCTATTGATTTTGGGCCCATTATCTATTAATGGATCGTGATCAAATTTTACAGAAACTGTTGGGGTAGACTTAAAAAAAGTTTGCTCGCAAAAGTTTTAGTCGGAATGCGGTGTGACTTGACCGGGTATTTTCAATTTCACTAAGTATGTGACATAAAGAATATTAAAATTCTATCTTTATAAACTTTAGTAAGTAGGGGAGCCTAAAAAAGCTCTACTCTATATCTATTGGATTAAATTTTGTCTCTGAATTAAATTAGAAACTTAAGCCCGCTGCACACGAGGCTTTTTCCTCTACCTGTTTTTCGGATGGGACCTCTCTGTTTGCAATTTAGAGGCCTGTTGGGATCGAAATGACGTCACTCCTGGCTGTCTTTCGGTTAGCTTGCTTGATTTAAAAGATAAGACATGTTCTATTTTCCGACTTGCCTTGGGAAGCCATCTGCTAGCAGCAAGCAGACAAAAAATTATTAAAACAAGCTTCGTGTGCAACGGTCTTTAGTTTTTGTTTTTCATTCTGCTCACCAATTCTAACCAAAGGACTTCCCTCCCTCTGGCGTGCATACTATCTTACTTCACTCTTGGTTGCATACCCTTCAGGCGTTCCCATAGTCTGAACAGGGATGCATAATATGTATAAGTAAATAAACTGATGTGGCCATCCACATGACCATACTTCTGACCCCTCTCTTATATTTAATAGTATACTTTTTTAATTATTTAGGAAATTTGGGTCCATTAGCAATCAATAATATCTCGTTTTAATTATGCGACTATTCTATTAGATATATAGACTTTTTCGATTTATGTTTGAAAATATTTTGACCCCACCCCTCTTTTTAGTCACTATAAATTTCACATAGTGAGTCATTTTCATAAGACTATAAAGAGTTAATATGCAAAATTTCGTAGAAATCGATCAAAGAGTCTAAGAATTACCTATATTGATATTTTTGAACCCCTCCCCCATTAATTTTTGTTTCGATTTTAATCAAAATCTAATAAGATTTTGATCATAATTAGCTCCGATGCCTATTTAAGTAGATAGAGAGGATAGTGTGAAGATGAATATTTTTATTGAAATCGGTGTCATCAACCAAAATTCCACATTTTTTGATTCAAAAAATTATCTGGCCAATTAATATTGCGTTTGAATTTTTATATTGAAAAATATATACATTTCTATAACTCGTAAACTATTGATTTTACACATATCTCTTATATATTAAATTTTCTGATGGAAATAATAATAAATGTACTTTAATAAATGTACTTCTATAAATTTGTGTACCTCAAAGGGTTAGGCAGTAATGGTTAAATTCAAGTGAAAAGTTAGATAAATACTCTCTACAAAACTCATTGCTCCATTATTACACGAGTCAGCAATTTGTATTTCTCATTAAATTATTTCGTTACTTCCAAAATTTGTCAATTCTAGTAAAAAGTTAGTTGATCTCTAATCGGATTTCCGAAATTGAAATCTTGTGGTTGCTAATCAGCTGGGCCACACCCTAGTGAAACTCCCTAACTACGTCAATGATCATATCTAGAATAAAACTGCCGAGACCAGAAATAGACAGCGATAATCTTTTTGTAGTAATATGGTAGCAGAAAAAGATAAAATTTGCGAAACAACAACATAGTATATTGGGAGTCGGGTTGTCCGAGCTGGCTAAGGCGCTGTGCCCGCTTCAGCATCATTGATGACGATGTTCAAGCGGGGGGCCCGGGTTCGAGCCCTGCCAGCATATAAAATTTCGACAGGCTAAAGGGGGTTCGTGACTTTTTATCATTTTTTATAACAAATTCTCAAATTTTTGCCATCGAATCATTGATGTATTAAATATTTATTCCCGAAATTTGAAG
This sequence comes from Forficula auricularia, assembly GCA_024734495.1. Lineage (NCBI taxonomy): Eukaryota > Metazoa > Arthropoda > Insecta > Dermaptera > Forficulidae > Forficula > Forficula auricularia. The sequence goes on from JALMQS010000291.1 coordinate 298,859, forward strand.
TTGATGGTCTGTCCCATTACCGAGAAATAAATGATTGAATATTGTCCTTTTAACATGGAAGTAAATGGACCGAGATTTAACGTAAAAGGGCTATAACTTCTATATTAATTATACCATTTTCAACAAATTTATACAGATCAATAATTCAACTTTTATGAATCGAATGATACATTTTTCAATTTGACAGTCTAGTTAATTAGCTATTCATAAATGTATAAATAAAAAGTTTTTAGCAGCCAACAGAATATAACAAAAGCACTAGTGTAGAATTCAAACTCTATTTCTTGAAAGCGTTTTTGTGTTAAATAAATGGTTTTATAATAAGAAAAAATGTATCTCAATATTCTTTTTATTAATATTATCAAAACAAAGATTTTTATTCGAAATTAACCTCATTAATAACAATTTTTTTTTATTAAAAAATTTAGTATTCCGACGTTGTCACTCTGCAGAAATATAAAAGATTTTTTGGAAGTTCAATCAGATAGATAAGCTGTGTTCACGCTGACAATAAATAAATAAAAATATATATAGTACATTAAAAAAAAACAAGGTATATGAGAATAAGTCTTAATTCCCGAGCTTAAGCCTATATGAAACAAGCATAGGGACGAGTTTCATAAAGGACGTGAACAACAAAGCGAATTTTTTCTATTCCGTAATTTCTCATTGTTTACTAAAATGTTTTGAAATATATCCACTCATTCAATATTTAATATAGGTATTAATTAAAACACTAAGGGTTCGGACTCAGTGGAGAGCGTGCAGTGGGGCAGTGGCGGTGCATGGGAAAAACACAAACCCACGGGCTTGCATTAAAGCGTCCTCAGTGGACGCTGGGCGTTCTACTGAGGCTCAGCACCCCGTCGCTGTCAAATTGGATAAAAGTCGAACAAGCGCTTTCGCCAACTCTTTTATCCCTATGACCTCCAGAGATTGGAACTCGCTCTCTGCCACCATCTTTCCCGCGACTTATAACCTTCAGCTATTTAAGACCCGTATCCACAGGTACCTTCGACCCCCGCCCAGCCCATAAAATTCTTTCTTCTTCTTTTCACGATGGAGGGGCCAACCCAGGCCTTTAGGGGCTACACCTTTTTGGTGTAACTCCTTCTCTCATCATTTTCATAAAAAAAAGCATACAAACGCTCACCGCACGTCGCCCCGTCACCGCCCCGCTGAACGCTCTGAACTGAGGCCACAGCCTAACAATAAATATACCAAAACACAATGATACGATGTTTCAATCGCTTAATTTGGGAGCGAGATAACACGGCGGAGGCCTGCAGACTATTTTTTTATTGTTAAAAAAAAAATAAGGTCAATAGGTTATTAATGATCACAGGCCGGAAAAGGTTATGTTTTAAAAATATTATTAAATATAAATAAACACTAAAAACAAATTTGTCAGCCAACACATCTAATAAATTGTACATATTTCGAAACCCAAATAAAATAAATAAATATTCTATATAATTTAATAAAAATTTTCATTGTTACTTACTCCTATGACTACAATCAAAATTAATACAGATATTTCAGCGAAGCGCAAAGATACAGGCATGGCGGTAAATTAATCACTTGACAAAAAGTATTTTGGTTGCTTTAAACACATCAACAAATTATGAAAACCTCACAGCTTATTTCAAAAAGAAATAGAATATCTATTCTAATGTCAATACGTTTCCAATTTTTGAACCGATCCCACTTTTGCTATCTACCTCACTATTATTTTATGTCAGATAACAAAGACAAACATTTTTATCTAAAAAAATATCTTATTACAATTTTAAGTCATCCTTTTGAAATAAAAATAATCTCTCCGCTGAAACTATCTATTTTTTCACTTAGATATTTATTTTATTCAAGTAAAAAATAATAAAAATTAAAATTAAGAAATTAAAAATTTGAATGAAAAATCGATCAGATTAATGAGTTTGCTCAATTTTTCTTAATTTAATGAAAAAAATTCCGTACCTATATTATTATATAAGTAAACTAAAATAATTTAAGATCATTGCCATCTATTGATTACAAAAGAAAATCTTTTATCAGTTACTATATTTAAAAATTTAAGTATTTTTTTTCTAAAAATTTATTTTTCGAAGTTTAATTCATATTAGAAAAAATAAACTTCTCTTTGTTTTTCACTTACAATCTCCCTTTCTTTGAAATTATCTTACCAATTTTTCTCAGATTGATCCAACTAATGAACGAAAACTACATTAAAAAATTCCGTTGATTCATTTGAACTAAAATCTGTCCGTAGGTATTCGTTTTAGATGATATCTTAATTAAATCTAAAATTTCTTGTTCTACAACATACCATTGCTGAGAAATGTAAATTATTTTTGCGACACATCTAATTAACTCATTTGTCTTAATTCTAATCAAGAGATACTTAATACCAATTTAGAACATTTACTATTTAAAAAGCACATCTATTTTAAAGAAAATATTTGTCGTTTTTCCAACATATGTATAATAAACTGACACTCTCAACCCCCTAGCCCATCGTAGAATCGTCCCCAGCCTTTCGCTCTTTACTTTACCATACAGGATATGGTCAAGTATTGTAATCGTGCATGAAAAAAAGTGTTTTTTTTTTGCTTCTTTTTTTCGAAATATCTCAAAAACGGCTGAAACTATTTATTTTGATTAAAAAAATTGGGCGAAACCTTGGCATTTCGGTCTACAAAAAAGCTCTAATAAGTGAATATCGAAAAAATTATATTTTCCGAGATAATAATTGTTTTGTCAAAATGTCTGTTATTCTGTTAGTCTGTGCGTTACCATTTTTTTTTGGCCGAGCTAGCTCAAAAACTAATGTGAAGACCAAATTTGACACGTAGTTTTGGTGCATTGAGATTAAGAGCTGATTCGATTTTAGTGCATATCGACCCAAAATTAAGGGTTGGAGGGGGGGGGGGTTAAAAATTAAAAATCTAGACCATTTGAGCAAACTCAACCATATTTTGTATACATAATCAGTGGACCCTCAGAAGTCCAAAAATGCAAAAACTATCCTCACAAAATGGAGGGGGGGGGGGTAGTGTCAAAAAATGAAATTCTAGGCCCTTGTACCAAACTCAACCAAATGTTGTATACATAATCAGTGGGGCCCCAGTAATCTAAAAATTCAAAAACTAACCCCCCTACATGATTATAAATAATTTTATTAAATATAAGAGGGGGCCAGGTTGTATGGTAAAGTCAAGTGGATGGCCACTTCAGAACGTGCCAATTTTTTACTTTACCATATGATGGGCGAAACAATTGCGTTTTGGTCTACAAGAAAGCCTTATAGAGTGAACACCGAAAAAATTATATTTTACGAGAAATTAATTATTTTGTCAAAATGTCTATTATTATTTTAGTTTGTACCTTACCAAATTTTGTGAAGGCTTTAGATTAAAAACTAGTGTGAATATCAAGACGAAATTTCATATGTAGTTTTTTAACCGAGTCTTTATTTTGTAGTTTATACCTATTACTTTTATCTTTTTAAATCTCTGTAAGACATTTGCTTTGTTTAGTAAGTGATTGTCGTTTCGAAACCCCAGTAACCAAATATTAGTGATATCTAATTCCAATACAAATATGTATTCAGCTTTATTAATTAAACTTTTTATTCTCTACTCTTTATGCTATCATGAATTTGAATCTCGATCTTTTCAGATTGATGTCGAAAATAAGGAATTTCTTATTGAAAATGAGACATTTCAAGTAATATTTAACAGATTACATTATAAGCTTGTAGTTTTGTTTTTTTACTAAATTAGTATTATATTTTATTAAGAAACCACGAGAGCTTGTCTCGTACTATATTCAAACAGTCATTGATAATTTTTATTAAATGTCAGAACGGTTGTATTAATCCTTTCGGGGATTGAGCCCGAGTGCCAAAAATATGGGCCAATTACAACCCTGAGAGGTATTCACACCTGAGATTATATGTATCATGCTCAAAATTTCACTCCAAGATTTAATCTTCATTTGTAAAATTTATAGGTCTATATGATAAACACTATCTTTCTCATATGCAATAAAAATTATTTATGGCATATCGAATTTATTAGAAGACAATTTCTTATGATTTCTTAAGAAATTTTAAGTTTACTATCATCGACAATTTGAAATTTTATATTATCTGTTATATATTAGGAATACAGTGGAAATTCGAGTTACGAGTTTAATTCGTTCCAGCATTGAGCTCGTATAGCAAATTTCTCGTATCTAGAAACAAACTTCCCCATTGAAAATAATGGAAATCCAGTTAATCCGTTGCGCACCCCCAAAAATATCAACATAAAAATCAATTTTCCTAATAAATGACAGTGGAAATAATATAACCATAAGAAGACGAAACGGGTTACTGTGGAGAAGAGAGCCCCCCCCCCCTGATTTAGGAAGGCTCTCTCTTCTTGGGAATTTTACCCCATTGGCATCAGGTTCTGGGTCAGAATCACTTCGTTGTTTTACCAGAAACTTATCTAATAACACTTGCTTCTGTCTCCTTTTTAAGATGCCTCTAAAATGCGACACTACATTGTCATTACACAAGTCCATGGCGCATCCACACACTTCTTTATTAGGGTGATTTTCTTTAAAGAAAGTTTTCACTTCTTTCCACTTTGCCTACCAACAGCCTGGCTCGTTGCTCGTTACTTGAGTCAATGCTCGTATTTAGAGACGAATTTTTTGCTCATATTTTCCTCGTATCTCGAATTTCCCATATATAGAGGTGGTCGTATCTCGAAGTTCCACTGTCTTTTTGTGGTGCACAACCTGCACACTAGGGTGCTCCTTATTTTGGATATTTTCGAATATTTACGCTGACAGGGGCCCAATGGTTCGAAATAAATAAAAAAATATCCCCCATGTTACAAGTCTCTATCTCAATTTTAACCTAGTGATAGACAGCGATTAAAGTTTCATCTAAATAATATGGTTTTTGGCATTAAACAATCATTTTTTATTCCGGCCAAAGTAATGGAACAATTTTTGAAACTCTGTAGACTTAACTTGCACAGTAGCTATCCTTCAGAATTTTAGCTATTACAATTTTGGAGTTACATCTAGATAAAATACTGCAATATCTTAGTATTAGTGTTATAGACTCCAAAATTCTAATATCAAAAAATGTGTAAAAATTCTGAGGGATAGTTGTCATTATAAGTTTAAAGTCTATTAGAGATTCAAAATTTTTGAGCTATTACTTTGGCCGGAAAAAAATTGATCGTTCAATGCCAAAAACCCCATGTTATTTAGATGGGAAACGTAATCGGGTTGAGATTGATAAAGACTTGAAACTTGGAAGATATTTTTTTATTTATTTCGAACCAACCAACCCTGGAGGCGTAAATATTAGAAAATATCCAAAATAAGGAGCACCCTACTGTACACCCACTTGCCCCGACCCTGTTTGGATGCAAAAGTAAATTGTGAATAATAGAAATTACAAGTTTTGGATCTCTAATATTATGTTGAATATTCAATACCAAATTTTTTTTACAGATCCGAGGAGCAGCAATATATTATTGGTCTATTCCTAAGCCTTATTGGAATAACCATTTAAAGACGGTCAAAGCTGCTGGCTTTAATACAATCTATACAAATATCGAATGGAGAATTCATGAGCCGTCTCCTGGCAAATTTAATTTTATTAACGAAAAAGATGTATTTTCATTCATTAAATTAATTCATAAACACAAAGTGCTCGCCTTCATTTTGTACTATTTTCTCTCTCTCTCATTTCAGATTTTGCTTTTTATTACGTATTTTATAAGTAAAAAACATACATATATTTTCATTATTTATATTAAGATATTATATAAATTATATATAATTTTTCGAAATCATTTTTACTTTACCATACAGGGTATGGTCAAGTATTGTAATCGTGTACAAAAAAATTGTTTTTTTTTCTTTCTTTTTTTTCAAAATATCTCAAAAACGGCTTTTCGAAACTATTTTGATTAAAAAAATTGAGCAAACCATGGCATTTTGATCTACAAAAAAGCTCTCCATTATGAACATAGAAAAATTATATTTTTTGCGAGCACAATTTTGTTTTGTCAAAATGTCTGTTAATCTGTCTGTTTAATTGTCCGTTACCAAATTTGTGGACGAGCTAGCTACTATAGCAAAAATTAGTGTGAATATCAAAACCACATTTCACACGTCCATTGAGATTAAGAGCTGATTAAATTTTGCGCATATCGACCCAAAATTAAGGAGGTGGAGGAGGGGTTTTTGATTTTCTTATTCATTTTATACTGCAAATTTCTTTGTGTTTTCATTTTGATTTCCAATAAAATGTATAGGTCATCAGTGCATTAAGAGTCCTAAAAAAAAAAATAGAAAAAAAAATAGTGATTAAAAATATAAGCTTGGCCGAAGTTTATAAATTTTTGATTTACGACACATTAATTAAAAAATTAGTTCTTCTGTATAATTTAAAATCTAAAGACATTTTTTATACTTTCAGAGTCAAATCTTAATTGTATGAAAAATAGAAAAATGTAATTTAGTTAGAAAAATAGCAAAAATCAGTTCCACTTTTCGGCGGGACAACCCTTTTATAAATACAAAAAATGCACTTTTGAAGTCCGAAATTTCATAATAAAAATCCTCGACCACTGCTCATATGTTTTTTAT
>JALMQS010000291.1:306878-471884 GCA_024734495.1 Forficula auricularia
AAGCGTTCCGGTTACGTATTGCACTACATGCTCGCTGACCCTGGGTAGCGGGCACAAGGATAAAAATAAAAACAAACAAAATGAGCTTTTAAGTACAAATTCATAAATCATTTTTGACAAGTTTTGATATCTTCATTAACTAATAATTAGAAATATATATAAGACTACTATAGCGATTTATGTTGGACTCCAATGCAGCACTGAATGAGGGTCGTCATTTTCCTATAGTTTAACAACATTTTTCAAGGTAATCACCAAGCAGTGTGCACTGTATTTATATTCATAATATAAAAATCCCAATCATAGTGGGAAAGAGATGGCGATATAATGCCACTCATATAGTATCGGTACTCCATTTATAGAATTGCCCTTTTTGCTGCATTTTTCAATGACAAATATTTAATAGATTTTATATGATGAAAACTCGAGTATTTCAAACGAGTCGAGACACGCATGAACAAGTTGGGACTTGTTGGCGGATTTGTTTTGCAAAATAATATTTTTCTTGTGATTATTTCGATTAATTCATTTTCTCTGATGAAAAAATATCAATTAAGTAAAAAAAAAAAAAAATTATTGATACCTATGTAAGAAACATATTATTTTTCATTTTAGGTTAAAAATGGTTTTAGTTATACCGAATGAGCTGAAAATTAGTACTGCACGCAAATGTATTTTCACATTACAATTCACTAAATTTTAATCTTATACTTGAAAACGTTTCCTGAAAGTACAAAATGCCAATCTTGAATGGTTTTAGTTAATGAGCTGAAAGTTGGTACAAAACTATGTTACAATACACTAAATTTTAGCTTTTTTACATGAAAACGCTTCCTGAGAGTACAAAATGCCAATCTTGAAAGGTTTTAGTTAATGAGCTGAAAATTGGTATGAAAATATGTATTTTCACATTATAATTCACCAAATTTTGGTATCCTATACCTGAAAACGTTTTCTGAAAGTTCAAAATGCCAATTTTGAATGATTTTAGTTAATGAGCTGAAAAATTGGTACGCAACTACCACCTTTTGCATTTTAATGTGCCAAATTTTAGCTTTATATCTGAAAAAGTTTCCTGTGAGTATAAATTGCCAATCTTAAATAATTTGATCTAATGAAAGTCGATTCGAATCTATCTATTTTCACATTACTGTACTAAATTTTATCTTTATACCTGAAAACATTTCGAAAAGTTACATTTTTTTGCATGACTGTAATATTTTTCTTGGTTATTTTTAATATTTTTTATACTATTTGATTGAACAGTAAACAAAGATATGATTATAAAATGAACCAATGAAATAAATTCATTTTGTGATAAACACAAATTTATTCATAAAGAAACAAAGAGGTTGCCATCTGTTTGATCAAGCAGAGGACAACCTCTTTGTTTCTTTCTTTATGATTCAACAACTCTGCTTACTCTCGGCAAAACCGAAAACTTTTGAACAAATTTATTACCTAGTTGGTCTATCTGGAAATAAATTGAAAAAATATTCATTTATTATGTTTTAGAAAAATATGGTTATTTCAAAAGTTATAATTGGATGAATTTATTAAGAAATCAATAAATCTCCATTGATTTTCTATTAATTATTATTTAGATGAGGTAATAAAAAGGCTTGCTCTAGCACTTTATGTGGAATTGCCGCATATCACGAACTGGATTTCTAATGGTATCATCATTCTGTAAAAAGTTAATCAAAATCGGTGTTTTTAATTGGGTAATTTTCGTAGACCGCGGGGCCGGTTCTAGCGAACGCTTTGCTTGTTATCGCAACGGAAAATAAATTAGTTTTTTCTAAAACATCGCAGATCCGAAATGAATTCAAATAATTTTGGATTTAAAGAACTTCTATCTAGACGCAACAGAAGCTGGCAATGTTAAAATAATTGTCAAGAAAATTGTAAAAATTTGAGAACCATGATATTTTTATTAATTATCATTATTCATTCCTAGATGAAGGAGGAGGTATCAGCCAAAGATGGAATCACTGGATTTCAAGCACCTTTAGCAGATGTTTCGGCCTGAATTTTATTTGACAAGGCTTGGTTCGATCACATATGGCCTTGTACCGCATTTTGTGTATAACTCTAATTGACTGAAAGTGCATGAAATGAATTGGAGCGAAACGTCTTATTAAAGGTGTTTTATTGAAACCAGTGATTCCATCAATCTAATTTTGGTTTCATCACAGCCACGAACTCTAACAATATTATCCATTTCACTTTAAAACACTATAAAAGAATAAACATAGTCTTACGCCATTTAGTATATAAAAGTTTGATCAAAAATCCGGATCATTTTTAAATGTTTACAGATTTTGGTATCGTGCATTTGAGTCCTGGATCGATCTCTCGTCTGTGAGAATTCGGGGTCTTCCTTCTTGGCTTCTTTGGAAATACTCTTATATATCTCAAGATAATTATTTTCAATCCAGCAAGCCCTTCTTTAAAACATTATTGCCTAAACTTTCTCAGCAATCTATTAATTACGGAGGACCACTTCTAGCGATTGAAGTAATTTCCAAATAAGAAATGAAATATTTTTATTATTTCGTCTGATCTTTTGATTATAAAAGATAACACATTTATATGAATTTATTTATATCTCGGATGCTATCTACTAGATAGAAATACATCGACTATTTTTTGCATTATATAATATGGAATTCTCTTTTGACAGATCGATCCTCAAGGACCAATATCTCCACGAAATTTAATCAATGAAATAAGGTATTTTAAATGAATATTTTTCTTTTTCTTGTAACATACACATTGTCGAGTGTTGACGGTTACTTTGCAAATAGAGTACTTATTCTCCCACTGTCTCCATCGTAAACAAGTTACGTAGCATCTTTCAAAAGGCCTTGATTTGAAGTTGTGCCTTCCCAAGGTTAGAAGTGTTCTAATTATGGTTCAGAAGACAGGAGGCCAAAATTGTATTATTTTTTCAAATTTCAAAGCCCAGAAGAATTAAGAAGCTGAATTTTTTTTAAACGTCTTCTGCATGATAGCATCTTTTCAAGTACTAATAAAAAACAGTTTAGATCGGTACCCAAAATGGAATGGTATTTAAAAAAAATGGAATTTTCTAAATCTTTTGAGCCCAAAATTTTTTTTCCAAAGTAGAGAGACACTGAATGCAATTGAAAGACGAGTAATTAGACTTCTAGGAGATTCCGCCCGCCTAACAAGCACACTCGATTCCCAGACCTATCGTAATACCATCTCCTCCGCTCTTTTCCTTTTTTTGTAGATACTACCATATGGCATTTGTTCTAACGAGATAAAATCAATAATTCTACCTAAAGCCTTATTTGCACAAGCACATACACAATATTCAGACGATCAACATTCCTCGACGATTAAAGTTGGTACCAATTACATAAAAGCATTCTCGTTAATTTCTGACTTGTATTTTTTTAATGATATTAATACGAGAAGGAGTTACACCAAAAATATGCAGCCCCATAGGTCTGAATTAGTCCCTCTACCGTGAAAAGAAGAAGAAGAAATTTATAGACTGGGTCGAAGTCAAAGGTTTATCGATATGAGATCTTGAACGGCTGAAGGTTATAGGTCGTGGGAAGCGAGTTCCAATCTTTAGATATCACAGGAATTTGGCGAACGCGTTGATTCGATTCTTATCCAATTTGACTGCGAAGGGGTGTTGAGCGTTAAACAACCTCGTGAATTAGCTTTTATTACTCGTAGATTCTAAATTTCTGAGGACTTGGTCGTTAATGGTCTTTTCCATGATTTTGGATGCTCCAGATATGATTGCTATGGGTCAATAGTTTTTGACTTTGAATTAGCCCCTCCATTATTGGTTGAATTCTGGCTAATGTCCACATCTTAAGAAATATGCCTGTGCTGTAAAATAGTTCCAATAATTTTGTAAGTAAGAGAGCAAGCTAGGGGCGCAATTTTAATAAGAATATATTGCATATCGTCGAAGCCACCGAAATAATTGGTCTTTATTTTCGAATATTTTTTAGGATTGTTGGTATCCTGAAGACAATTACGGGAATGGTATCAGTGTAAAGGGAATATATAGGTGGCTCAAGCCCTATGTCGTCCAAGTCTGAATTAGACACGAAATAGGCAACTAATGCTTCGGTTGTATAAGAAGCTACTAAGGCTAATGGCCTCTATGTTAAGACTGGAAATTACTTATTGTAGAATGCTTGTTCCAACAGTCGGTATTAAGTGAAAATAAATGATTATTTAAGTCGTTTCCTGAATGCCTTTAGCAATGGTGATGTATTCTAATAAAAAATTATCAATGATTGTAAAATATTTATTATTGATTGCAAAAATAGTATTACTGATTGCAAACGTTTTATTAGTGGTTGCAAACACTTAATTATTGATTGCTGAAGTTGTATTATTGGTTCCAAAAGTTGGATTATCAATCGAAAAATTCTATATAATAAATTAAAATATAATGTGAAAATGCACAACTAATTTTAAATTATATTTTAGTAATTATTTCCCAGAGAATTTTCTAATACTTCAAGTTCCTCATCAAACTTGGATTCAACCTGACAATAATTATGATTATTATAGAAATTTTTTAATGTTTGATGGAATGATTGGTGATTAATTGACTTAATATGAAAATAACGAAATTTATATTAAATATGATGTTAGTAAAAACATTTTTGTCTACTTTTGTAGATTCTCGAGCAGCTGTGATCAAAGAAATTCCCGCAAATCCTGAAGGCTCTGGTCCAATTATAAATATGCATTTACCAGGAGGATGGATGAATCTTTGGGGATATTTAGCGACGCATATAGATGTGAATCACATGTTAAATTTTATTGAAAATTCCATGAAACGAAACATAAGTTTTGTAGTAGATCAATTTCATGAAGGGATACATTTCGGATTTTCGGTAATAAACAAGTACAATTTGTTAAATAAATCTTTCTCAATATACGACATATATACCTAGTACACATGGATACATTACAAAAAATACAAATTCAACTATTTTTTTAGTGTTTTTTTTCTTAAATTACGCTCTAAATGCAAATATAATTTCTTTTTTATCCAGAGCGGATCCTTGAGACTTCCTAGATCGTCTAAATTTGCCTCTTTTACGACTAATATGGTGTCTGATCCAATTTTGAATTTAGCTGGACAGCCGAACAAGAAATATTTTTATCTTCAAACGCTTTTCAAAAAGTAAATTTTCTATTAAATTAATTATCTGAATAAAAATTAAAATTTTGAAAAAAATTTATAGAAATGGAATAGAAACTTTTGATATAGATCAAAAGAAAATATTCAAATCATACGGTCGCGTTTGGTTAAGCCATATCGGATCTTTACTTGACGTTAAATATGCAACCCAACTTACAGGCAATCCCGAGAACGTATTCACAGCTTCGGAACCCATGACTTTCGAGGAAATGCAACTAAGTGAAGGATTTGTCCTTTATGAGTCCTTTATTCCTAATACTCTCACCAGGTTACATTAAAATGTAATAATTTCTTTGCTATTTGATTTATTATAATTATCTTATTTTTTGAAGATGGGAGAAGATTTTACCACGTTTTTATTTAATTGGAGTCCATGATATAGCGTTTATTTTTCTGGATGGCATCTGGGCCGGATGGTTTTCTCGAACGCATCATGGAGATGGGAATGACTTTAGACTTTGGAAACTGAACGGAGGAGAGAAAATAAGCATTCTCGTAGAGAGCATGGGCCGGGAAAAAGATTGGAGAATTTATGGAGACAATTATAAGGTAAGCCGTTTAAGCAGAAGGCTAATTTGCATCACCTATCAAAACATTGAAAAATTATCTTTCCAAAATCTATTAAATTTGAGGAAAGCATCTCGAATCATAATTACCGTGAGTCATAAAATGTCCTTGCGAATTTCTTACAAAACAAATTATGATTTGAAAAAAATAAATAAATAAACAAATGACATATTTGTAAAAAAATATTATTTATTTAATTTTATTATTGTCCTCGGGAACATAGCTCATTTTGGACACCCATATATCGTCGCCTTAGAGTGTAAACCTGCTAAATCCATTTTTTATCATAAATGACATATTAATATCGTTCGAAAGATAATTCATAATTTTTATAAAAAATAAAAAATAAAACCGACTTTAAAATTATATAAACAAAATAAATAAACATAAACAAGGAAATAAACAGGTTCATATAAAAAGAAATTATGGGCGAACATACCATACTTAACAAAAAAGGTCCAATAACAATTAAATTTAGTTTTTTATTGAATGTAATGGAAGGCAGCCCAGAGGTAGTGAGGAAAGAATTAGTTTTTTATCAATCGGAAACTATACTGAACACAATGCAAAAAAATCATCAAAATCGGTTCACAATTGGCGAAGAAATCGAGTAACATAGACACAAAAAAATCAGTCGAATTGAGAACCTCCTTTTTTGAAGTCGGTTAAAAAAGGGATGCAGCATCGTCCAAATAAAACTGCTACTTAAAATTACGATCGTAAGTTGTAGAAAAAAAATGTGAAAAATAGTTTCTTTCCATAACAACAATATTAAATTTTGTTTGTTTTTTCTCTGGCCTGTAAAATTTCCTTGTTGTGAGTTAGCAGGTTTACACTCTAATGCGACGATATTATTTTTCTCAATTATATTGGAATCAGATTAAAGTAAGATTGCAGCGATTCAGGCTTGAAGCTTACTCAAATATTATAGTTACATTAAGTTTATATTTTGATTATTTATTTTACAAATTATAATTTTATAAATGAGTATAGACAATTACAATTATTACATTTACTATAACACTAAATAATAAAACACCCCAAAATTTATCTTTAAAATTGCTCTTATTTGCCTTTAAGATTTATAAATTTACACTAATACAAGATTTTTGAAAATTAAATCATTTTTAAAATATATTATTAATATTTTGTTTTCTCCCCTTTTGACTTTGGTCCAGACAGATCATTTTGTTCATCAAAAGTGTATTTATTTATTTATGTAAAATTTATTAGTTTAAAATGAAACAAAAGTATTATATTGTCGTGGATGAGCCTTTGTGTTTTAGACTATGGCCTGGGCGTAGATGGTTTAATAGATATCTTTACAGGTTCATATCGACCTCCACCCAGAGAGATAAAGACAAATATGAAGATCGATTCCATCGAATTTATATTTTCTGTCATATTTTTTATATAATACTTGATTAATGTAAACATACATAATATATTATTATTTATTTAATTATATTCTATAATTTTCAAATATTCATTTGAAAAAAAAAATTATAATCATAATAATAAAAAAATATTGATTGACCTTCAAAATGTATTACTAACGAGAAATGATCAAGTCAAGCATTCAAATTGCTAAGATGTATCAATAATTTGAATTCAAACAATTTTTATAAAGACATTATTTATTTTTACTTGAAAATTTATCATTATTTCTACCAAATTATATTTTTTATATTGATTTGACTGAATCATACTAATTATCTTAATATTGGCAATGTATTTCAGGGTCTACTTGGTGTTCTAGTCGAAGGACACGAAATTAAAGGATGGACCATGTATCCTATGAATTTTTCTATACCACCTTCTCGAAACCACAATTATAGTATATTTACATCTAGTCCCGGTGTTTATCTTGGCAAATTTATTCTTCCTAAAAAAGAGGTTTTTAATTTTTGCATCGAAGAAATATGTTATATAATTTTTTTAAATCAAAAAATCTGTTTTTTCAGACTCCTTGCGATACATTTCTTAATCTAAATTTGTGGGGTAAAGGCTTTGTATATATTAATGGATACCATCTTGGAAGATATTGGCCTATTGCTGGGCCTCAGATAAATTAAAAAATATTGATATCTAATGAATAAACTTACTTATCGTATGATTGTTATCATTTATAGATAAATTTATTTGTTCCGGGCTGTTATTTGAAAAAATTTCCGGAAATGAACGAAATTATATTAGTTGAAATGCATCATAATCCACATAAAACCGAAGTGTATTTTGAAGCCTATCAGCGGGAGGATTTTGTCACGACCTTTTACAATAAAACACATATTGTATTAATTTTGTTTTTAGGCCTTACCTTAATGTATTATTTAAATTTAACATCACATTTCATTTATGAGATTTAAATTAAAATTCTTCTGTACTGCTATAAAAAAGTAAAATTCTTTATATCTAAAAGTTTGATTATTATTTTACGAGCTTTTCGTGCTAGCCTTCGGCACTCCCTCGAAGCTCGGCCCTCCGGGCTGGTGCCCTGGCGGGCAGCGTCTCGGGCCAAAAATCTTATTCCTCTTAAAAAACCAGACTCCAAATGTATACCCGTAAACTACAGAAAATACATCGTCTCTTAAAAGTTTCGCCTCTTTAATTTTTGAGTGGCCTGGGGGTGGGGGGGGGGGGGGGAGGAACAATTATCAATATATTTAATGTTTCTTAATTTAAAATGAATTGGAGTCTTTCATTTCAAAATTCGAGTCCAAATAAGAATTATATTTCAAATTTGCCTTGTTAATTAATATATATTTAATGTTTCTTAATTTAAAATCTATTGGTGATTTTTCATTTTCATTCGAGTTCAAATGAATACAATATTATCTCGACACAAAGTCTAAATCAAATATATATTGTTTTAGTAACAAAAATCAAAGTATAAATATTAATGTTACATTGGTCTAATGGATAGAGCTCATGCCCTTAGTTCAAGAGTTCGTCGGTTCGATTTCTAGCCAAGAGGGTAATTTTTTTAGAGAAATTTCTCTAAGCGTTGTTACAAATATATATAGTATAAGACGTATGTTTCGTCATTTTATTTTTGACTTTCTCAGCGACTTATTTCTCAACTCAATTGTCCAATATCATTATGAGAAACATTCTTTTTTCTTCTTTTCCAATTTTTTTAGATAGAATATTTCACATAATTATCGGAAATTGATTTGAGAATTAAGTTGCTGAGAAAGTCACAAATAAAATGACGAAACGCTTACGTCTTATTTAATATAAAACTAATTAAATTATGGATATGATTAACCAAACGATTAATCAGAAAAATTTACTCTCTTTTGATTAGAGTATATTTCATGTATCTGTGATTTCAATTTCGATATAAAGTTTTTAATTTGACCGGGCCATATTCGATCTTGTTTGAAATTGATCGCCGGGACATCTAGTGTCGGAAAAAGGAAGCTAAGCGTTGTTGCAAATTAATCTAGACAAATCTTATATAGTATATAATTGCCATAAATAAAATAAAAATTTTGAACAGAAATCTCATCAAAATCATCATTATTAATTGCAAATTTAAATGAGTTCCATTTTTTAACCGACTTCAAAAAGGAGGAGGTTCTCTATTCGACTAATTTTTTTTTGTGTCCTCATATCTCCGCCAATTGTGAACCGATTTTGAAAATGTTTTTTGCATTGGGTCCAGTCTAGCTTCCGATTGGTCCCATTTTTTTCATTGGTATTAGATCTTTTTTGTTAGGTTTGTTCAGGCCTAACTTCTTTGTTTATGAACCGATTTCGATGATTCTTTTTTTTATTGGAAAGGGGGTATCTTAGGGATGGTGCCATATTAATTTGTTCAAGTTCTGATGATATGATCACTATTAATAACATCACTAAAAAGAGAAAAATAAAAATAATTTTTAAGAAAAAAATAAAACCGACTTCAAAAAATTAAATGCAACAAATAAAATACACTAAAAGGTATAAAATAATTATTATCTTATTTAGTTACAAATAAACGAGGAAATATTAACATGAAATTACTTTTTGAAGTCGGTGTCAAACATATACCTTTTATGAATCGCACTCGACGGATCTTACTTAGTAAGTTTGGCGGGTACGCTCACTTATAGGTATAGTTTGTTTGGCACCGACTTCAAAAAGTAATTTCATGTTAATATTTCGTCATTTAGTTGTAACTAAATAAGATAATTATTTTATACCTTTTAGAGTATTTTATTTGTTGCATTTAATTTTTTTGAAGTCCGTTTTATTTTTATATTTTTAATTATTTTTTAGGGTTTACACTTCTCTACTTATTACTGGTAGGTATTTATGTTAATTCTCTATTTTAAAGCTCCCTAACAGTCGTAAAAATACAACAAAATTAGAGCTAAACAATGTAATAAATGATCTGACCGTAGTTCATTGCCCCTATTTCTTACTAATAAATGTTTTTGAATCATTTATATTTATATTATTCTTTAAGAAAACACAGCTAATGTTTAAAGTAAATTTATCCAAATAAATAAAATGTTGATATTTATAAACTTTTTTTGACATATAAACTTTTTCTTAAAATAGTGTTTAGAAATTCTGAAACGATATTCTGAAAAAATAAATCTAATACTAGTTGAATAATAATTAATCAGATAACTAAATATTTACATTTTAATTCATGAAAGCTTAAATTCATTAATATTATATTAATTAATTAATATAAACATCTTTTACTTCATTCTGAATCCTATAGCATAAATATTGTTGAGAGAGACCTTCTTTTCCATGACTTCACTTTCATAGTTTATGCTTTCTATTCATTAGCTCAGAATGATCGATCGGTGATTAAATGGTTATAAATAATATGGGGACACTAAAATAGAAAAATATTTATTTTAAAATCTCTTTTGCGCTTTTTTTTTATCTGATCCTTGTAGCATTCGTAAATATAAACCTTGAAAAATACATTTTCTGAATTTTATTTTCAATCCCATTGTAAAAGTGTAAAACCCGTATTAACTTCTTGATGGCTACCCAAGTTCACCAGGCTCCTAATCCAATCAAAAATTCAAGTCATAATTTTCTCTTAAACGCAGTAAAAGTAAAGAGTTTGCCTCCTTATTAAAGTCTGATTAGCTTAATCCTAAATAATTTTCAACAACGAAAATCCTTCTTAAACATGAAGCAAAAATTTAACAATATTAGCTCGTAGATTACAACAATATAGTATCTAGAACCTATAACTTTAGAATGAATCTTTGCTATATTTTCATCATAATTGGCCTAATAATAAAAACTTTTCAGATCATCAATCTCATAAATCACTTAAATTTAATCATTTTGATTATGTTATTTTATTTAAAATGAAATATTTTTATAAATTGCTAGTTAAAATAAAACATACTCATTAAACTATTTACTGTTTCAATAAGAAAAGTTTACATTTATCTATATTTTTCTTTGATAAGATATTATTGAACAGGTTTCGATTGTATTAGCAAAGCTCTATTCTCTTAATGGGTGTAATGTTTAATAAACATAAAATGACAAATATTAAAGATAAGGTCATCATAAGGATGTTATTAATTTAATTTTAATTATATCTTTGTTCTAGATGGGTCAAGGAATGCTTTCACGAAACGGATATGTTTCATTACCGGCGAATTTATTTGACATTTACTATAAAAATGATTTATTTTGATGAGAAAAAAATTTCATAAACAGACGACCATATTTTAAATAGATTCATTTGTGTGAATTAAATATACATATCAGTGGAATGATGTAGATGCGGCGCATCCCTAAAATTGCAAACATTTAGAGTATTTTCATAAATATATAATGTCGAATTCAAAATTTCAGGAGGATCTTTAAATTTTCAAATTATTATCTTTTATTTCAAATATTTATATAAAAAAATTTTTTGCTTTGAAAAGTATATTGGTTCTCGAAATGAAATAAAATTGTTGTCTAGTTTCAAGGGGCAATCAAAATAATTGATTTTTCCAAAAAGGGTGCCAATAGAAGGTTTGAAGTCCCTGCCTCGTATATCTTCCAGTTCAAGCATGTCAAAGAAGTTCAGACGAGTTTTAGTCGAATAAAATTTGTTCTCGCTGCGGAGCTATTAATAATACAAAAAAAGGAATAAATAAAAGATGAATCGAGAATCTTTGGAATAATCCATTTCTAAGAACTCCTAATATATAAGATCGGAAATAACTAAGAGTGCTATAGACAAGTCATAACTTGCTTATAGGAATAAAATTAGGAGACATTTAAGATTTTTTTATAACGAAAATGATGCCGTATTCGCTGAAATTTGTAAAAAAAAAGCGAAGATTAAAATAAAATTTCAAAAAATTAAGGATACCTTTTGGGACAGCTCGTTGAAAAGTCACCAACATATATAGGATGTATTTAAAAATGGGACTCTGATCCTTTCAATTAACGACAAAAGGTGTTAAAATAAATCATTTCACAAAATTTTGCTCTAGGAAAAGTGGTTTAATCACCGAAATACCATATACATACATTTTATTTTGCATAAGAGTTCTTGTCGTCCTTTAGGTGCTGTATGTCCATGATACAACAAAATTAAAAAGGAACATGAACATTTTACTATTGCTCAAATGAATAATATAGATCAGTGTTTCTCAACACAGAGCCCAAAATCTAAACAGTTCTCCGCATTGAAAATATAAAAATTTTGCTACATAACAAATTTTCTAAGACGATTTCTTTTTATGAATTTAATTTTTCTAAAAAATGAAGAAAAAAGTAAAACTTTTTCACGACCCAGTACTTTCGCCAGTTAGAACGAGTATTTTTTTTTCACATAATTGTCTGAATTTTATTGAAGTTCAATTAAATATTTGCTCTCTCTATAAGGAGTATAATTTTGATCCAAGAGCAAAAGGACACTCCTAGAATAATAGAAATTAAAAATTGAATCTTTAATAGTCTGAACAGATCTTGACTTGTTTGTATTTGCCATCCTTGAATTTCCTTCGCTATAAAGGAAGAAGTAGGATAGTTCTATCCAGACCCTTTTTATATATTTTCCGCGATCGGATTCTAATGAAAGAATCGCCCCCGCACATTTATTAATTAAGAAAAAAAATTGAAAATTTTTCTAAGACTCGGGTCGCTAGATATGCCGTAGTAATTAATAATAAATTTAAATATAAATTTTTTAATTATGCCTATATTATGACTTCGCATTAAAATCTCAATAAAATTTTTTCTTTTTTTTAAACCGGAATTTTTAAAGCTAGACTATAGATCAATTAATCATTAAAATAATTAGTTAAACAAAACATGTATTGTTAAAAATAAAATAAAATTAAAATAATTTTTATTTCGGTATATTAGCCCAAGGGGTCTAAGCGAATTTATTTTTCTTTACAGTGAGAGCCGCAAGACCTAATATTGCATGGCTTAATAAATAAAGCGTTTTTCACTTCAATTCGCTAAAGTTTTAGTTCAGAAAAATTTATTAAAAAATAAAAAAATTAAAATTCTTACATTTACACCTTGCATTGAAAAATTCCACTTGCTTTAATAATAATATAATAGAAATAATTATTTTTTTATCACTTTTTACTTTACCATACAGGGTATGGTTAAGTATTGTAATCGTGCATGAAAAAAAGTGTTTTTTCCTTCTATTTTTCGAAATATCTCAAAAACGGCTGAAACTATTTTGATTAAAAAATTGAGCGAAACCATGGCATTTCGCTCTACAAAAAAACCCTAATAAGTGAAGATCGAAAAATTATATTTTTTGAGATAATAATTGTTTTGTCAAAATGTTAGTTAGTCTGTTTGTTAGTCTCTGCGTTACCAAATTTTTGTGGACGAGCTAGCTCAAAAACTATTGTGAATATCGAAAACAAATTTCACACTTAGTTTTGGTCCATTGAAATTAAGAGCTGATTAGATTTTGGTGCATATCGGCCCCAAAATTAAGGGGGGGGGGTTAAAAATTAAAAATCTAGACCATTTGAGCAAACTCAACCAAATTTTGTATACATAATCAGTGGGAACCCAGGAGTCTAAATATGCAAAAACTAACCCCCCTCCCTTACATGATTATAAATAATTTTAATAAATATTAAATATAAGTGCGGGGCCAGGTTGTATGGTAAACTCAAATGAATGGCCACATCAGAGCACGTCAGATTATTTATTATTTAATTGATATTTGTATAATGTAAAATGATGTGGGCCTTAGATTATAATTGCTGGCCAAGTTTTTGCAATGAGCGGAGCATGTACTCTGTTCATAAGCAGGACGCTACCCCTTCAGACAATCTCAGCCGCATGTTTTTAATTAGAAATAAAAATTTAATAACTTTTCTTAAGCGTTATACTTGAAAAAATGATGAATTTGAAAATCCAATAAATTTTAATTATCAATCATATCTTCAAAAAAAATCCATTTTTTTACAATAGGTATAATTGAGTTATAAAGGGAGTCATGATGTTTAGAAATATTTGAAGAATTACGTAAACTAACCATCCGAGATTCGCTCATTAATGGAATTTAATGGAATATCACGTCATCCATTTAGAAAAGCCAAGATTAGCCATATTTAGAAATTGTTTATTTTTTAATGATATTAATTTATCTTTTAATTCTCTCCTGGAAATAAATATTAACCCTAGAATTTATTATTTAATAAGTATAATTAATTATTAAAAATAAGAATAGAATAAGTTTCATTAAATGCAAGAACAATACGAGCGAGTGACAATTTTATATTGAATATCAGGGGATCAATTAAAAAAGTCAAGACAAATTAAAAATAGATTTTCGTATGGCCATGAAAGGATATTATCATTTTACATTATGAGGAGTATAGTATAATATAACTTAATAAACAAAAATTATTAACTAAAAGTTATTTTAACTAGTGAAGTAAGAGTAGTAGAAATAAGATTTCTTTAGAAAATCTCGAGTATTCTAGGGAATCTAAGCTGATGTGTATTTTTACTTTATATATTTTTTTTTTTTTTTTTACATACTGTATCAGAATGATTGAATGGGAATTGAAACCATGTGCCAAAAACTAGTCCGAACCTTCGAGGGCTACCTTCAGGATAGCCAAATACTATAACTATCTACTATTCAAAAAAAAAAAAAATAATCTTTTCAAATGTTTGAAAAGTGCTGAAAAATTACTTCTTTATTTTCTTTCTCTCTGCGTTTTTGTCTATCTGTGTACAGGCTGTGTCTGGATCATTATACACAAGGACAAGGTCTTATAGAAAGTTCGTTCTGTTGCCAAAATATTTTGATTTGAAATGCAATTATTGTGCTTAAACATGTCTGAAGCGTGGAGAAAAATCATTTTCAAACATCATTTTCTTTCTGTCTAATCGGAGATCGTACTGCGCTATGAATGTGAAAACGCATTGTTGCCTAATCTCTAGGCGCGTCCATAGAAGCCTCCCAGACATAATATATATATAGTAGTATCATTCGATTTTAACTCACTGATTCAGTGATAAGATTTCAATGCTAGGCGTCACTCTAGGGTCTGACCTTTCTTGGAATGACCAAATCTCAACTACTGCTAAAGCTGCAGCTCGCAAGTTTGGTCTAAATGCTATTATACTCCCAGTCAACTTCTTACACTGTATAAGGCTCAAATTCCTGCCTGTCTCGAATATGGCTCTCATCTGTGGAGAGGGGCCTCCAAGCATTCTCTTGCCACACTGGATGTAATTCAGAAACGAGCAATTAAACTAATAGGAGACCCAGCCCTAACAAACCCACTCGACTCCCTGGGTCACGGAAGAAATGTTTCTGCCCTTTCCCTGTACTACAGATACTATCATGGTGTATGTTCAGTAGAGGTGAAATCAATTATCCCCCCTAAAGGCCTCATTGCTAAAAACACCCGGTTTTCGAAAGCTCAGCACCCCTTCGCTGTCAAATTGGATAAAAGCCGAATCAACGCTTTCGCCCACTCTTTTATCCCTATGACCTCAAGAGACTAGAACTCACTTCCAGCCACCGTTTTTCCCTCGACTTATAACCTTCAGCTGTTTAAGACGCGCATCCAGAGATACATTCGACCCCCGCCAGGCCATAAAATCCCCTCTTCTTCTTTTCACGATTGAGGTGTCAACCCAGGCCTTTACGGGATGCACCTTTTTGGTGTATCTCCTTCTCTTATCAATAACTTTATAAAAAAAAACAAAAAAAACAGTCCTTTGGGGGTTGCACCTCTTTGTTTTCTCTCATCAATTTCATAAAAAAAAAGTTTTCTATTTATATAAATATCTGACTTTCCTTCTTCATTTAGCAGAATTCTAATTATTTCGAATGTCCTTATTCTTTCAATTACTTAATTTATCATAAGAATGACTGTTTCCTGTCTCATTATCAAATAAACGATGTCACATGTTAATTCTCTAACAAGAGAAAGTCACATTTTCGCTTGGATATAATATTTCTTCGATTGTTTTTTCTTACTAAAAAAGTAAACTAGTAGTAAAAAAGTTTAAAAATAATCCAATATTCTTATAATTTTTTTTTAAATTTATTTATTGTCACCGGGAACACAGCCCATTTAGATAGCACATCAGTAAAGTGTTTGTTATTAGTGTTAGTGAAGGAGCCGAATTTTAGTAGTTTGAAATTTTATATGCTAGTTAGGTGAAATGTACCCTTTCGCCCGCTCGCTGCTAACGCTCATTATTGGATTTAATTAAAAAAATAAGAAAAATAAATTGAGAAACAAAACCAATAAGATGTAAGTAAGATCAAGCCAGTGGATATTCAACATACTTGTCCCCTCTGTGGACGCCCATGGAACCCTTACTGCGCTAGTCCCACTGGGCTTAGCCGACCCCGAGGAGTGATCCGCGATTGGAAGTAGGTGTACACCTCTTTGGAAGTATTTTGGAAGTACTTGGAAATATTTGGAAGTACTTGGAAATATTTGGAAGTACTTGGGGATATTTGGAAGTACTTGGAATATTTGGAAGTACTTGGAAATATTTGGAAGTACTTGGAAATGTTTGGAATACTTGGAAATATTTGGAAGTACTTGGAAATATTTGGAAGTACATGGAAATATTTGGAAGTACTTGAAAATATTTGGAAGTACTTGGAAATATTTGGAAGTACAAGTGGAAGTGGGTGTACAGCATATTAGGTCGCGGTTCACCCCTCGGCCAACCCTATTTTCATAAATTTAATTTTCCCAATTTCGCACATTAAAACCAATTACTCCCTTGCTAAAATTTAATGCATAGGCGTGCTCTTGTGTAAATATCCTTAAACAATAAAAACACCAAGAAATTATAATAATAGAAATAAGGTATATAATAATAGTACGGAATTGAAATTCCTCAATCAAAGGAAATAAACAATCACCCTTGAATCAACAAAACCATAATAATTATAATAATTATTTCGAATTAACGTTCATAGCCAATAATTTTTAAAATCTCAGACCTTCAAATTAAATTTTCAATTAAATAAACTAATAATTAAAGGATAGTTAATATAAATATTTAATAAAAAGAAATGACAATTTTAAATAATACTTGTAATATTCCAATCAATAATAATTTGCTGATTTTTTTATAATTAACTTAATTTAACTTCTTATTCTTGGTTTTCTAATTTTTAAAGTTGACATATTTTTACTTTACCATGCAGGGTATGGTCAAGTATTGTAATCGTGCATGAAAAAAGTAGTTTTAACCCTTCTTTTTTCGAAATATCTAAAAAACGGCTGAAACTATTTTGATTAAAAAATTGAGCGAAACCATGGCACTTCGCCCTACAAAAAACTCTAATAAGTGAACATCGAAAAATTATATTTTTCGAGATAATAATTGTTTTGTCAAAATGTCTGTTAGTTTGTTAGTCTGGTTGTTAGTCTAAGAGTTACCAAATTTTGGTGGACGAGCTAGCTCAAAAACTAGTATGAATATCAAAACCAAATTTCACACGTAGTTTTGGTCCATTGAGATTAAGAGCTGATTAGATTTTGGTGCATATCGACCCAAAATTAAGGGGGGTGCAAGGGGGGTTAAAAATTAAAAATCTAGGCCATTTGACCAAACTCAACCAAATTTTGTATACATAATCAATGGGACCCCAGAAGTCTAAAAATTCAAAAACTAATTGCCCAAAATGGGGGGGGGGGGAGGTATAGGGTAAAAAATGAAAATCTAGGCCCGTGTACCAAACTCAACCAAATTTTGTATACATAATCCGTGGGCTCCCAGAAGACTAAAAATGCAAAAACTAACCCCCTTCCCTACATGATTGTAAATAATTTTAATAAATAATAAATATAAGTGAGGGGCCAGGTTGTATGGTAAAGTCAAGTGGATGGCCACATCAGAACACGTCAGCTTATTTTTTACGGTTTCGTTCAGAAATTATTACAATCCTATGTCAAGAAAAATTGGACAGTATCAATTTTCACGAAATCATAAATAGAAACTTTCAGTTTCTTAACACAAGAAATAAAAATATGGAAGATACTTTAACTGTATTATTAATTTCCTCGAGTTTGTTAAAACTGGTCTCAGAAAATAATGAGAAAGCGAGAATTTTCAAAACGGCTCATCTTGTCGAAACACCACCCATCTCGATGAAAGAATTTGATATGTATCCACACATAGCTGTTCTACTAAAATGTATAACTATTCACTCATAACTATTTAAGTAAAAAAAATATTCATTATTAAGATGCGGCGGCGTATCGATAAAATAAAAGTGCTCATCAAAACAAGATAAAGTTTGGTGTCCTTTAGGACTTTCGAGAATAACAATCCATGAGAAATTGATGGTAGCCTGAAATGGGGGGATTAAAAAAAAAAAATAAAATAAAAATAAAAAAAAAATCTCCAAAACCAATAAATAAATCAATAGGCCAATAAAAGAAAAGAAAAAAAATAAATAAATCAATTTATATTTGTTTTAATTTTGATCTACGAGGGGGCGTTTTTGGCAAACAGGTGGTCTAATCAGTTTATTTGAAAGTTACACCTATGTATCACAGCCACATCACTGGCCTTAGTCCCTACTACTATCCTGCAATTTTTCTGTACTTGAAACCTTATTCAACACCCTTCTTTAATTAATTTCCGATACTTTTGCTTATAATTTAAATACTTTGATTAATATGTATTGTCATTCTTATATTTTATAATTTTTGTATTGATTTATATAGATTCTATTATTTATTGGATTGTTGAATGATATTAAATAGTTATTTATTTAATAGTTTGATCAATATTGTAATTTTTATATTTTAAAATCTTTTATATTGATTTCTACAAATTCTGTTGTTGTCATTATATTTTCAGGGTGGGGCGCGGCCACTTCATTATTTTAAAAAATCATAATACAAAATGTATTGGCAGTATCGATTTAATTCTTTTTTCTATATACAGGAGTACATTTAAAATTTTTTTTATTAGGTTTTAAATCTCGAAGTTGGCGACTGTTCTCGTCAAAGCCTGAGATAGCCGAATTTTGAAATTGATGTCCACATAGTGATAAAAATTATTATTATTATTATTAAATTGAAAGTTTCTTTTTGCCGAGAGTAGAATTTTTATAAAATTGAAGGAGACAATAAAAGAGTGTGTCCTCGGCTTAAATTATAAATTTTTAATTTATTTATTACGACGAAATTAAAAATGTATAATTCCAGCAGAAGACACACTCTTTTATTGTCTCCTTCAATCTATTATTATTATTACTAATAATTAAAAATTAGATTTATATTGTTATTATGAATGTAAGGTATTTCTCATGAAATTTCATTAAAACAAAAATAGAATTATAAAATTTTAGGTTGTCATTGTCGCCTTTCGAGGGTCATTGAGAAGAGCATGTTCTTCAGGAGGGGTGTTTTTGGCGAACGGAAACGACGTCTTCGACCTCAAGGCTGGAGCCTTCTCCTTTTCTATATATATAAAGAATCGACAAGCGCCCGCCTCTTAGAAACTGCGGGAGTATAGATTTTTTTCAATAAAGACAGATTTCAGTGTGAACGATGTGTGATTACGTCATCAGCCGTGTCCGTGTAGCATTGCCCTGAATTAAAACTCGCATTTCCTCTAGGTAAATCCAGCAGAAAATCTAAATTTATAAAATCTTCCAACTAATAAAATATAAGTCTAAAAATCTAATAGAATCTAGAAATTTAATTTTCAAAATTTGAGATTTTCTTCTTTATTTTTTTTTTTACTTTACCATGGTATGGTCAAGTATTGTAATCGTGCATGAAAAAAGTGTTTTTTTCCTTCTTTTTTTCGAAATATCTCAAAAACGGCTGAAACTATTTTGATTAAAAAAATTGGGCCAAACTATGGTATTTCTCTCTACAAAAAAGCTCTAATAAGTGAACATTAAAAAATTATATTTTTTGAGATAATAATTGTTTTGTCAAAATGTCTGTTAGTCTGTGCGTTACCAAATTTTTGTGGACGAGCTAGCTCAAAAACTAGTGTGAATATCGAAACCAAATTTCACACGTAGTTTTGGTCCATTGAGATTAAGAGCTGATTAGATTTTGGTCCATATCGACCCAAAATTGGAGGGGGGTTAAAAATTACAAATCTAGGCCTTTTGAGCAAACTCAACCAATTTTGTATACATAATCAATGGGACCCCAGAAGTCTAAAAATCCAAAATCTAACCCCCCTACATGATTATAAATAATTTTAGGGGGCAGGTTGTATGGTAAACTTAATCTAGTTCTACTCGTATTTTATTCTTGGTAACTCTTAGGTCTCTGGATTATATTGTTAGAAATATAAAAATTATATGTATTTTCTCAAAAAGTATGTTAGTGAGATGTTAAGGTAACATTTCGAAAATTATTACCTAGGGAAAGATAAAAATACTCACTAATGTCTCTCCGTTATATTTATATACGATTGATGTGTATAATTTATTACTTCGTTTTGGAACTTTAAGTTTATGTTTTTTGTATTAATTTCTATTAGATATAAAAATTCTAAGGGACATTAGTAGAAATGAAGGAATGAAAATTTTGTTTATTTATAGTACTCAGTTTTGAGGAATACTCTCTAAAATATTTTCAAAATCCTTCAAAATTATCCACTGGTTAGCTTTTCATGTATTTCGAGTATCGCCTGTTATGTGTTGGCGTCAAAAAATTTCTGACTGGAAATGGGCGCAAACTTTAATATAGCTTGCTTTTCGTTAAGGCATCAACACTTAAATTCTCTACTAAAATATAATATAAGATTATGGAATAAAAATTTTTTATCTAATAAATCTTTTTTATAGTGTAAATTGAAGTGAATTATTAAATGAATTAGACAGGGCTAATAATTTATATTTATACTTTTGAATAATTGAAGGAAAATCGGAAAACTTTTTCCAGACCCTGTACGACTTTATCGGTAATTTTTTGTCACTGTACGGTTTTAGCTAGAAAATTGAAATTTGGAATAGAATTTATTAATACAATCTTGTGTGTGAAATATGTGCTCTTTAGTCAAACAATTGTTCCATAACTTCTCATATGACAATCAAATTATTCCTGATTTTATCCATTTTTCATCCGAAACCTCTGAAGCTAGAAAGTCCAAAATCTAATCAGTTTTTTGTTTTGGAAATGCAAATATTTTGAAACCAGAGGATGACCGATTTTTTTGAATTTCCGTGAATTGGTATCCAGACAGAAAAATAAACAAAGATAGAGAAACATAAAAAATTATCTTTTGAAATGAGTTTTTAAACATTTCTAAGTAAATACTCACAAAAAAAAAATTAAACAAAATCTAAATTTGATATTATTTTGAATAAAATTTGTTGACTATTTTTTCGAATCAATTTTAAAGGTTCGACCTTAGTGTAAAATTCTAAACAACCTATCATGTGATTAGCTATAATAATTTACCTATAGAAAAGTAATTATTTAATAGGCTTTAGAATGCTGAATTTTCAATAGGTGTATTTTTTTAGAGAAAAGTTTTATTAATTTAAAATAGGTTAGTAGTAGAAATCTAGAGTTCTTTAATATTATTTTAATAAATAAAAAATTATATTTTAAAAAAATAAAAAACATGCTTCTAAAAAGCACAAAATATTGTAATACTTAATCAAAAAGTGTTTGGCGCAAAAACTTTTAATTAATTTCGACAAAGTGCCCCACGCTTTTTGATTAAGTATTACATTATTTTGTACTTTTTAGAACCATGTTTTTTTTTAAATATAATTTATTTTTTTACTTTTTAGTCTTAATTATTTTTATAGAAAAAAGTTTGCTGAATTAAACAGAATGAAATGTATTTATTTTTATTATTACACGCTAGAGAAATGTTTGCAGAATTTAACAGAACAAAAGTCACATTGATAGATAGATACATATAAACAGGGAAAGCTAAAATAAAGCATGTAATAAGTAAAGAGAAGGAAACTGGTGAGAGTTCTAAAAAGAATAATAAAATTTTCTTATATGAATATTCTTCATTTTTTACTAAGATGTAGTATTTTATTCGAAAACAATTGAGCGGCCAAGGGAAAAGATAAGGGTCCATTTTTATCAATTTTAAACTATTAATAGCATGGGTTAGCTTTGAGAAAGTACTAAAATCTCTAGGCAAAGCGTGGAAGGAGAAAAACGCTAAGGGTAGGTAAATACAAAATCACACTA
The DNA here is from genome assembly GCA_024734495.1 of Forficula auricularia. Taxonomy (NCBI): domain Eukaryota; kingdom Metazoa; phylum Arthropoda; class Insecta; order Dermaptera; family Forficulidae; genus Forficula; species Forficula auricularia. The sequence continues at coordinate 329,292 of JALMQS010000291.1, forward strand.
TAAGATAGGAAGAAGGTGCAAGTGGGTGAAAGTTCAAAAAAAATTTCGATTCCTGAACAATTAACTAAAATAATCCCTAATCGTTATTCCCTTGGCCGCTCAAATAACAAATAGTCTCTATTTTGCAAAAAGGATCCAACCTACACTGTATACAATGTAGGTTGGATCCTAAATTAGAGACGAAATATTGATTGTTAATTTATAAATAATTATTTATTTATTTAATTTAGGACAATGGCTTGGTACTTAGTTCTGCTGTTTTTGGAAGCGGTTGCGTTTGGAGCGGATGTTGAGCCTCTCACTGAAAAGACACCATCGCTTCAAAATGAAGCCGAAGAAATTGAAGTGAATCTTCCGAGGAGATCTCTCTACGTTCGCAGTTTTCCTGGATTAGATGGCGTCAATAGCAATCTTTATCAAGTTTATATGCAACCGTTTTCTTTTGTAAGTAGTTTCGATTTTTTGAACTAAATCTCATCTTTTGGTTGGCGCTAGTTTTCTAGTTGAAGTTTTGAAAGAGGATAGGGTTGGTGGTATGGAGGATGGTCGGAGGCCCAGGCGGCGCTTAGCCGGAGACGTGCTTCGCTTGTGTAAACATGTTTCAATTGATCGATTTTACTATATAGCCACTGTAGAAACTCGATATACCGGCAAGCGTCAGAAATCGATTTTTTAACAAAATTCAAAAGATTTAGTGCTTGCTCAGTGCACAGTTGGCAATACGTTCGCTGATTGAACATTGAAATTTCAGCCAAAGTGCCCATAAAGACTCATTTGAAGTGAAATACACATTTACTGTTTATACCTTAGGTTAGTTTGTAAATAAAGTACACGTTTTTGCTCTTTAAATAGTTATTACTGAAATATTTCCTTGTTAAAGAATTTTTTTAAAAGACCTCAATAATCCGACAAATTCGGTAATCCGGAATAGGCAGATCCCAAGTATGCCGGATTATCGAGATTTTACTGTAACATTTTTTAAGATAAATCTTTAGGGAAATTCCGACATCAATAAAGAATAAGACCTGTAATTCTTTAATTTAATTTTCCTAATTATAGGTCATTGACCAAATGAGATAAATCGAGGTTGGAAATAATTATAAAAATTTCACAAAAGCGAAATAGCGGAAGTTAATTGACACTATAATATCCTATTTCTATTAATTTTACTTCTAATTTTGTTCTTCCTTCCTATGATCAAATACATATGATGTCAGATAATATACACGAAAACAAAGGGGAAGAGGTTAAGGTTATAACATAACGAATCAAGCACCTTGAAGAAGTTCACTAACGCTTCTTCTTCAAGGTCATGGTTATTCGTATAATCGTGTTTTACATGAAAATAGCTTTTTTGAAGGTCATACAAAAAATATAATAAAATATCTTCGGCGTTATAAAATGTATACCTTCGAATATTTTTTTCAAATTATAAAATCCTCTTAATTTCGTTGCCTTTAATCTTCATAGAAATCTCTATAGCTGTATTCTAATTATTATTTATTAACCAAAATAGGGAAAATTAAAAAAAATATCCACTCAAAACACTCGACCAAGTAAAAACCAAGTGCGAGTCGGAACCCCATACCGTGTGTTCCAAAATACTATAAAAAATGTCATCTTATTTATCGCTGGAAATACAATGAGTGAATTTGTGAAATTTTTTATATTTTTAAATTTAACCACCTTTTGAACGCCGCAATTCACTTATAAATAGCGACTTTGGTGCTCTCTCGCACTGAAATTTTAAAGTATATGAAATTTAAATTAATATGAATTTTGATTTAGGGAAATCGAATTCATATAACTTCTAAATTTCAAGTTTATATTATAGCTACAATAACTGACAGATACCGACATCGTAGCGACACTAATAGGGTTCCGTTTTACTTTTTAAACGAAACCCTAGAATTTACCCTATTCTACCTAATTTTTATTTAATTGCTTCATGTCCATTATAATAATAAATAAAAGATTCACGGTTTTGGAATTTTTTTATTAATATTAATTATTAATTTCAACGTTTCGTCCTTTTCCTACTACCAGATTTTTGAAATGATTTAAGATTGTTTTTTTTTTGTAAATTGGTTGTGCTAACTTGTTATAAGATAGATATTATGAATATATTGTTACTTGTCTGTATTATTTTACTATTTTATCAACGATTAATGTTTTGAGTAATTGAGTACTTGAAAAAGTCCTGAAAAGGACGAAACGTCGTATGAAAATTAATAATTAACATTAATTAAAAACAAAATTGTCCGAAACCCGTGAATATTTTATTTATTCTACTTAATGTAATCTCTACTGGGATATTTCACACCCCATGATAAATTTTTATTTTTGACCTCACAAAGAATCTGATCCTCCATAAAATAATCATTTGATTAAAACTTTAATTTATCATTTCGTGGAAAATGAATACATATATATTGTATATTTCAAATTTGTATACAAATTAGAAAAGAAAATTAAATAAATAACGTTTTTATTAATTTATGTTTTGAGAAACCTACACGTTATTCGTCTGTCTTTTGAATTACGATTTGTGTTTATAGTCTCATGGTAATGAAAATTATCCTTAAATTATTCCATTTCTGTTATTGGGATATTTTCTAACCTTTCACAATTGTTTTATTTATATTTCATTCTTTGCAGCAGCGTCTGTACAACTTCAACACCACTTTTAAGTAGAAAAGAATCTTATTCGATGCCCATTTATTTTTTAACCAATCTATTATTAGATTAGAATTCTTCTATACTTATCAGTAAGTTAGGTTGACTAACTTTTAGGGGTTATCTACTAAACTGAAAATTATAATTTATTTAACACTCTTCATTTGATTATTTATTTAATTATATTGTCATGAGCCCTTTTTTATAAGGGCACGCTTATATTAATAAGACAAGCCGAAAAATGGCAAATATTTGATGTTCCGATTTGAATTATATTATGTTCATACGTAGTACTTAGTTCGGCAAATCTATATCTCTATTTTGAAAAGTGAATAAATAGATATTGGTTCGAGATACATTAAATTTATTTTGACATTATAAATCTATAAGACGACAACTAATTACTCATAAGATATAGAATTTCAATTCAATTTCTTAATAATTTAAGCTAGTCAAGCTTTGAAGCGCATCTTTTGTGAATTTTGAAATATGCAATGTGCTTCTTCGACAAAAAAATTCGAATGAGGCTGTATTTTAAAATTTTTATTCAATTTAAAACGCCAAAAGAGCAGACGAAAATTTTGCTAATTTTACATGACTTTTGTACTTGAAATATCCTAAATCAGTGTTTCTTAATCTGGGTTCCACAAAGGGATTCCCCGCGCCTAGAAGTTAATAAATGAAAAAATAGAAAAATAAAAACAGTAGTTAGTAGTTATCACCCCTCAAAAAAATTTGTCATGTAAAGAAAAAATACTAAATTTAGAGTCTAAGAATTATCTTATAGTCAAATAAAATCATTTATACTTAAGAATGCGGTGAACATCACTATTGTTGTTTCAGTGATACCATGTTTGTTGCTCTAAAGTTCCTTAACTTTCTTATAATACAACGATTACGTTACATTAGTAACAAAATGATTTAAATTGTTTTTTTAAATTGTTTTATTATTATTTTGTTATTAATGACGTTTGAAATAATATTTCTTTGCAAATAGATGAGAATATTATTTCTGAGTATACATTGAATATGTAAAAAAACCCTATCCGATCCGAAAGAAAGGGGCATATGGGTATCCCAATGACATTACCAAAAAAATTTTATAATAATATTATTAATGAAAATAAAAATGTTAGGTATTGTAATTTAAAATGAACGTTTTTTTTACCCAATTTCTCTAAAATCTAGCAAATTTTTAAAATGTCGCAACACTGTCATCACGGGTGGTATGTTATATTTGGAAGCTATAAAAGTAGCTTTATGTTGATATTTTGACGAAAAATTTAATATCTCATATTTTAGTGCTAGGGTGTTCCTCAGAAATAATATAAGTGCCCTAGTGTTCCTCGCCCTACAACAGGTTGAGAAACACTGTCCTAAAAGTGGTATACGTAATAGAAACTGAAGCTAATATTATATTTTTCTATTTATTTGTAGTACAAAATGAATTAAACTTGATTGTTTTTATAAAGAATGAAAATTAATTTTTATTTATCAATTTTATTAATTTCACTTAATAAAAAATTGATCATTTTTTGAAATTTCAGTTCCCTCAGCCATTGGTTGCCGTGAGTAATTTGGCTGGAGATGCCGGAATGGGCCGAGTGCTCCTTACCCAGACTCAACCTGGAGGCCCTCTGCTCATACAGGGCAATCTCACTGGACTCTCTCCAGGACTGCATGGTGTCAATGTTCATGTATTTGGTGATTTAACTGATGGATGCGAGGCAGCAGGACCACACTTCAACCCGGATTGGGTAGGTTATTATTAATACATATTCACCTCAGAACATTTCTCAAAGTTATGGAATTCGACCACCGGCACCGTTTGGAGGACTGTCTAAACATAATTACTAGTGCTGATATAACTCCTTCAACACACTGAATAATTTTTACTAATTAAGTAGACACTGATGACCATTATACCGGGTGAGTTTTTTATCTTGAGACAGTCTTATAACTCAAAAACAGTGAATTATATTAAAAAAAGTTTCAAATAAAAGTGTATTTATATCAAGGGGGAAACTAAACTACGCTATTGTTTGGCGACCTAGAACAAGCTTTCAAGGGTATTTCGAGGTCAAGTTCTGTTTTTTAAATGGAAACATATATTTTTCTTTACATTTCCTAAATCTACAATAAAAACTGAACAACTTTTATGAGAACTCTTTTTTTATAAGACATCAAATAAAAAAAATATTAAATCAATTAGATCTCAAAAAAAATCGAAATAATAATTATTCTTAACAATTATTCAGCTTAATTATCAAATAATAATGATCAAATGTTTAATTATTAAATAAATAATTTAATAATAATTAATAATTTAATAATTTTCCGACAATGTGACATTCCAAAGAGTATCGCAGTAAATAATATCCAATTAACATAAGATGAAACTATATGTCAATTGTAGCAAATTTAACCTAGTTTAAAAATGCTTAGAGTCGTCTTTGTCAAAAACGTGCTCCTTCATTATCAAAATAGGAAAAAATCGCAAGTCTTATGGATGAATTCCAGTTGCAAATTCCTTATTTTTTTTAATAGATTTACAGCACGATAAAATGAAGCTTGTGAGGGTGTATTCCTATCAGGAAAAACATTCATTTCAATGGCAGACCCAACACTTCTTTCATATTCACCGCATAAATTAATAGCCCAAGAGCCCACGACGGCCAGACTTCGTTATATTATAAAAGCTGAAAGTTTTTCTGTGCATTTCCCCTATACAGGTAAGAACGACCAGCGACTATAGAGTTTGGGTTGTGGTTACTTTGGCAGGTAACAGGTAATAAGGGTGTATAAAATAGTACTTTAAATTCGTTAAAGTATGAAGCTCAATTTTTTATATTTTCTTCGGGATAACTTTAGAAATCTCGTCATCCATTGCCGGACACTTATGACAGCTGCTACCCCCTGCCAGACACCCCTAAACTTTAATAAATTATAATTATTATTATTAACTTGTAAACTCCTGATGATGGACTAATAATCCGAAATATATTGAGTTTGTATAAACCTCTTTGAGTTTTATTTCATTTACTGTGAAACTACACACCCTTTACTCTATTAACTAATTATACTTTCGTTATAATATAAAAGATAAATTTTATATATGTTACTTGGCGACCTATAAAAAAATGTTACCTCAATAGGCGGACAGTTTTAATTGTTTTTACATAGATTTTTGACATTTCGGTTATTATTGATTGGTGAAGACATGGAGGAATCGACTTAAAATCAAAAATAACGATCGATTCTTATCTAATACTAGAGGAATAACCTTATTGCATTCCATTTTTGATGTTTTGACTATTAATGGCAACCTCTACTGAAAACGTGAAAGAATCGACTTAAAATCAAAAAGACAACTCTTTTATTTCAAACCACTCAAGCTTGAGTTGTTTAACAAAAAAGAATCTAGTCTTTTTGATTTTAAGTCGATTCTTCCACGTTTTCAGTACTATTTTATACATCTTTATTACCTGTTACCTGCCAAAGTAACCACAACCCAAACTCTATAGTCGCTGGTCGTTCTTACCTGTATAGGGGACATGCACAGAAAAACTTTCAGCTTTTATAAAATAACGAAGGTCTGGCCGTCGTGGGCTCTTGATCTATAATAACATTTTAATTCTGTCTTCAAAAAAATACTCCACTTTTATTATAGTACTTAATACAATATAACTATCTACTGGATTGACACGAGAAATGAACTTTTTTAATCACAAGAATTTTAAGTAGTTCTATTAAGTAGAAAATAATCTCTTAGATCTGAGTATAACGAAGTTTTAATATCATTATAAACACTTATTTTCATTGTTGTGCGTTTTCAATTTAATAATTATTTATTTAATCATTAATATTTGATAATTAAGTTGAATAATTTTTAAAAATAATTATTAAGATTTTTTTTGAGATCTAATTTATTTAATATTTTTTATAATTATACTATAAAAAAATAGTTCTAATAAAAGTTGTTCAGTTTTTTTTGTAGATTTAGAATATGTACAGAAACATATAGGTTTCTAGTTAAAAAACAGAACATGACATTGAAATACCGTTGAAAGCTTGTTCTACGTCGACAAACAATAGTGTAGTTTAGTTTCCCCCTTGATATAAATAAAGTTTAATTTGAAACTTTTTTCCATATAATGCACTGTTTTTGAGTTATAAGACTGTCTCAAGATTATAAACTCACCCGGTATATCTGGCTATGAGCTTCTACAAAGAGGGAAACTTCTCCCTGTGTTCTACTAAAAAATGCTTATTAACCCAGATATGCCTGAAATTTTAATTGAATGAAATTAAATGATTTCTTTGACAAAAGTAAATAATTTAGATCTAATAAACTCATAAATATTATTCATCGGAAATTTTTTTTCCGGAAGTGCAATTTAGATATGGGCCTATATTTAGGACGTTAGGAAAATGCGCTAGGGTAATGTTAGTTTTTTCTTTTAAGATATATACACAATTATATATAAAAATACTATATTTTTATGAAAAATACTTTATTTTTAATTAAAAATACTTTAACATCTGTGATACCGCATCCGTGGTCTAATGGTCAGAGTAACTGACTGGCAACCCGGAGGTCCCGGGTTCGATTCCCGGCTATGCTCAGAAATTTTTCTGTAAGTATAGGGTCTGGAACGGGGTTCACTCAGCCTCGTGAGGATAAATGAGTAGCTGATTGATTGAGAAGTAGCGAATCTCGGTTAAGAAAACTGAAACGAAGGTTGTAGATGTGCGTTGAGCTAACCACTTGACCCCTCGGTACTGTTTCCAATTAGGACAGCAACCAATTCAGTAGGCCAAGACCCATGAAGGGTTGTCGAGCCAGAGATTTATTTTTATTTTATTTTTTTTTTATTTTTTTAACATCTGTGATACTTAACAAAACATTTTACATGTAAATCAACATCACATTTTTGGCATCTTGTTGTTTTTGACGATTATTTCAGAATGCAAATAATATATCCCATAATGTAGTGTGATCAGCAAACACCCAGAAAGTGAAATACTTACTCGCCCAATCCAGTCGTTTTTAGAGTAAATGAGCACTCCAATTCCCAATCAGAATATTGATTATTTTATAAGGTAGAACGATAGCCCAATTGATAAGGGGCGCCAGAACACCCCCAATGTGGCAGATTTAGTTAAAATTTCAAGTCATTTCATATGATCTGCCCTTTTAACAGATTTTTTCTTACACCTTTATAAAACTATATTCGACATCGATATTGAAAATTAAAAATTGCATCAAATAAATCTCGAATAGTGGACAATAGAAAAATAGAAAACATCATTGTATTTATATTTGTTCTTTGCGGTAGAGCTTAAATTTTACGCATCTTTAAAGAAGAGGTGACGAATGGATTGCCTATATTCAGGCGTTTCGTGCGTACAAGGCTATTTTTCTTCAGGAATAATCTAAATATTTTCAAATATTCCTTAGAGCGACCAGTTCGTTTGCCCTCTGTGTCTAGTTGGAATTTTATAGTAAAACAAATTTATAATAAAAATGTGTAGATATAATTTTTCATCAAGAGACATTTATATAATCATAAGTTGACCTGCAATTTTTTTTACGTTTATCGCACTTGTGTCTTAATTTTGTTTATTATACAAATAAATTAAAAGTTTTACCCAAGAGACAAAAGATGAAATCCAAACATTACTTACTGATTTTTGACAGATTTCTTTTATCTTTTTATGATATCTAGTTACATTAATTTGAACTGTTTGAAAAAAAAATTAATGAGTTTATAGATCATTTTACCTGTTTTGTTTGAAAGTAATGCAGAAGTTTTTATGGTTGTTTTAGTAAAATTTTCTATTCGTATTTTAGATTAACTTTTTTATTACCAGCTCTATTTGTACCACTATACTGTTGCAGTTTTTTTGTTTCTTTCTGTCTTTGTACAAATTTTATATTTCTCATTTGTGAGTTTTTCCAAAAATATTTCCCACTATGATGTAATATATCAAATAATCATCAAACTAACTATTGGACTTCTATATACAACATTTTGAAAACACTGATCTGCAAGTACTTGGCTAGCGGGGGCTCAGGGAGCTTTTTTTGGTTGTTGGTTTTATAGCTGACAAATAAAATTAAAATTTTATAACTAGCAATTTATAATATTTCTAACTTTGGCACTATAATGGGAACTAATAAAAAAATGACCCATAAATAACACTTTGAATGTACTAAGACTTTGAAAATATCTAAAAGACTTTTTAAATTTAGAAATTTCTGAAAAACTATTATTACTGTCCAAATATTAATTTTAGGTCACTCATGGAGGACCAGGATTTCCAATTCGACATGCTGGAGATCTTGGCAACATTCGAGCAGACGACAGTGGTAATGCTCAAATTGAAATTATTGAGCCTTTATTATCACTTATAGGACCACGAAATATTCTCGGAAGATCTTTACATGTTCACGCATCTGAAGATGATATGGTAATTTTCTCAAACATCGATATTTTTTAAAACAGAGATTATGTGGTATCTGTAGGCAGTTTGATTTTTTTAAATTCAAAATTAATCAATATTTCTAAGAATGAATTGGAACAAATGGTAAAATTATATTTAACAAAATAATTATGTATATTTAAATGTGACTGTGTATGTCCCTTTCTCTTTGAGCACGGCCGGATCGCCACCGGTAGATGGGGATCAAAACATTATTATACATGAGACTGGCTGCATCGGGATGGAATGCAACTGCACCATCCTCAAACCAAATGAAAAAAACAAATATCTTGGAATTATTGTGGATGGGCGGTTGCGATGGGAAAAGCACATCTCTTACCTATGTTCTAGATTACGAGGTATGACCCTTATGGGTCAGGCAACTGAGGGTTGTTGTTTGTTTGGACTTGTTAAGAACAATTTACTTGGCGCTTGTCCAGTCGATCTTAGAATATGGGATTATTGGGTGGGGTGGTTGCAGGATTTCTGTCCTGAGGCCTCTGATACTTATGCAGAGGAGAATAATAAAGATTTGCTTGGGTAGGTCGGCAAGGTACCCCACGGAGCTGATCTTTAAGGAATTCAACGTTTTGAATTTTGACCAGCTCCGTGATATGTGCCTCATAAATTTTGTACACGCTAGACCTGGGGAGTTCCCGGAGACGCCGGGGCATGTCCATGGAACCCGCGAGCAATCTGGGAAGCGCTTTAGGGAGCCTAGATTTAATACCAGCGCGGCTGCACGTCATCCAGCTTTCAGGGGTACTCGTGTTTATAATGGACTGCCAGCGAGCATCACTGGGCTGCCAATAGTCCAAGAGCTGGTGACACATTTTGACTACGGATTTGACCCAACTAGAAATAATGCGTAATAGTACCGTCTATGATAGTTGTACAGGGAATGACCAGTCTGGCTGGCTTTAGCAGGTGGACCAGGTACTGCGCATGGTGTGAGTGCGGTAAAAAATACATATGTGTTAACAAATATTTTTGACCCTCAATGAAATTATAAAAATTATAATTTATAGTCAATTATAAACATAATATATTCACTCCAGACCATTTGAGTAGTGGAACGTGGAACCAGACCACCCCAAAGTGTATTTTTACAACATGAAATAAAATATTTGATGCTATTTTTTTCATGTTGTAAAAATACACTTTGGGTGGTCTGGTTCCACGTCCCACCACTCAAATGGTCTGGGGTGAATATATTATGTTTAAAATTGACTATAAATTATAATTTTTATAATTTCATTGTGGGTCAAAAGTATTTTTTAATACGTATTTTTTAGCGCACTCACACCATGCGCAGTACCTGGTCCACCTGCTAAAGTCAGCCAGACTGGTCATTCCCTGTACAACTATCATAGACGCGGTACTATTACGCATTATTTCTAGTTGGGTCAAATCCGTAGTCAAAATGTGTCACCAGCTCTTGGACTACAATCTCTGATTTGTTTAGGAGGAGGTTGAGGAGGTGTGTTGAGGAAGGCCTTTAGTTTTGATTTATCTTTGGAAGTTTCGGGTTTTATTTATTTATAAAAAGATATATGGATGTATATAGATATATAAAAATTGGAATTGGCAAACAACGCTATGATGTCGGACTACCCCTCCACACAAGCTTTGCTTAATGAGGGGTGTTGCAATAATTGTTGAATTTAATTTGTTTTATTGTCTTTAAATAGTTTAAATATATATATATATATACCTACAATGTATTTACTTACTTCTTTGCAAATAAATATTCTATTCTATTCTATTTGTTTTCTAGGGAAGAACTGCAAATAGAGAAAGTCCTGTGACTGGAAATTCGGGCCCGTCTGTTGCCTGTGGAGTAATTGCTTTGATGCAATTTCGACCTGAAAATCAACCTCTTCCTCCAAATCCTCTTCTACCACCACCAATAATTGGCTGAAGAAGAATTTTTCTTTTGAAGGCGTTAAATTAAAATAATGTTCACTTAGTATTAAAGATTTATTGGAGTATTATTATGTTATATATTTTATAGTTTTCTATAAGTGGATGTAGGTCTTTTTTGTTTCAAATATTTTTTAAAAACCATTTCACGATTTTCTCATTCATGTAATCCACCTTTTTTGCACTTATAAATGACTATCATTCTCTCAATGTAAGTTTAAAATTTTGTTTTTAATATTTCACAAGTAAAAGTTTTCTATTTGTACATAATGTAAATAAATAAAATTACCTACCTATCTCTTTCATTTAATATTTTTAAAGTGCTCATGGTCGTGTCCGTAAGCAGCCCTCTCGCCCGATTCTAGCAGAAATCCTCGAAGACATTTTTACAAGCTTATCACAAGTACCTGGCGAATTCTCCGAGTAGATATATCTTGTTATTTTATAAAGCCATACAAATATATGCTCATTCTCTAGAATAAATTCCAAGGTAAGATGAATTATCTCATCAAACATAATATAATTAATATAATTTATTGAAAAAATTAATAACAGAATATTTGTACATTTTTAGTAATATTATCTTCTATTTAAACAAAATTTTTCAAAAATTAGTTCAGGTAAAAACAATATAATTAATTTAATATTTCATGAAATCAGTAGTTATTTTTAATATAAATAATTTATTTCAAATTAATATTTTACTCTAAAGATAATTGTTGCTTTAATTAAAAAAAAATTAAATTAAATAATTATTTTGCTAAAAAATAATATCTCTTTTAGTATATATTACATGTATTTATAATAAATATTTTATCATTTAAATATTGGGGGAAAAAAATGCAAAACTATTTCGTGAATCACAACTTTGAATTTTGAGTAAGGGTTAAATATTTAAATTTATCTAATTAAATAAATATAATAAATAGCTAAAATATTTTTATATTGTAAATTAAATAAATGCAAAAAATCTCATTTCAGAAGATAGAAAAAAATCCTTTCAATCTATTAAAATAATATTAATAATAATAAATCGAAAGAGTTAAGTATCTTTTTTGAAAATTAAATGGTAAATTTTTACAAAAATCAACTAGATGGCTGTAACCAAAATATATTATTAAGAAAGATTGTAAATTTAAGGTCAAAATTTCAAAGATTTTAGTAGAAATAATTTTATATTGCTTATCAGGGGTTCATCCCCTCAGGAGTTGAACCTGATATAAAGGGTTAAATCAACTGCCCAGAAAGCATGTTGGTTCTCAGATCCAACTCCTGAGGGAATGAACCTCCTCTGATAAGCAATATAAAATTACTTCTACTAAAATCTTTGAAATTTTGAACTTAAATTTAGAATCTTTCTTAAAAATAATAATAATAATTTATTCTTAGAGATCGATTCTAATGTAAGTATTGAACTGTTTATAATTAAGTAAAATTTCTATAAACAAAGTCTTTAATTAAAGTATTATTTAATCTTTTTAAAATTTGGGATTAATACTAATCTAAAAAAAAAAAGATTTAAGTAAATAATGACAAATTTTCAAATCTGATTTTAAGAGTTATTAAAAAAATATATAAATGTCTTAAAGTAAGAATTTAATTATAATATTTTTAAGATTTTTTATACACTTAAGAAATTTAAATTGTTATAAATTTTTATAATATTAAATTAAAGTAAATTTGGCATTTTTATTTAAAATAAATAAATAATGTTAGAAGATTTCGAATTTTTTAAAATTTAAAATATCTTAAAAATAATTATGTTGGAGATTTCAAAGTAGACTTTTTCCAGCTAAAACTGCTGTTGCCATTATAATCAGTTGGTAAATTGTTGGAGCCTTCAGATTCATTCCGGAATTATACCTAAAGATGAAATCATAATTTTTTACATGGTTCGCTACGCACAAATGTCAATTTCAAACTGTTAGCAAAGAAGAAATGATTAATTTTAAAGAAAATATATTTATGATAAAATATTTCAAATATGATTAAATTTGGAGTTAAAAATAAAATATCATTACTATTATAAAACAGATAGCTCTAGTATAAAGCCGATGTTACGCCCCATAGAAATGAAATATGGTAGTACTTAAAGTTGTTATAGGGAAATAAGGTCTATATCTTTTATGCAGATAATTTATATTTTATTGCCAACGTTTTGTCAACTTTGTTGATTTCTTCAGGGCTCAAATAGTTAACTTCCCTGCATATTTGTCATTTTTATAATTAGCCCAACACAAATACCATATATTCAAATGCATTTTGTGCAAGAATTTTTAGAGTGTGCAAGAATTAGTTTGTTTATTTTTAATTTAAAATAAAATCTTATTAGATAAAAAGCAAAAGAAAAAACAACACACCAAAAACAACACAAGCACACAGCAAACAAATTCTACTTTTCCCACTTTATATTTTTAGGTTTCATGACCTCAAAAAGTAGTACCTAATATAAATCTTAGTTTGCGAAATTTTCCTCAAATAAACCCCTTAAAGATAGGCAACTAAATAGGAATAGATTCGAAATTGTACACAATATAGTCAGAATAATTTATAATGTAAGAGTCTATCAATTAGAAATAATTAGTGTGAATATCACAGATATTTTAAATATTTCGCTTTTATAATAAATAGGGATTAAAAGTATATATAAAAATGTTTATTTTACAAAGCTTACAAACATAAAATATATACTGATGGACAAATTATATATATGTCTAGAATCTACGAAACTGAGTGAAAAATTACAAACATGAAAATTTAATAAAAATAATTTAATATAATTAAATTACTACATAATTTTGCTCTTGAGAGAGCATTGCGCGAAGGGGGGTTCAAGCCCCAGTCGATCCTTTTGTCTATAATAACATTTTTTCTTTATTCGCTAATTTCAGATGAGGTCTACTTGTGATTGCGCCTCAGGACTGTTATAAAAATAATTTTCGAACTTTGAGTGTCGTGATTAATTTGTATGGAAGTTTTTGAATCTAATAAAATTTTCTCTAAAATGAAAACTCTTTTTGCTACACAGCCCCCCAGTAGGGGCTACTATAGTTATTTATTAAAGTTGTTTTCGGGAAATAAGGACTATATTTGTTTATGCAAACAATTTATATTTTATTGCCAACGTTTCATCAACGTTGTTGACCTCTTAAGGGCTCAAATAGTTATCTTCCTTGCATATTTGTCATTTTTATAATTCTTTCTTAGTTACAATTAGCGAAAAACATAGCAAGGGAAGTCACCTTTTCATCAATCATCTATGTTTTTCGCTAATTGTAACTAAGAAAGAATTATAAAAATGACAAATATGCAAAGAAGAAAACTATTTGAGCCCTTAAGAAGTCAACAACGTTGCTGAAACGTTGGGAATAAAATATAAATTATTTGCATAAAAAAATATAGTCCTTATTTCCCAATACCAACTCTAATAATTTAATCGATGGACATAACTAATCAAAATAATAGTTATTTGTATTTAATATCTACAAAAAACTTTGACAAAATTGTGCAAAAAGTTATTAAAGAAACTCATATATCTAGATCTCTATCCCAAATCACCTCTCCCTACCCAGTCAGTGTCATTTGATATAGCTAATATCCTTCAAGAAATTAAGGAAGGCCTATGTCCAGCAAAGGTCAAGAAAGGCTTATAAGAATGAAATAATTGAAAAAAAGAGTACATTTTTTTATTTTTTTAAAAGTTCTTTCGAATTAGATAAAGTTATTAATACAAAAAGCAAATTTTTACTAAAAAAGTATATACATAAAAAGCCAGGAAAGAAAAACTTACAAAAAATTATCTATTTTCATGTAATTACCATAATTTGTTTTAAATGAATATGTTTCTTTAGAGAGAGAATAATTTGATGTTATAAATAAATGATGAAGGTATAAAAAATTATATAAAAAAAATGCGTAGGTATTAGAGAAACATTTGAGCAAACAGTTTGAGAAAATATGTTAGTCACAAGTTGATTAAATGATAGAGTGCAAAGCTCGACTGCAAGAGAAAATAATCATTACAAAACGCCAATGATGCCGCAACCGAGACGTCCCCCGGCGTTGCCCGTTTTCTTGCTGTCTGCGTGACCCCCAAGGCCTAAATCGTCCTCTCCGGCATGAACAACGACTGCCCTTCCGATGATACTGTTGACTCCAGTTAAGGAAATAATGCTGTCCTGAAAATTAATGGTGGCGACACCTCTTCTGTCCGCTTGGATATTTCCAAGATCACCTACATGTCGCTCAGAATCCGCTGGGGCGCCATGTTCTTTCTGAAACATCAATAAGAATATGTAAATACAATAACTATTAAATCTATTTTAGGATAAATTAAATTTGCACGAAATTTTCTCTGGGGAGAGAGAGACGCACTGGTAGAACTTTTAATTGAAAGTAATGGAAGGCAGCCCAGGGGAAAGAAAAAATTAACACATATCCAAATAAGGTGAAATTTATTGAATTCCTTCCTCTTTTCCCTTCAAACTGACGTTTCGGAGGATTCTTCCTTCCTTCTTCATGGTATGGTTAAGTATTGTTATCGTGCATGAAAAAAATGTTTTTTTTCCTTCTTTTTTTCGAAAACGGCTGAAACTATTTTGATTAAAAAAATTGAGCGAAACCATGGCATTTCTCTCTACAAAAAAGCTCTAATAAGTGAACATCGAAAAAATTATATTTTTTGAGATAATAGTTGTTTTGTCAAAATGTCTGTTAGTCTGTGCGTTACCAAATTTTTGTGGACGAGCTAGCTCAAAAACTAGTGTGAATATCGAAACCAAATTTCTCACAAAGTTTTAGTCCATTGAGAGCTGATTAGATTTTGGTGCATATCGACCCAAAATTGGGGGGTGGAGGGGGGTTAAATATTAAAAATCTAGGCCATTTGAGCAAACCAAATTTTGTATACATAATCAGTGGGACCCCGGAAGTCTAAAAATGCAAAAAATAACCCCCCCCCCCCCTACATGATTATATATAATTCTATTAAATATTAAATATAAGTGAGGGATTAGCAAACACTAAGCAAGAAATTTGAAACATGATAGGAAGGTGAAGTTTATTAATATAAACAAGTGGGTAGGTATTAAAACCGATGAATATGTCAATGTGAATTTTTTTCTGATTGTCAGCATTTTTGTGATGTACGTTCTGAAGCTATTAAGTCCAAAATCTATCGTTTTTAAAATAAACATTTTGGCACTAGAACAATTCTAATTCGACCCACTCCGAAATAATCATAATTACAATTTTGGGGTGTAAATTAGGAGTGTAGTAATATAAATATTTTAATCATTCATATATCGTCTTCGGTAAGTCGCAGAGCCTTGAAATTTGAAACTTAAGCTATTTAGAGGCAAAAAGTTACCGACCATTGCTCGGTGCTCCAGGCACTATTATTTATACCTTACAAACTACAATGCTCAGCCAGACGGACAGATGTACAAACAGACATTGTAACGATACTAATAGGGTTCCGTTTTACTTTTAAATGAATCCCTAAAATGGTGATTTCTTTTTTTAAAAAAATGAAGTTAACCCACAGTGGCACCATTTATGGTAAGAGCGATAATACGACCGTACCATCTAGTGTTCCTTTTGATTTCAAATAAGATTTGTCCAAAACATTTCTTAGGATTCAGACTGAGATAATTGTCATAAAAATCATAAATGGAACACCCAGTATATTTTTGAAGCTTGTTCATTGGGGACACCTTATGAATATGTATAGAGATATTCGTAATAAGAAATGCTATTGTATTGTAGCTATTTGTTAGGTCTTGAGATGAATATTATATCGAAGGCATATGTATGTAATTTGCATTGACTTAACAATAATTGTTTTTTATTTATAATGGTATCATATCCATTTTCATACGATGAAGTCATTCATCTCTTTAGACAGGAGTAATTCGCATTGCTTTGAATAATAAAAAGGATTCGAATTAAAAAATAATATTAAATATTATTTTTCAAGATGTTTTTAATGTTTGTAAAGCAAACTTTAAAAAATCTTGAGAGGAAGAATTTGTTCAACTATCGAGTTAATATTGGAAATAGTCCAACTCTAATCCTATCGATGAATAAATAAGAAAATAAAAAAATAGTGTGAATTTAATACTAGTATCCACGCCCGACAAGTAGGCTTTGTGTTTCTTCTTGACCTAGTGAGTAATATATTTTTAGATTATTTTATTTTAGTGATGACATGATGACTCTCAAATCCGTATATACGAGCCCCGTCCCATCTCAATTGGCCCACCAATATTTTTTCTTTTTAAATAAAATTATGCTAATTCACGGTAAATTTAATTAAAATATTTATTTTTATTATCATTTGGAACAACATTTTAAACAATTTAAAACATTTTTTTGTAACATTTAACTTAAAATTATTTATTAATTGTTAAAAACAAGGAAACATACAAAATCCAAAACCTTTACTACTGTGTGACGACGCCTTTATTTTTAATTACGGCTTGAATTTTTTTGGGCAACGTACTTATTAAGTTTTGACACTTATCTTGAGTGAAAGTATCCCAAATATTTTGAAGTTTGTGTTTTAATTCGACTTCGTTTCTAGATGGTTGTATTCGTAATAGCTTTTTCATTGTGTGCCAAAGAGTTTTTATTGGTGACAAGTCGGGACTGGTTGCCACCCACTCCGAAAGTGGAACATTATGATCAGAAAGCCATTTTAAAGATTTTCTTGATGTATGGCAGGCCGCCCCGTCTTGTTAGAACACAAAATTATTATTATTCTGCAATGCACCTGCCATTGTTGGAAGTAACGATTTTTTTAAAATCTCTAAATATTTATTGGTGTTTACAATAATTCCATCAATGAAGTTTTCCAACACCTCTAGCAGACATTGAACCCCATATTATAACTGAAGCAGGAAATTTTACTTTCTTTTTTAAACAATCTGAATTGAAAGCTTCATTTTTCTAACGAATAACTCTGCTTCGATTGTCCCCAACACAAACTTCAAAACGAGACTCATCACTCCAATGGACACTATTCCATTCATCACTCGTCCAATTAATGTGACTTTTAGCCCATTTAAGCCGGTTTTTCTTTTGTTTTAATGTCAAGAGTGTCTTTTTTCGCCTAAAAAAATTAGTAAAATTACAAAAAAAATTTTGGAATAAGTTGCAATAAAATTACCTTGTAAGTTTTAAAACCTAACTTAAGGGCTTCTCTATGGCACGTGGATCTTGAAACACTTCGCCCCACAATATCGCTCCAAAGAACAGATAATTCACCATAGTTCGAACGCCTGTTTTTTCTAATTATCTTCTTCAATGCTCATCTATCAGCATCTGATATTTTCGATTTCGACGCATACCGAGATTTTGTAGCTATTGTACTCGTTGTTTTATAAACTCGAATAATATTTCTGACAGTAAACTTTGATAAATTAACTAGATCGCCAATTTCCGGGTTTGATTTTCCCTTTTTAAATAAATTGATAATAATTGAGCGAATTTTTTCATCAACAACCTTTCACGAGTCATTTTTACTAATAATAAACAAAAACTTTCTTTTGTTTGAAAAAGGCAAAGTCTACTTGATTATTTCACATATATTCAAAGATTCTTAAAAGAAAATAAGTGAAAAGCAAAGAACTATTTTTTATATAAAAGTATGTTTTTAACAATTAAAAAATAATTTTAAGTTAAATGTTACAATAAAATGTTTTAAATTGTTTTAAATGTTGTTCCAAATGATAATAAAAATAAATATTTAAATTAAATTTACCGTGAATTACCATAATTTTATTTAAAAAGAAAAAATATTGGTGGGCCAATTGAGATGGGACGGGACTCGTATTATATAAATATATTTATACTTACATTGTGAGGATTGAAATGGCCTCCAGCCGAAACACATCCATTCGAAAGATCGCCTTTCTCGTGAACATGAAAGCCGTGATTTCCAGGCGAAATTCCCGAAATGTGACCTGCTAGGTGAACTGGACCTTCGTCGTGTTGAGTGAAATTAATTCTTCCATAAACGTTATTGGCACCCTGGATGATGACGATAGCAGTCCGTTCCTGCCGAACGCCCGAAGGAGGATACTGTTTCAGATTACAGTTTAATACAATGAAATCTTATCAATCTATAAATATGATGAAAAATATATACATACTTCTTATCCAAATATGATAAAATCAATTAATTTCCAAAGAAATAATAAATCTATTCAATTTTTTTAAAATATTTAATTCAACGCATTCAGAAACGCCTCTAAAAAAATACATTTGTCTTTAGTATTGTTACCGCAGATTCTATCAATCCCATGTTAAGTGTTCCCCAAATATGTAGATTTCTCAGAAAAAAGAAATCATTTTTGAATTATGTTTTTTTATGTATGAAAGGTTATTACACCACTAATTTAAATAAAAAGTTAATTAAATTTATTATTTAAGGAGGTTCGGGACTGTTTATCATTTTTATAAGAAAATTCTCAAATTTTTATCATCGAATCATTGATGTATTAAATATTTATTCCCGAAATTTGAAGTTGATAGTCTGTCTCATTACCGAGAAATAAATTAATGAAAATTGTCCTTTTAACATTGAAGTAAATGGACCAAGCTTTTAAAAGGGCTATAACTTCTATACAAATTATACCATTTTCAACAAATTTATACAGATCAATAATTCAACTTTTATGAATCGAATGATACATTTTTAATAGATTTGACAGTCTAGTTAATTGGTTACTCATAAATGTAAAAATAAAAAGTTATTTGCAACCAACAGAATATAACAAAAGCACTAGTATAGAATTCCAACTCTATTTCTTGAAATCGTTTTTGTGTTAAATAAATGTTTTTATAACGAGAAAAAATTTATCTCAATATTCTTTTTATTAATATTATCAAAACAAAGATTAACCTCAGTATTAACAATTTTTTTTATTAAAAAATTTAGTAGGCAGAAGTTGTAACTCTGCAGAAATACAAAAGATTTTTTCGTAGATCAACCAGATAGATAAGCTGTCCCGAACCTCCTTAAATAATAAATTGTTTTCTTTTGACAATGAGAAGTTTAATGCAAAAAAACCTTTCATACATCCAAAACTTTATAATTCTAATTTTGAATTAATTGTTCAAATGCTCTTAAGGATTTTTCATATTCATTTTTTGAAGAATTTTCTTAGGGGACTCAGAAACTTGTAGACTAATCGGTTTATCATATATGGTACTACCTCTTCCTGAAGGCCCTTCTCTACGTGATGAGCGAGTTGCTTCACCTATTTGGTCCGGGGTTCTCAGAATATTAGTTATACATATACTAAACATATATACTAGAATACACTATCGCTAATCCTAACTGATATAAAAAACGTATTAAAAGAATATGGCAGTGGTAAACTGGTAAACATAAAAACAAAAACAAAAACATGAATTAGAGATTATATATGTAGAAGTAAAAACATTGATTAATAAAAGAAAAGCTGATAGTTAATGGGAAATATTATAAATTCTATATATTATAAGAGTAGCTAAGATTAATAATAGGGAGAGTGGGGGTCAGTCTCGAGAGGTATGGATTCAACGCCAGTAAAAAGAGTGGAGGGGACTCACTACCATATCTTTAATCCGAAAATTAATATACGTGGTTGTTTTAAATAAATACATTTTATATTTATTTATTATTACATGAATTTAATTCAAATCATATTCTAAAACCAGAGATAAGTAATTTTTAAGGATTTAGGTGTCGGTTCTAGGTGAAACATTATAAGTAACTTATGAGGAGATAAGTGTTTATAAATTTTTTATTTTTTTGAAATTTATTGAAATATCCGTGTTAAATTAAAAATGAGTTATATATACATAGTGACAAATTCAAAATCTTGATCAAAATTTACTACTGAAGATAGTCTACCAGTGGTGAGTGAAATTGTCTAGTAATATGAAATAAATAGTGTTAATTAACTGAAATTACTATATTTGTTTAATTTGTGTGATTAAATAAAACCTAAAATTTATAAAATTAATTATTTTATTTTTTCAAATCAATAAGAGGGGTAAATAGAACCCCTAAACCCTGATGGTTACGCCCATGATTTTTTTACAAAAGAAACATTTTTTTTCCTTTTTTCAAATAATGTTATTGCTCCTAAATTCGAACTTTTTCTTAATTCGAATTTTTTAAATTTAATATAATTGTAGGATTTGATTAATTAAGCATTTAATTTAAAAGTAAAATTATAGTTTCGAAAAAAAGAGTAAAAGATTGCCAATTGTGGAATAATAAATAAATCTCACCATAAACATAAATGTGAAGAGCTAAGCCAAGCTCTTTTCTAACACTATTTCGTTCACGTAGGTATATACTTAGCAATTATTCCAAATTAACTATTTACATATCTTACACATTCAAAATCTTCAACTAGCCATAAGGGAGTTCGGGACAGCTTATCTATTTGGTTTATCTTCGAAAAAATCTTTTGTTTTTCTGCAGAGTGACAACGTCTGGCTATTAAATTTTTTAATAAAAAAAATTTTTAATAATGAGGTTATTTTCGAATAAAAATATTTGTTTTGATAATATTTATAAAAAAAGAATATTGAGATGAATTTTTTCTCATTATAAAAACATTTATTTAACACAAAAACGATTTCAAGAAAAAGAGTTGGAATTCTACACTAGTGATTTTGTTAGATTCTGTTGGCTGCAAATAACTTCTTTTTATTTTTTACATTTATGAATAACTAATTAACTAGATTGTCAAATCTATTGAAAAATGTATCACTTCGAGATTCCCATGAAACTTGGAACCGTTTCAATTTTTTTTTTACTTTATTTTTTGTAGCTTAGCAAAGTGGTAGATGAGAAGAACTTGGCTTATTTTTTAAAATTCATCTTATTGGTTATATATCAATACTCATTTTCATAGTTGTTGTATAGATCGAATACGTAGTAAGTGTATATCGGCGTGAGGCCTCAAATAACATTGATACATTGAAACTGGTAATTTTTACCCAGCAAGGAAGAAAAATGAAGCTTTCAAATTTTTCACTTTACAACCTAAGAGCGCCATATATCAGCGACAAATTTCAAGTTTCTATTTCTATAGGGTACATTTTGGTAAGGGAGAATGGTGTAGGTTTTCGTGAAACATATTTAAATAATGTAAAGAAAATAAAATTCTAGGGTTTCATAAAAATAATTTTTTTTAATGGCTATTTTAATTTCTGATGATTCTAGTAATCTAATCTACACCTACCTAGAATTTTATATTTTAAATTTTGTAAAATAGTGAGTGACAAAATGATATAAGTCTTAACAACATGCATAATTTTCAAATCGGAAGTCTAGTTATGGCCTTAAATTGATTCGTCTAAATCTAAATAGACCGCAAACTTGTTTTTACGAGAGCTTGACTTGGCGTTTTGCTATTCACCTTGACTTAAATTTCATCAAGATTGACCTAGTGTTTTGAGATAAAATTTTTCAATAGGATTAAATGAGAACAGGGTCTTTTGACTGGAAGCTAACGAGCTCCAATAAACTATATATTATTAATTTCTTTGAAGAATAATCTTTAAACCTAAGAAGCTGTCAGTCATTAGAACGTGTGTTAATTTACTCATATTGAACATTTGATATTTTGAAAAAAATACTGGTGAATTTGTTGAAATTTTTAAAAATTTATAGCATAATAGGCGATTTTAAATATATATATTTAGAAACTTAAAAAAATTATCATGGATATTTCATTTTAAAGGTTTGATTTGGTTTTAATTAGCGACAGTGTATTTACAAGTACTTAAATTTAAATAATTAATGAGTTTATTTAAATGAAACACAATTTCTTTTTAATCAAAGTCTAAATGAATGTTTGTATGGGTTAAGAACTTACGACACAAGCCACTCCATAGATCAGCGAGAATGCTATGAAGAGATACTTCATTGTAGAAAAACTGAAAAAGAAAGAATATGGATATTGTTTAATTAAATCTTGTATAAAAAATATTAATGATAACTATTATAGACAAATCGATTGAGTGGGAGGCGTTTGGATATAGATAAAGGATAACTAATCAATTAAAATTAAGATTTTAGATCTCCCTTCATTTGCAAAGAGAAACAAGGGTTGTCCTCTGCTTGATGCAAATAAACATACACACATATATAATGAGATGATATATCTGTATATATATATTATTTATTTGTTTGAGACTATAGTTTCGAAGACTTGGTCTTCATCATCAGTCTTTTTTAATTATAAATATTGTTTTTCATGGAGTCAATATCCATACGGTATTGACTCCATGAGAAATAATTAAAAAAGACTGATAAATTAAGACAAGTCTTCGAAACTATAATCTCAAACAAATAAATAATATATATATATATATATATATATATATATATATATATATATATACATACGGATATATCATGTCGATATATATGTGTGTATGTTTTGCATCAAGCGAGACAACCTCTTTGTTTCTCTTTGTGAATGAACAACTCTGCTACTCTCGGCAAAACAAAAACTTTTCAATTATCCCTTCATTTGATTCAAATTGTAAATACTACTTCGCAAGAGTTGATAATCAAAGCATCAATAAAAAAAATATAAAATAATAATAATAATAATTGATCATTTGATAATTCTTGTCAACATTTCAAATGGAAGAAAAAAGTCCAAGCAGACATACTTCTGTAATCACACCAATGATGCTATTTCAAAAAGTAAATTTTTTTTATTCTTTTTAATAGAAATTTGAAGTTGTTTTTTAATTTTTTATTACGTTTGATATCTAGGTATATATATTTTTTTCTGCTTTTATTTTCGAGGTCTTCAAATAAAATTTGAAATTAAGATGAATTATATAAGAAAACAGCTCTAGACTTTCCGTGAGAACAAAACTACTCCTTCGGCGTCTGGAGAAAGAATATATTACGCGCATATCTGCAGGGCGCACATCTCAGCTCTCTCTCACTCAGGTTATCTTTAGGTCATTGTTTAGTTTCCTTTTAGGGGTGACATAGTGAAATTAATTTTTATAATCTTGGAGATAAAAGTCTTTAAAGTTTCAAGAACTCAGCAGAGAAATGGAATACTTATAGGTATATACATACAAATAATCAAATATCATATATGATATATTGTTGTTTTTGTTTTTTACAGTTCTTTTTTGAAAAAAATTTTATAGTTTTAAGTTATTATACTAAAGATCGCTGCATACGAGGCTTTTTACTCTACCTGTTTTTGGGATCGGAGCTCTGGTTTGCAATTTGGAGGCCTATCAGGATCAAAATGACTTCACTGCTGGCTGTCTTTCTGGCTAGCTTGCTTGATTTAAAAGATAGGTTCTATTTTCGGCTTAGTCCTGGGATGCTTTTGAGTTGGAGCAAGGAGACAAAAAATTATTAAAACAAGCCTCATGTGCAGCGGTCTTAATATTGCCAGTTAACATAAAATTGACGTGGGTGCTCATATTTGAGAAGAATTGCAGAATAAGCTGAACGAAACGGCGTAGTTTATTGTATTATTTGTTCGTTTTCAATAAATAATTATAACTAATTATGTGTGATTTAAATAAAATTTTAACTCTTAATCTTCATTAATTATATATTAGACAGGGAACCCTCACTACGAGAGCCTGATTCTCTCTTGTCCGGATTATTCTTTATTTGCACCATCCATTATGTATTTGATGTTGTCAATTAGAAGGTAAGTATCTCTTAGATTATGTAAGAGTTAAATCATGAAAGCACAACTCTGGCTATTTATAAGTTTGAAATCAAGGATAAATATAATAAACTGAAATTTATTGAAATACGTTTTGTTCATTCTAGTAGACAAAACTTGTAAATTATTTGAATTTTTAAGAATTTTTTTTTTTTCAATGTTTTAAATGGAAAATTTAAAATATTTTGAAAGTTCTCTTGATTTTGTGTAATGTGAAATAGATTATTAAATATATATAAATTAATAACGTGAGTCAGATATTACATATTTGTGGGCATTTGTGTTTGACCGTTAGATAGACTCATAAATAGTTATAATTAGCAAAATAGCTATTAATATATAGTATTTTGAAAATCAGTTTGAAATTGAATTAAGTTTCAAGAGCGTGAATTTCTGGGTCCCTGGGCTAACACTACTTGGGGCCTACCTAATTAATGAAACTAATTGTCATTTTGTCAAAAAACTGTTTTCTATAATGATGTATACGGTATAGGAAAAAAATTAGGTCAATAAAATATTGCTGGAGGCCTTTTATATCCACGGGGCCCTGGGCTCAGTGCAGGATTTACGTATAAGCTACACAAGCTATAGCTTAGGGCCCCCAAAATAAAATTGTCTGAGTGAGCAATTGTCATATATACTTAAATATACTGCAGCATTATTTGTTTGTTACATTTTTAAGTTTGTTATGAATAAAAATTTTTAAGTTATTGATTTATTATATCATTATCTATATACTTCTTAATTGTATTTCAGTTTAACCCTCTAGGTATCCGAAAATCATATTTGGCACTGACATAATTATAATATCTGGTCTTATAAAGAGCCCCATATCTCAAATAGCTTAGGGCCTTATCAAGTCAAAATCCGGCCCTGGCTGGGCTGCAGCCCAAAAAGTCCATATATATATCCGCCCCTGTTCATGAAAATAAAACTATAAGGTTATCAAATTAAAAAGTTTTAGCCGATAGTAGCAGCTTTTCATTTTATTGGAAAAATATCAAAATTCATAATTAGTCAGATACCTAGTTGAAATAAACCGATCATTCAGAAATTCCATAATGTGGGTCAAAGAGCTGAACTTATAACTGACATCATTCTGAGCTCATTTCTATTTCATTGAAGATTATTTCACCATCTCAGGTAGGAAGGACGCCATTCATTTTCAAGGTGGCTTGGATTCTTAAATTGATATAATCAAATTAATTTTAGTATTAATTTTGATATGGTTTATTAAAACAAATTTGCTTAATTGGTTGTTTAGAGAGATCAAATTTGTGGTAAGATACGTTGTTTCAGATGTTATAAAAAGATCCTATAATACTTCTATCCAATGCGCATTACCAATCATTAATTTTAATTTTTTATTTGTTTATTGGATTGGTTTTCAATATATCTAACAAACAAATATAATCTAACAATGAGCGGAATACTGATAAAACAGTTTTTATTAAAAATTTTAGTTATAATTTACAAAAAAGATAAGAAGAGATCTCCCATCCAGCTTTTAAATAATTTTTTATCCAAGAATGATTAAAATAATAGAATTTTAATGTGAGAATAAAAGAGAATAAATATTTAATAAAAAAAAGAGCCTGTGCAATATTTGTTTAAAGATAAGGGCCGAAGTGAAAGTTATTCGTGAAAATTTTGGTTTCACTTAAAACAAATTTTGTTTGCAGAGTAATCGGGTTTTCTGTCATGATGGGAAAACATTAAATATAAAACATGAATGCAACTTGCTTTGGAAGTAAATAAAGTTAATATATCATAGAATAACATTATAATGAAACAAGCACGCACTTCAGAAGGGAGTGAAAGTAAATAGTTAACATACAATAATTGAGTCAATAAAACTATGATTATTTGACAAGATCGTTTATTTTATTGTTTGTTCTTTAATCATTAACGATAAACGACTATTCAAATTATCAAATATATACATGAATATTTGGCAGCGAGTTCGAAAAACTTTCCCAAGACTCGATACCCTTCGCTGCTATGTTTAGAGCTGCCCTATGTACTAATAAAATTTAATATAATAAACAATTCAAAATTTATTTATTATTAGGTATAATTAATTTTCTTGTGATGATTTCAATTTCTCAATTTTAATATGTAATAGGTAGAGGTTATAATTAAATTTTTGTTGGTTTTAAAATAAGCCAGACATTTAATTTTGAGCACAAAATCTAGTTTTATGGTTTGAAAATACAGGGTGGGCCATTTAACTTTTAGAATTTGAATCGGCTATAAAAAAAAAAAAAAACTAATGAATATTTTTTCAAAATTATGAGTTTATTAGAAAGATTGGACATTTTCATTTATGAATTAAACCCAAAATCATTATTCGATTTCCAAAAACAGTGCGCAAAAGATCGATTGTTACGTTGGCTGTGTGGCAACTTGCCAAGTGGCCCCATCCTGTTGAAACCAAATGTCACCCATGTCATCCTTTTCAATTTTTGGAAATAAAAATGTTGTTTTTCATTCTTAAATGAAAATGTCCAAACTCATTTTTTTTTAAATTATTAGTTTATTATAAAGATTGGGCATTTTCATTTAAGAATGAAACACAATTGAAAATGTACTGAAAAATTGGGTTGATCGGATGGGGTACTGTCAAGCCAGCCGTGACAGTCATTTGAATGATGTGTTTCATTCTTAAATGAAAATGCCCAATCTTTCTAATAAACTAGTAATTTCAAAAAAATATCCATTAGTTTTTTTATAGCCGATTCAAATTCCAAACGTTAGATGGCCCACCCTATACAAATATTTTCACACCAGAATGAACAAATTACAACTTTCAGATTTTCACTTATCGTGTCCATCGGAATCCAGACACATGTACAGAAAAAATTCATGTTTGAAAATTTTTTTCACCATGTTTCAAACATTTTCAAACACAATGAGAAAAAAAATCCGATTGAATTCAATACAAGAGCTGTCCGGAAGGCAGGCGAAGGCGACTAAAACGTGTTTTATTGTTTTGAGATTATCTTTTAAAATAACTACCTATCTATTTCTTTCTTAAAGTCATATATATAATAATATATGATAAGAACTTATACATATAAGAAAAAATGCTAACTAAGAATTGTTTAAAAGTATTTATGTATTTTGACTTATAACATTACTTAGAGTTGAATTTATTTTGATTACCTTATAAATATTTTTCTACTAAGTTTATAAAATAGTAATCACAATGTCAAAACAAATATCTCTATTATGAGTTTGGTATTTGATTTTGTAAAACTTGACGTTCAAAAGTTGATTGAATAAAAGAATGAAAAAATATATTTATTTTATTTTTACATAATATTACAATCAACCTTTTATTAATATAATAATAATAAAGTAACAAAAAACTAAATTTTATATTTTTCAAAATAGATTATTTTGGTTTATATTTTACTTTATAATATGAAGTATGGGGAAGTATAGTAATTGTGCATGAAAAAAGTGGATTTTTTTAGTTGGTTTTTGGAATTTTTCAAAATCATCATCTCATTCAATTTTGAATAAAGAATTCAGGAATATACTACATTAAGGTCTACAAAAAATCATTTATTCAAAATTGGGGAGGAGGGTAAACAAAATTAATAAAATTAAATCTTTAACAGATGTGAATCAAATTTACTGCAGTTATTCTTTAGGACCATACAGAACGAATGGATTAGAAATTAGATGTTCTAAATTAAAGAGAGGTGGATGAAAAAAAAATAATTACAGCTGAGTTGTGCACTAAACAAAAAAAAAATCGCACTTTTTGGCCTCTGGACGAGACTCCATATGATTTTTGTCAAAACCTTCACATGAATACTACACTTTGTGACTTTGATTGAGACCATGCTTCGTAAAGGATAAGATAAAAATGGCTTGCGCCTTTTATTGCAAGATAGTCATACCCTTAACTGATCTGCCAATTTAGTTGTCTAAATAGCAGGGGTCTCATTATACGCGATGTGGCTATTAAATGCCCTGACCTGTATTAAAGATTTAGAATAAGTACAGTTGTATAAATCATACTAATTCAATAAAGATTTGTTGAAAATTATTTAATCAAATTTTGATTTATATGTTATGACTTATGACTGAAGAATGGAAAGTAATTTAATAACACTATTTTATATTATAAATTAATTAAACATTAAAAATTTGAATGATAATTATGTGTATATCGCCTGTCTACTAGTTTTTATTATTTTCTCAAATGGGTCTTGCATATACACGCCGAATTAAATTGTCTAGGGCGGTGTTTCTCAAAGTGTGTTCCGCGGAACCCTGGGGTTGCATGAAAACTCGCCAAGGGTTCCGCAAAAAAATTCACGGCTGGTTAAAAAATTCTAGCGTTCAAAAGGAAGGTGCAGTTTTGGATTAATTGTGTGAATGCCATTCCCATAACAACGCTTTAACTCGAATCACAAGATTGTCGGGTTCCAAGCTTACCCTCCAAACGGAAAAGAGTTCCACATTCGAAAAAGTTTGAGAAACACTGGTCTATGGTTTGCTGACATTACATGTAACATAATTCAAAAACTACGATTTCCAAAACAATATACATAATATTCGTATACAAATTAATTTATAAAATTTAATTAGATTTGATTAAAATATTTTTATTTTTCTCAAAAATTCAATAAAAATTAAATTAAACTACGTAACTCTTCTTTACCAATGAAAATGAATAATCTTATTTATTTATTTTTTATAAACTTATAAGATAATTTTTAGATTATACATACGTAGATGTCCATTCCGAAATGAATTTATTACCGAAAGAGCTTAAAAATGAATTTTATCTAAATTATATTAATAAAATACACATATTTATACGATATGTTTATGGTATTGAGTAAGGTTACAGCCCAAGATAATTGAAAAGAAACAATTATTCCAAATTAAAAACTATATAAATATCGATTTCAACCTTTTAAAAATCGACGTTTTGGTGGATCTTCCCTGCATCTTTAGGGTTTAAAAGAAGAAGAAACATCGGTTTTTAAAAAGTTGAAAATTATATTACTATGAAGTTTTTTATATGGATATTGTTTCTTTTCAATCATCCTGGCAACTATAGTCTCCTTATAAATAAATTAAAAAATTTATTTTTCCAGCAGAAGATACACTCTTTTATTGTCTTCTATAATTTATAAAATAATAATAATTTATAAATTCTGCTATTCTCTGCAAAAATAAACTTTCAATTTAATTAATATTTATATAAAGTCAATTTCATCAAAAGATTTTAGTAGTTATTATGTATATATTATGTCAGAAGGTATCGCCTCAGGAGTCGAGCCCGAGCGCCAACTTGCTATCCGGGCAGATAGCCTAACCCTAGAGACAAATTTCCTCTGACATAGGTACATATCACCGCCACTGGTACATATATAAACAAGGCAAGAAAATTATTATTGTTGATGGCACGTGTTATTAAATGTAACATCCGATTCAAAGCCAATTTTAGAGGAAATTTTTATTGTCAAAAGAGCATACATGATTCATATTTCGAAAATATAATTACATATTATCTATGAGTGACAAATCATTATTTCAAGGAAAATAAAAGAGTTGGGTTTACTTACAATATCTATTATTATTATCCAATTTAAAGAATTAAATTTAATAATACGCAACTTAATTACTTCCGCTGGCTGAGCAACCTTTATAGATGATAATGCGTATTAAGTAAAAATCTTAAATCTTCTGAATAATCATTTATT
The DNA here is from genome assembly GCA_024734495.1 of Forficula auricularia. NCBI lineage: Eukaryota > Metazoa > Arthropoda > Insecta > Dermaptera > Forficulidae > Forficula > Forficula auricularia. Next base: position 359,830 of record JALMQS010000291.1, read on the forward strand.
TATTCTTATATAAATATATTTAATATATAGGTAATAAACATAAAAAAGTGTTTAATTAAATTTATTTATGTCAAATGTTTCGGTAAAAATTTTTTCTTTATTATTCTTGAAATTTAAAGCGGATGTAGATATGTTGCAAATTTTTGACAATACTAAAAAATTTGGTTTTGATATTCCCACTAGTTTTTGAGCTAGCTCGTCCACAAAAATTTGGTAACCTACGTACTAAAACTAACAGACTAACAGACATTTTGACAAAACAGTTATTATCTCGAAAAATATAATTTTTCTATGTTCACTTATTAGGGCTTTTTTGTAGACCGAAGTGCCATGGTTTCGCCCAATTTTTTAAATCAAAATAGATTCAGCCGTTTTTGAGATATTTCGAAAAAAAGAAGCAAAAAAAAACCCACTTTTTTATGCACGATTACAATACTTGACCATATCCTGTATGGTAAAGTAAAAATGTTTTGAAGATAAAGAATAAGAAATAATTTTGATCTATTGAGATTGTAGCCGATGTATATAAAGTAGGTAAAAAAAAGTACGCGAATACAAAAAAATAATTTATGAATTAATTATATTATAAAATATCCCTCTTAATAAGTAATTTAGGATTTGAAGAATCGAAATCGTTCTAATTTATTGAATGACTAGCAAGCTTGGGCCCAGTTAGGAGCCCCTAGGGGGGCAGTGCACCAGCTACAAAACTTATTGCCCCCCTAATAAAATCGAAACTCCATTATTACGAGGCATCACTGAAGTATTTTTCATTAAATTTAATAAAATTATTTCGTTACTTACAAATCAATTCTAACTAAAAAGTTAGTTGATGTCTAATCGGATTACCGAAATTGAAACCTTATGGAGGCTAATCAGCTTGTCGGCTACCCCCTTAGGAAAACTCCCTAACTACGTCAATGCTAGCAATCATTAGGATATTTGGAATTGATCGTTAACTATATTTTATTTTTCCAATAAGTATTGTAAATAAGTAAATAAAATTGTAAGAAAAAGTGAAAACTATTGGGGAGGTTCGGAAGACAAGCGAAACGAGTGATTGAAAAAATTTCACTGTATAGTTAATGCTTTATCGTTTGTTATTTTCTGATTCTACACATGAAAGAACGCAATGATATAATTGGAATAAGAAGTATAATTTACATATATAATTAACTAAGAAAATCATTGGATAAATTTTTCTTCAAGTGTATAATGTGTTTGTACGTATGAGTATGTGTGTGTATGTGTGTGAATCTTTCTAGCTCTCTCTGTTTTGGTAATAGCTAGGCTGATTGTAAATAAAATGTACAATAAATAAAATAAGCTTGTAAAATGCGAGTCGCATACTAAGGGTTCCGTACCTTATAGCTCCGAACATATTTGTTATATCAAATCCGTATTATTTATCATTAATTTGAAAAGAATGAGGGAAGTTGTGGAAATTTTTGATTTTCATTTTAAAACACCGCCAAAAGGCCAGGGATAAATAAATAAAAAAAAAAAAAAAAAAAAAAAAACGCCGCCAGGTACAAAAATCACCTAAAAACGGTCACTTTGAAGCTCTTTCAAACCGTCTTTTTAAATAATTAAAAAAAAAAAACTAAATCTATTTCTACTCAAAGAGATACTTTACAAGTAGGTATACCTAATAATCAATGATAAATTTTTATTATTTTTTTATTTTTGCCTTCACATAAAATTCGACCCTCCCTAACAAATTATAAACTAGATAAAATTTTTAATATTTTTGATTTGCGAGAAAATGAATACATTTAACTTTTAAATTTCAAGTTTGAATTTTATTTAGTTTACTAGCTTCAATAACTCAATGACTTTCTTAACTAAAGCACGAATTATTCTGTAACCTGCACTAATCACTTTTTGTTAAGGTAGGTCTGGTTATTGAATTCATTCATGTTTTATATAATATCATTATATGAATAATCACAAATCGAACTTTCAATTTCATAACTTGCTTTATAATATTAGCTTATACATGAATTATTTTTTTAATCATATTTGTTTTAGTCGTTTTTTAGATATTTCGAAACTACGAAGCAAAAAAACACTTTTGATCATGCACAATTAACATTCTTCACCATACCCGGTATGGTAAAATATATACGTATTAAAACAATTTATTAAAAAGAGATGGAATTTATTTAGCGACAATTTCCAAAAAATTAAATTTAAATTAATATAATTAATTAATTAATTTAAATTTAAATTCATTAAATTTATTTATTTGTTTAAAAACTTTATTTAGTACTGAAAGAGGTCAACAAGTGGACATCGAACTATTTAGGAAATTAGTATATAAATAAAAAGTTATTTTTTTATTTTTTTATAATGATACTGTACAAGAAGAAGTTGCACCAAAAAGGTACAACCTCTGTAGTCCGCGGTGGACCATTATCTAAATAATAATAGTATAGCATTGTGAAAAATAATTTTTGAAGTTGGAAGAATTTTTTGCTTAGTCAAGACATAAACATATTCATTAATGACTAATTAATCGACCTTTAGAGTTTAAATATAAATTTAGATAGATAGTATGTTGTTTACAGCAACATAATATGAATAAATCTACGCATTCGTGTTAAAAATAATTTCAAATAGTAATCTTTTGGTAAATGTTTTAAACTTTTAAATTAATCAAATAAATTATTAATATACCGCATCTTTGGTGAATTGTTATTAAACTTTATTTATTTTGAGAATTTTGCTATTGATTTATTATAGAAAAACAGTAAAGTACTTACGAATAAATGGTGAAGCGGTGTGAAGTTCGTGAGCTGCAAGTGGAACTAAATGATCTAGTCGCTCGAGCTAAATTCATAAGCTGTTGCTTGAAAGTAAAATAACATTTACCTGCCACTGCGCGTGCGTAACTTACTAGTAAATGTCTTTTTCGGCTTAGAGGAGGCGCAGTCTGCTCTCCAAGATACAGCTTACAATTATGTCATGTGCCCTCGAGGAAGAACAACAGGAGTAGCAAACAGGTGGGTCGAGGCCGCGATTCTCGATTCCCTACAACTCAGAAAATCAAATACATTTTATAATAATATCTAATAATTTGAATACTTTTAAAAATATATTAATAAAATATTATTTTTATTATTATGATTCAAGTTTATTTTACACAAAAATAAAATAAAACAAGTTTTTTTTACAAAATCATTGTATTGTTTAAATTAAAAAATTAATTAGTAATTATTACAGTAGTAGAGCTAGTTTTTATTGGAAAAATCACGAGCGAATCTTCTGAATCCTAGAAACAGAACCCTTTGAGTCAGAATGTCTAAACTTAGCATAGAGGCGCAGTTTATTAATACAAACTGGTTAAGCAAATTTCAGAGTAGTAGTAACTATTATGATCATTTCCGTCCATAATTTGTATTAATTTGAAAGTTTATAATTAGGAAAATAAGGACAAGTTTTTATGTGTGACTTTTTTATTTATCATCCAACGTTTCGTCGACTTTGCCGACTTCTTCAGTCATGCCACACATTCGTCTAAATTTTAAGTATTAAGTATAAATATTAAGTATTAATAACAACCGTTTCCCATATTTTCTCCTAAAAAAATGACAAAATTCATTATTAAAAATGATTAGATAGGGTACTATTAATGTTTTAAATTAGAATTTGGTTGAAAATTTGTTAAATATTTTGAGAGACAATAATTATAAAAAGCAATTTTAAAGAAGGGCATTTTAAGAGAAAAGATTTAAAAACATTTCATTGTATAAGGTATATTCAGTTGTATGGACATACCATAATAATAATAATTTAACATAAAAAAACTCACCAGCTTTGGTTGATTATAATGTCGTTAACCGTAGAAAGAGAATGATATTCTGCACAGAAAAATGTACTATGTTGTGAAAAACCAGGACTGATGATGGATCCGCTGAAACGTCTCAAAAGTTTTTCGTGAGAATAAATAGAATATAAGGAAATTTTATTTCTTTTTCCTAACGAAGACATTCCATCTGTTTCCAAGGTTTTCAAGAGCCTCATAAAACACCAAAATTCTAATTAAAAATGATTTTTCCCCATATTTCAGTCATTTCTGAACACGAATAAACCAAAAGGATTGAAAATATTTAACTAGCGAACATTACTACGAGTAATATAATTTTTTTATAAAACAATCAGTAAAATTATTAATATGATTATTTGAACATGATACGTTTAAAAAAAATCTTCCATTTATCAATCAAATAAAATTTATTTGTGATCTAAATGTAAAAATAATAATATTTGAAAATGTAGTATTTATCTTCAAGATTATATGTATGCAAATAGACGAGATATCAGACTAAAATATGTTCATATGCAATTTGGGAGTTAACTTCGAGTCTTCTCTTTCTTTTTCTCTTCATATACAAAATATTTGTGGTCAGGCTTTTAAACTTCTGGGATTTATAGAAATACAAAAAATTTAAAAAATTCCAACTGCCTACTATTTAACTCCCTAGTAAGAAGCAAGCTGGAATACTGGAGTTTAATTTGGTCACCGCATGTCCAACATCAAATTGACCAAATTAAAAGAGTGAAAAATAAATTTTTAAAAATTATTTCATATAAATTCTCATCAACTAATAACTCTCTTACCCCATATAACTATCCCTCTTCTAGATTCTTAAGAACCGAACTAAATATCCAAATTTTGTCATCCCGTAGAGTACAAAATGACTTGATATTCCTTCGCAAACTGTTGAATGGTCTGATTGATTGTTGTGAAATTCTCCAATATATTAATTTTAAAATGCCTCAGTATTACAGTCGCATTGTCGAAACCTTTTTTATCCCCATTTGTAATACTAATTATTCAAAAAATACAGGACTGAATAGAGTGATGCTTGAAGCAAACTCTTCATAATTAGACTTCTTTTTATGTGATGTGAGGGATATCAAAAGATATTGCTCACACTATTATTAAATGTCTAATAAATTGTATTATATTATTACATACTTTATATTAGCTTCACTTGTATGTATCTATCTGTGTATATCTATCTATTAATGTGACTTTTGTTCTGTTAAATTCGGCAAACATTTCTCTATAAAAATAATTGTTTACCTACTTAATTTAAATGAAATAATATAAATATAATAAAAATAAATACATTACATTCTGTTAATTCCGCAAACTTTTCTCTATAAAAATAATTAAGACTATAAATTAGTTTTTTAGTTTTATTAATTTGTTAATTTATTCTATAAAAATGTATATTGTAACTGGGATAACTCCCATATATCGAATAAAATAAAACAAAATAAAAAGGAGATCCCTCATTAACAAGGGCTCTCTAGTCGGTCTAGGAATGCAGAGATTGTTGGATAACCTAAGCGACATTACCAATCGGTTCAAACAAAAGACCCAAACTAGTCTAAACCCCCTAATACTGGAACTCTACAGGACCTAACGCTCATCTTTCATCATAGCATCATCATTTTCCTCTGATTCTTTCCTTTCTTTTATAAATAACGGCAAAGAGGTTTTTTATTTCGTAAATTTTTCCTCTTACTACAAACACGGACTAAAAACATTATCGCAAGCACGAGAAGATCAAGAACAGTCGATGGTGGGGATGTAATCTCCGAAGTCGAAGCTCAAATAAAATGTATACGCTAATGCATGTAAAATAATTGGTTTAATAAAATTTATTATTATTATTAACAAGGGCTCTCAAAATGGAGCGGAGGAGGAAATTGATTGGATTATGGAATTGAAATAATTATCGGAAAAGAGGTTTTTTTATTTAATTAGTTTTTCCTCTTATTAAAAACAAGGACTAAAAGATGATCAAGGACAGTCGATGGTGGAGAAATAATCTCCGAAATCGAAGCTCAAAAACAATGTATGCATAAATTCATGTAAAATAATTGGTTTAATAAAATTTATAAAAAAAAACAAGGGCTCTCGATTCCCTGGCCCATCGTAGAACTCTCTCCGCCCTTTCCCTTTTTTATAGATACTACCAAGGCGTTTGTTCCGGTGAGATAAAATTAATAATCCCTTATAAAGGCTTATTTGCACGAACATTCATCTCCCGTTCAAGTTTTAAATTAGATACTAACCGAATAAACACATTTATCAACTCGTTTCTCTCTATGACATCTAGACAGGAATTCTCTTTCTTTCGGGGGACATACATAGATACCTTTAACTCTGATTCAATCACTGAAATTTCTTCTTATTCTTTTCCCAATGCAGGGGCCCACTCCGGACTAAGGAGATAGCATTTTTTTGGTGCGACATTTTCTTGGATAGATATCATTATAAAAATAAGACTGTCTCAAGATAAAAAAATTGCCAAATTGTTAAAAAATATATATATTAGGTCATTCAATAAGTCCGTAGGATGACACATAGCTGGCGTTACTAGAATTTTTCCATGTGATTTTTATTTAGTACTAACCTTCAAATGATACATGTATAAATTTGACAGCAATCTGACTATTGATTCGTGATTTATAGCATTTTGTGTGAAGCAACTTTTGTTATTGAAAAAAAAAAATGAATTTCGAGTTTTAATAAAGCATTGCTTTTTGATAAAAAAAATACAGTGGAAAACAAACAATAGCTTGATAAACATTATCCGAACTCTGCTCCATCGAGACAAATGGTAGAGAAGTGGATTGCTGAATTTAAACGTGGTCGTACCAGCACAAATGATGCAGAGCGTAGTGGACGCCCAAATGAGGCTGTTATTCCAGAAAACATAAAAAAATCAACAAATTGGTTATGAACGATATCAAATTGAAGGTGCACGAGCTAGCTGACATTGTAAAGATATCAGATGGTAGTGTTTTTACCATTTTACACGAACATTTGGGTATGCGAAAGCTCTGTGCAAAGTGGGTGCCGCGTGAGCTCACAGTCGACCAAAAACAACAACTAATCGATGCTTCAGAGGAGTGTTTGGCGCTGTTAAACCGCAATAAAATGGAATTCTATCGTCGATATGTGACAATAGATGAGACATGGCTTCACTATTACACACCAGAATCCAAAAGAAGTCCAATGATGAAGTAATCGCTGAAACTGAGGCCTATTTTGACGAGAAAGAGAAATCGTACTATAAAAGTGATATCGAAAAGTTGCAAAATCGCTATACTCATTGTATCGCCCTCGAAGGCAATTATGTTGAATAATAAAATCGAGTTTTGTCAAAATTTTGTTTTTTTCTAACTTATTCTACGGACTTATTGAATGACCTGTTATTGGTATATACTCGTATTTATATGGGCTTACAATTTTTCTGATTGGTAAAGTGAAAATTTTTTAGAAACGTTTTATTTTCAAATTTTTTCGAATTTTTATCAGATTGTTTTGTAAAAGAATTTTAGTAAATTCTTGAAATCTTAAATACTATTCAATTAGTATCAAATTAAACATTATATAAAATATGTCAAAATTTATTTTTCCCTGAATTTTTTTTAATGTTTTTTTTTCATCAATTTATTTTTAAGTATTATAATTAGGGGTCTTCCATATATTACGTCCCACGAATTTCAAGATTTTCAGACCCCCCCCCCCCCTCCCTCTGTGTCAGATTCTGAGACATTTTCATTGAGCCCCCTTGTAACGTCACACTATCACTTTTATACCCTATAGTTTAATAATTTGACTTTTGTGATATCACAATTTTTAAGATCCCTGGGACCCCTCTGTCTCATTTTGTCACAAATCTTAGATACCCCCGCCCCTCTTACTGTGTGATGTACTTTATGGACGACCCCTTATTATTGTTTATTTTTTCACAGATATGTGCTTTGAATTGATTCATAGACAACTCTTTTATTATGATTCACCTATGCTTTTGCTAACTGATCTCTTAATAATTAGTTTAATTGACAAAAAAACATATAGAAATCATATTACTCAATGTTGAGTCGTAAATAAATCTTTTTCATCTCCTTGAAACTAATCTTATTTTTATTCCACCATAACAGGTTTCCGAGACAGATATAAAATTTTCATCTTTTTGTGCTGTTGTCCATAATTTTTATCAAAATCATATGTATACTTTTTGGTTTTGAGATTTTATTATTTTATGAAAAAAAAATTGTTTACTCTAGTTGTTAAAAAAAATGATATAGAATATTTTTTAGAAAAGTTTCATTTTCAAATTTTCTTGAATTTTTTTTCAAACTGTTTTGTAAAAGAATTTGATTAAATTCTTGAAATCTTGAAATTTTTCTTTAAATTTCAGAGTTTACAAAAAATTAAAAGTTATTCGATCCTTATAAATTTTATAAAAGTCATATGTCGTGATCTTAATTTTTACTTCTGAGGTTTTTAGATTTTTTTTTATTATTTTCTAAAAAGGCTCAAACAATTTTTCTTTCTAATTTCTTCTATTTATCTAGAAACACAGGTTCTTTCTTGTCTAATAAAATCAAAAGAATATATTAGAAAAAACAATTTTTTGAATAAAGGACCCGGGCGTTTCATTTTTTTTTAATTCTCTTCGTTCAATAACAAAATAAGAATAAACGAATTGCTTCTAGTTTGCTATCCTTTAAGAAAATGAACTAAAATAAAAAACGCACGACAATTTATTATGAATGACTAAATTGATGAATGAATAAGTCGTTTGTTGTTTTATGAAAATTAATGAGATTTCGTGACCTCTAAAAAGAAATCAAGATGCAAATTAATAGACACCATTTGACTAAGTTGGTCGTTAACTCTAAAAGATGTTCCTTAATTAAAGATTAAGTAAGATTTGATAATTGATTCAGAATAATTCTATAGGTTTATTTCAGATAATTATAAAATAACACTCGCAATAGCTGTCGAGAGTACTACAACACAAGATGAAATATGGTAGCTTAAGGACGTTTCCTAATAAATCGATTTTCTTGCAATCCTTTTAAAACTTTGAATACACATATTTATAAGTGTCCTTTATATGTAATAGAAATATTTTTCAATAGTCCTTGTTTCACTAAATTTAAAAATATTGACAATTGAAATTTGCATATTTAACACGTGAACCCTATCCCGATTAATGTTAAAGCGACTGTTTCATTAAATAACAATCGTAATTTTCTTGATATTATTTTGAAAAAGTGAGAATCATTAGATATAACAAATATTTTCCTGTTAAAATGATTATATTAAGCGGTATTCGTTTTGTATGAAAAATGTTAAAAGTTACGTACTTTTGATGGTTTTCATTTTTTCTCTCATGGCATGGCAAGTGAGAGATGGCGACTTGGCAACAAATCACTCAATTTTTCCATATCTAAAAAACTTCTGCAGCTGGTGTATTTGAGATGTTTAGCTAATTCTTTCAACCTAACTATACTGTTCTCATCTGGAATTTTGCATTCTTTGTCTTTTAGCGTCGGTAAGAAAGTAATGTTGCCAGATCCGAGTAACGACGAAGTGAAAATATTTTTGTCTTTCTGCGCATGTGAGAGTAGGGGAAAGAGCGAATTTCATCTAAGGTATATTAGGGAACGTCCTTAATAGAAATGAAAGTAGTTAACAGTAACAAAATAGACTACGTTTAAAAGCCTGGGAAATGAAGTTCAAGTGATAATCAGCTGGAATATAGCACATTAAAAATAAATTAGGTTTCGAAATCAAATCGTACAAACACAGCTGTCTTAGTTTGGGAAAAGAATGAGAAACAATCCACCCCAAGAAAAACAACAAATAGCATTCTCCATATAAACGGCGTAGAAGACAAGGAAGAAGCTGTTATTAAGAGTCCGAAAAGTTAACGATGGTAATGGAAGCTTGAGTTTTAAAGGATATGGACCGGATAGACAAATTGAGAAATGACTAAGTACCAGAAAAACATGCTAACATAATCCTTCATTTTATATATTTGAATCTTAAAAAAATTTGATTCAAGTTCTAATTTATAATATCGTCGCCTTAGAGTGTAAACCTGGTAACTCACAACAAGGAAATTTTACAGGGCAGATAAAAAAAAACTAACAAAATTTAATATTGTTGTTTAGAAAAGAAACTATATTTCACATTTTTACTTTACCATAGAGGGTATGGTCAAGTATTGTAATCGTGCATAGAAGAAAAAGGTTTTTTCCTTCCTTTTTTTCGAAATATCTCAAAAACTGCTGAAACTATTTTGATTAAAAAATTGCATTTCGCTCTACAAAAATGTTCTAATAAGGGAACATCGAAAAAATTATATTTTTCGAGAAAATAATTGTTTTGTCAAAATGTCTCTTAGTCTGTTTGTTTGTTAGTTTGGTTGTTAATCTGTGCGTTATCAAATTTTTGTCGACGAGCTATAGCTCAAAAACTTGTGTGAATATTGAAACCAAATTTCACACTTAGTTTTGGTTAGCTTTGAGATTAAGAGCTGATTAAAATTTGGTGCATATCGACCCAAAATTAATGGGGGGGGGCCGCGCGGATGTAGGGTCAAAAAATGAAAATCTCGGCCATTTACCAAACTCAACCAAATTTTGTATACATAATCAGTGGGACCCCAGAAGTCCTAAAATGCAATAACTAACAGCCCAAAATAGGGGGGGGGGGGTCAAAAAATGAAAATCTAGGCCCTTGTACCAAACTCAAACAAATTTTGTATACATAATCAGTGGGCCCAGAGTAATCTAAAAATGCAAAAATTAACCCCCCTCCCCTAAATGGTTATAAATAATTTTATTAAATATTAAATATAATTGAGGGGCCAGGTTGTATGGTAAAGTCAAGTGGATGGCCACATCAGAACACGTCAGCTTATTTTTCTACAACTTACGATTGTAATTTAAGTAGCAGTTTTACTTGGACGATGCTGCATCTCTTTTTCTTTCCAGTTTTACACTCTAAAGCTACGATATGTATTTTATTTCTCTATCAGTGGTTCTTAGCCTATACTACTTAAAATTAGGTAGTTTGCTGTCTTTAATGGGAGGCGAGAAAATTATAACCATCAAATATGATGGGAATTTTAGAGTTAGTGAACCCCAAATCTATTCATATTTTGTAAAAAAAAATTTAAAAAAATAAGTAAAAAATACATAAATATGTTACACCGGATCGTTACTAGACTTTATCCATAGTTATTTGAAATATTAATATGTAGATTCTTTTATTATTAATCAAATAAAGCGACCAAATAAACAAATTTTAAAGAATTTAAAAAAGTACTATTTTATTGTTGAGTAAAGTAATTTTAAAATATAATTTCCCTAAAACATAATATATACTTTTTTGGGTTTCTCACGGTACTTAAATAGAATATTAAATTTGTTTAAAATTGGTTAAGCCATTTTTAATATATTAAAAAAAAAAAAACTAAAAAAAGTTATCACTGTTTGTCGGCTATATGTGCCAAAAACTAATTAGCGTTAAATTTTCTTAAACTAATGGTAGGTTTTTAATTTCATTTCAATCGGTTGAACGGTGTGAAAAAAATCATAGACGAAAAAAGGAATCCATACAAGCATATCTACACACACCTCCACAAACTAAATGAAAAAATTGCACTTTTTGGACTCTGGACGACACCCCATAAAATTTTTGCCAAAACCGTCAGGTCCTAAATGAATACTACAATTTGTGAATTTGGTTGATACCTTCAGTAAGGGGCCATCCACAAATTACGTCACACGTTATGGGGGAGGGGGTCAATAAAGTGTGACATCGTGTATTAAGGGGTGAGGTGGGACTAGTCATAGGCTTCATGACGTCACATGTATAATAAATCTAAAGTATTAAAACTCAACTCTAACGAAAAACTTTAAAATGTCGATGGACACAATATGATTAAATTTTGTATCATCCATTTGATTTGTTATGTTTTCTAAAATTTCTAAAATGCTTGATTTATTATTGATTTTATGAAAAAATGTTTTAAATCAGTGGCGGTTGGTGACTTTTCAACCAGGGGATGCTGTCCAAAAAATCTACCTTCATTTTTTGAAATTTCATTTTAATTTTTGCTTTTTTTTTCAAGGAATACGACATCATTTTCGTTTTTTTTTTTAAATTTAACATTATATTTTTTTTAAATATATTTTGGGACCTTCGCCCCTAATGAATACTGCTTTGTGTGAGTGAGGATAGGAGTCAGAAATTAATTCTAGCAAGCTATGACTTATTCTCTATTCTTAGTTATTTCCGATCTTATATATTGAGAACTCTTATACAAATGGATTAGTCCAAAGATTCTCTTTTTTATAATAATTCTTTTTATAATGATAGCATTATTATATATCATTAGCGAGAACAATTTTTGTTCGACTAAAACTCGTCTGAACTTGTCTTTGACATGCTTGAACTGGGAGATATACCAGGCAGGGACTTCAAACCTTCTATCACCGCCCTTTTCGAACAATCATTAATTTTAATTGCTCCTTGAAACTATGCAACAATTTTATTTCATTTCGAGAACGAATATATTTTTCAAAACAAAGAAATGTTTTTTTATAGAAATATTTGAAACAACGGATAATAATTTTGTTAAGGGACAATGGTGTTGATTCTTGGTGAAACATTTTAAATAAAGTAAAGAAAATGTTAAAAAGTTTCTTAAATTTTTCAAAATTTTCTTAACGGATAATAATTTGAAAATTTAAAGATCCTTCTGAAATTGACTTTATATTATATGTATTTATGAAAATTCTTTAAATGTTTGAAATTTTAGGGATGCGCTGCATTCACATCATCCCTGGACCGCACCCCACTGTTTTAAATAGAAATAAAGAAATAATTTTGGAAGTGCTGTTTTAATTTAATAATTTCTAAATTTAAAATTGCAAAATATGTGGCGTTACACCAGCGGAGGGGGGATCACACAAATGTGACCACCTGTGACAAGTACGGGGGGTTCCAAAAATCACGAAATTCGTGTGACGTAATTTATGGATGGGCCCTAATCTTTACCTGAAGACCCTTTGAAGTCACACTTAGCACGAGACAATTACAATACTTTATCTGTTTCGCATGGATAAAGTCAAAAAGGTTCTGTTTTCTCTGTATTGTTCGTATCTAGACAGACTCAGAGACAGAATAAAAATTGTTTAAAAAATAGTTTTTACACGTTGCAGACATTTCTAAAGACACCCCTCCCCCCTAATTATAATAAATAAATATTCTGTTAGAACTTGTGCGTAAGAGGCACGGTTTCTGAGCGGAAATTGTCATTCATTTGGACATCGCCAAGTGAACAGAGTTATCTATGACCATAGCAAACAAACTCCGTTTCAGTATGGAGGGCGACTTCCATCACGTATGAAATCCTCGTGAAATCCAGATCAATTCGAACACTGCCTTAAACATTTAAATAAGAAATGTTATAAGAAATTATATTATTATACTTTTAAAGATTGGAATTTGGTTATATTTATTTATTTAGTTTATTTATCATAAGCAAATAATCCCAGAAAATAAAATATTTTTAAAAGTATGGGTAAAATCTATCTCAGCGCCCAGTCTGGACACATCCCAAATTTTTTCGCGACCACCATTTTGAGAATCACAGGTTTAGATGACAATCAATAGCTATTTTTGATTTTAAGTCGATTTCACCAGATCTTCAGCACAAGTAAATGATACGTTAACAACGCTGTTGCTATGGTTACTTATAAAATTTTCTCTCAAATTTAGCATTTTACAGAGAGAATCTTATCCATTCTTACCCTAGCAAGAGTAAATGATCTACCGAGTTCGATTTATTCATCGTATTGAGAATAATGGACCCCATCTGCCTCATAAAATTTTCATCTTTTAAACTATGTAAACATAAAATTTCAACATTGTACTTTATGCTGTTCAAAGAATTAAATATATATGTGCGTTACTTTTTTCTTAATTGAATTTCTAAATAAACAAAGTGCTCTGTCCCACCTTATATAGGTATATGAAATTTGATCAATGTACCTAATCGTATATTAGGGTGATCCTTATTTAAATGATTTTGGAATTTTTTTTAAGTGCCCCCTAGATACCTTTCAAATAATATATAAAAAATTCCTGAAAAATTTAAGCTCATAATTTTAATATTAGCACCTGCCTCAAAATCGCGAAAGATTTAAATGGAAAATAGAAGCAATTTTTTAAGCAGTTAATTTTGAGCCGATTTGAAATTTTTCACAGTTGTAGCTGATTCTGTTAAGAATTTGCAAATTAATCCTATTATTTATTAAATTTTCTTTTTGGATTTTAATTAAAAAAAAAAAATCGATTATCTGATTCATTCATAATAAATGAAGTAAAAGCTCGATTATTAAACACCGAATAGGTGCCTTGAATTTCTCTGACACTCAAGGTTGTAAGTTATTGATTAATATGTGTATATAGGTATAATTTATATACATATATTTTATACGTTAATGGACTTAGTCAGTCAATCAAAATTCTGACATCATGTCATTGGGATTTGAATATAATTTTTTCTAAACCCTTTTGTTATCTTTAGTTTATAAATCTTCACTTCGATATTTACAATTAATTAAAAAGCTTTAAAGAAAATTAATTAACTAAAGCTTGAGCTTATTCTAAAGAATTACAAGCTTTTCAAATATTTATTTTAAATTGAATGTTTTTGTGCCGAGGGTAGCAGAATTTTTATATATTGTCTCCTTCAAAAAATTTATTTCTTTATTATATATAGGGAAGTAACTTGTGGCATAGGTACTTTTTTATGATAGTTTTTTAAAAGATTTGTATTGTTTTTATATGGTTTTGATTTAGAAAGGTGAAGGATTTAAATACGAAAAATATGTTTGAGGGTTTTGTTTTATTTCCCTTAAAAGAGAGATCTAGTCATTTTAGGGTAAAATTTTGAAATTTTTAAAGTGTTCTATCTCTTCAGGTTTCAAGTTTTAGTATTCATTTTTGGTACATAGATCTATTGTTGAAATACCTAGGGAGAGTTTTTTCAATTTTTCACAATTTGATCCCTGAACTGAAAAATGGGGAATTTTTGATTTTGGGGTTTTAAATACAAATGGCTTAATACCGCCATTGCTGATGGGCTTTTCATTTTTGTACATAATCTTATATTTTTAAAACTATTGTAGAACAAATTAAAAATTTAAAAATTGATTAATTAGTTATAGTCTTTTCAAAATTTAATAAATATTAGTCATAGTAAGGAAGTCGAAGCTCAGATTCACTCAGACATTTTTGAATTCCACTTTTTTGGACTGGAAAAACAATAACTTTGAGATATGAATATTATCAAAACAAAAAAAAAAATACAAATCTTTATAAAACAACCCTTTTCGAAACGTTAGCGAAAACAACTTTTTTCTTTTTTCAAATTTTTAAAAATATTTCTATTGATAAAGGGGGAATTTCTCCCGAAACCTCTAGTTTCAAAATAAATCGTTCCAAGATTGTTTTATAAAGATTTGTATTTTTTTTTATTATATTAAAAAACAATCAATAATTAATTTTTCTTTTGGATATGATTATTATTATCATTTTCAATCATAATGTGTATTAATAAGAGTTTATAATAATGGGAAGTAAGGACAGGTTTTTGTGTGATTTTTTTATTTTTCAACCGACGTTTCGTCGACTTTGCCGACTTCTTCAGGGTTTCAAATAGTTACATCACACATTCGTATAAAATACATTATTTTTCTTTATTTCTGTTACCAATGACCACCAGAAATTCAAAAAATCTGCACATTCACATAACAATAACAGTTTCTCAAATGAATAGTAAATATATAAAAATTATAGGTATATGCAAAATGTGAGGTTTCACAGGAATAAAACAAAACAGTTTTTTATAAAAAGTCAATATATTTCGGGCTATTTGCCTATCTTCAGGAGTTACATTAGACTAACTGGTTTAGAGAGTACATACATAAATTTATTTGAGATCGATATAATTTTGATATATTTACTATTCATTTATTAATAATGTTTCACTTAAAACCTACACCGCTTTCCTTAGAGGTTATTAAACAGTTTCTGTTTGTATTGTTTCTAAAACTGTTTATCTAATTATAGATTATATGAATGAGGCGAATTTTTTGAATTTCTGATGGTCATTAGTAACAAAGATAAAGAAAAATTAGACGAAGGTGTGATGTAACTATTGGAAGCCTTGAAGAAGTCGGCAAAGTCGACGAAACGTTGGTGGAAAAATAAAAAACCACACAAAAATTTATCCTTAATTGCCATTATAAACTCTCATTTAAGATATGAAAATATCTTGAGGAATTCCTGGGAAATTTTTGAGACTGTCCGAGAGGACAATTTTCTAACCTGAGCAGAAATCGATTCTGAAAAGCTGATTGATAGTAGGTCGGTCGTTCTATAAACTCCGCCACTGACAAATTCGCAGTTGAGGCTTTTATTCTCAAATTGATTATTTCAAAGGTCATATGCCATTCTAGCCATAGAGAAAGTAGAAAATTAATTAGATATTTTCTGTTATAATTTATCAAAAGTAAAAAATGATTCAAAAGATCTAAATTTATGTATTTTAATTAATCATTTACCTACGTTGTCTAACTCAAAAACTCTAAAATATTATATTTTTCAATAAAAAAAATGTATTATTTTAAAATAGCTTTTTGTCTATAAAACGAACATTCACATTTATTTGACCAGCTAGCTCTTTGGGAAGGGTGACCACCATTGACTTGAAGTATTTTTTCCTTAAATTAATTTGAAATTAAAGCGGCAAAGTGCGATCGTAACACACATACCGTGAAGATTATGTACCCAAATAAAATTTGGTGTTAAAAAATATTTCTTATTTTAGACCCGATAAAAAATTCGTTCCTCCTCAAAATAATCATTGGACAAATTTTTTTAATACACTATTGATTTGCAAGACAGACTGACAGACAGGAATTGTATCGACACTAATAGGATCCTGTTTTACTTTTTAAACAGAACCATAAAAACAAAAATTTAATTTATTTTATTTTATAAATACTCGTACATATTAAGAAAGTAAAAAATTATTCCCAGCCAGATTTGAACCACCTTACGCTACAAGTAACGCATTTGACAACGTAAGCTACGGAACTTATGTTAAAATTCTTATAAATTAATAAAGATCAAGTCATATATTTTTTGTATAGATAAGAAAAACGATAATAAATCATCCAAAACAGTTAAAATATTAAAATCATTCTTATTTTCCGTTCATAAGGAGAGAATAAAGGTATACTTATGTCAAATTTGTTGACAATTTTAGGTAATGCAGTTTCGGATTCCCCTTTATTACAAAAATCAGCACTTTGATATCCTAGCACACCATCATTTTAAATTGAATTAAATAAACTAAAAAATTATCTTAATTCTCCTTTATATTAACTTTTCAGTAAAACTTCACTCACCATGATCAAAAAATATATTTTATTTTCGTTTCCACAAAAACTAGACTTAGCCCCCCCCCCCCCCGATTTTTAATTTCAAAGAAAATAAATACATATTACCTATACAATTCAAGTTTATATCTTCTTTAGTTTCCTTTAGCAATACTTTTACAAGCAATAAGATTCTGTTTCACTTACGTACAGAACCCTAAATATAATACCAAATACAATTTTTAATGAAAACACATCGTTAAATATTTTACAATGGCTAAAAGATGTTTATTTAGAAAAAACAATAACAAACATGAATCAGATATTTCTGTATCGATTCACAAATTAATTACATTAATCAATAAACCTTCAAACAGTGTTCCTTAGGGTCTCTTTGTTTATTCGTATTATGACTATCAAAACAGGGATATTAATAATTAATCTGGGGGTCGGGTAGGCTAGTGGTTAGCATGTCAGCCTGCTAACCAAGTGGACCCGGGTTCGAATCCGACTCGAGGCATCCGGCTAAAACCTGACCCCGGGGTAGAGACAAATTAAAAAAATAATAATAATTAGTATCGTAAATTGGCTTATGGCTAGAAAGGCTGAAAAGTCAAAAAAAATTAATCTAAATAATTGATAAGTGATATTAATGGAGTTTATCTAATACATTTAAACAAATTTAATTTATTTATTAACAATTTTTCAGCTTATTGAATCCTAAATCAATAAGCTGGGCAATTAAGTTTCGGGCTCGCTCGCATACCGAAGGCTATATGGATATAATGAACAATTCTAGACATAGGAAAAACTCAGTATTTACGTCGGCCAAATAACTTTCAAAGTTCCGATGGGTCTTTAGAATATTTGAAGTTAGATTTTTGTAGCTATGGAATATGGGAGTGGGGGCGGGGGAGGTCATAACTCATTAGTAATAAATTTTAAGTTGAATTAATACAAACCGTTTGCTAGAAAAAGAAGTGAAATCTAATGTGCTGCCAAGTTAAACATCATCATGTTATTAAATGAGTCGAGAATATAGTAACTTCAATTAAAACCCATATTTTTCATTTGACATGTCTATCTATTTTTATTGATTTCGTTGAAAATATTTCCTGAAACTTGGAGTTGACGCATTGTTATGTATTTCATATCATGAAGAGGATAGAAGGGCTAAAAGGGAGAGGTAAAGAACCTAAAAAATAATAATATCTAATAATAAATGTAAATAAGAATTTTTCTGGCTTGGTGTGTACTGGATATATTAATTTTTTATTGTTAAAGGATAAATAAATTGAATTGCTTCTTTCCAGTAATTTATTTTAATATTCAAATGGTTAATTCAAATATTTCGAGAGCGCTTTCGGCATCTCTTCCTCAGTGGAAACTGTGGGACCACACAATAGGCAAGTCAGTGAGTTGTTATTAATTAAAGATGTCAAAAGGTACTCACCCAATCCCCCACAAATGTGCCGACCCCATCAGTTTGTACAGAACCAGAGAGGCTACAGGTTATGACTTTCACACCCGCGTATCATAAGCTAAAGTTGTTTTCCAAATATAAAATAGATCTAGTGCCAAAAATAGGCAATAATTTGTCTTTTCTTTTCAATAACAAAGACAAAATAGAAAAAATCCATCAATGTAATGTAGCTTATAAAATAGCTTGCATTGATTGTAATAAAATTTATATAGGCACAACAGGTAGACCTATGGAAAAAATATTATATGAGCACAAAAGATCTGTGCTTAAAAAAGAGAACAACAACCAAACAACATTAGCACAACA
Organism: Forficula auricularia; assembly: GCA_024734495.1. Classification (NCBI taxonomy): domain Eukaryota; kingdom Metazoa; phylum Arthropoda; class Insecta; order Dermaptera; family Forficulidae; genus Forficula; species Forficula auricularia. Next base: position 378,905 of record JALMQS010000291.1, read on the forward strand.
TGCGCGGACTGAAAGTCATAATTTTGATTTTGAAAATTTTAATATAATTGACTATGAAAAAAATAAAACAAAACGTTTTTTCAAGGAATCGTGTTTCATCCAACAAAGCCTGAAAAACACAGTAAATTACAAGGTAGACACGGGTTTTTTAATGAGGGAGTACAAAATTTTAATAGAAATGACAAAAAAAATAAACATTTTTTTTTTTTTATTATTAATTAATTCCGCGTGTCAAAAAACGTAGACAATATTGTGGTCGTTGACCTTCCCTTGACTGGTCATTAACATTAATTAGTTCATGTTAAATTTAAACAAGCTTGAGTACTGATTATTTTTTGATTTTTTTAAATTTCATTCCGACTTCATTGTAAAGAGATGTAAATAATTGTATATACTCGTATGTTGTCTCATTTTGAATTTGTATATATATATATGTGTGTTGTTTAATCAAGCTTTTATCAATGTTCTGTACAAACTGATGGGTTCGGCACATTGGTGGGGGATTGGGTGAGTACCTTTTGACATGTCTAATTAATAACAACTCACTGACTTGCCTATTGTGTGGTCCCACAGTTTCCACTGAGGAAGAGATGCCGAAAGCGCTCTCGAAATATTTGGATTAACCATTTGAATAATAAAATAAATTACTGGAAAGAAGCAATTCAATTTATTTATCCTTTAACAATAAAAAATTAATGTAAATGCCAAGTTTCAAGAAAATAATTTTAACTAAATATATGAATCAATCAATGTAAATAGACATGTAAAGTGGAAAAACATGCGTTTTAATTGAAGATACTATTTTTTGACTAATTTAATAAATTGGTGATGTTGAAGATAAGAGTAAATAAATATTATATGTAATATTCATTTACTCTTATCTTTATTAAAGATGTTTCACCTTGCACCAACACCACAATCTCTACTAATTATTGGTAATGTTGAACTTGGCATATTAGATCTCACTACTTCTTTTGGGAAATGGTTTTTATTAATCGAACTTGGCCTTTTTTACAGAAGTGTTTTTGCTGGGATTCACTTCTTTTTGTAAGACAGATGAGAATTTAGTTTGCAAGCTTCATGCCTTTATATAGTATTAAGGGCTAATGAAGGAAAAATTCCGTTTTTCGATTTCTCACTTTATTACTTCTTCAAGTTATAACACTATGCCAAATTTCAGCATTCTAGGGTCATTGTATTTTCACTATATGTTAATTAAGCCTATTTTCATCTCTTCATTTTAGGTCCTGAAGAAGGGAAATTTCTCTTTTTTGATTTTTCCCATAAATTTTACCCCAAACTCTACCAATATGTAGAATTTCAGCATTCTAGATACAGTGAAATTACTCTAGAATTTGAATGAGTAATGAAAAAGTCTATATTTTGGCTTCTTGTAACTTGAATGGTATAGGCAATAGAAATATGAAATTTGTTAATTTAGTTAAGCTTATGGATCAGTAATGAGGGAAATTTTTTTAATCCTGTACAACAGGTATCCAAAGCGAAGTTATTGTGGACTCAAAATGACGCAAGTTGCTTCCTGTAAAGGGTAGTCTGGCAGTGCACGCACGCTCGAATCGAACTTGGCTGAGGCACTGCCCTTCCCCTAGATGTAATAAAATATTGATAATTTATTTCTTTAAGCCTTGAAACACCTGTTTGTTTGTTTTTTCTAAACAAAATCCCTACAGTAGAGGGTCGATAATGCGGATTAATTTTGACCGGACCCTGATCGAATTATCAAAATGTCCCGATTTTCGAAAAGAACCAAAAAAAGGTCGTTTGAGTTAATAACAAAAAGAAAACTTGCTAAAACCGTTAATAATTTGAGCAGATAAATAAAACCATTAATTAATATGAACTTATAATGTATTTTAATGAAAGAATATACATACCTATGTAATGTACAATATGTACAATTATACATACGTATCTATTTACAGAATACTGTACAGTTTATTGAATCAGGAATATCGATGATCCGGATTATCGATGCTCTACTGTATATTTAAATATTTTCTGAATTTTTCAATTCGACATTTTTAATAATAATAATAATAAATCTTTATTAGCTATTTACTGCTATAATATCATACAATTAACAAATTCATATATATATATATATATATATATATATATATATATATATATTTTTTTGTTTTTAAATAATACATTCAATTTTGAAATACAAAAGATAGGGATAATTAATACATTCTAAAATATAACATATAAAAATAAACATACAAATGTATAATACACAATACATGACAATAAATAAATATACACATATACACACATATATAAATATAGACATATACATATATTACACATACGAGACAAGACCAAGGAGTTAATTCTACACTATGCACAAATAATGGGACACACACATATACATATATATACAATAATACATAACATATACCTACAGATCCACCCTTACAACAAGGAATATACAATTTATAAATACTAATTGACGAGATTATTTTTTATTCTTATTGTGACAAAAGTAAAATAGTCTCATCTCTCTTTTGAATGCAACTAGTGTCTTAAGTTTTTTTTTAATATTCGGGTATGTTATTGTATTCTCTTAAGCCCTTATAAAATACATTATTCATTGTACTTGCTTTATTGACTCTACTCAAGAAGAAATCACTTCTCTGTCTTGTCCCGTATGAATGTGTGGGATTCGTTTCATTTAATATGTCTATCAGATATTCAGGTGCTAATTGATTCCTAATTTTATAAATAAATACCATAACCTGCATTTTTATACTATTCTTAACATCTTTCCACTCCAATGTATCAAGCATTGATTTGACTTTTGTAAATTTATTGCACTTTAATATATTCCTCATGGCTTTGTTCTGTAGTCTCTGTAGGCGCTCGATATCCGCTTTACAGAACATATATAATATTGTAGGGCAGTACATGAAGTTAAGCCCTAAATCCTAAAACCAAGTCTTCTTCTTTTGGGCATTACAAATATTTTAGCACTCGCACGAACTTTCTCAAATTTCTGTTCTTTAAGAAATTTATTGATTTGATTCTGCTTTCTGTTCTCTATGTTAGGTATCGAAGGAATAGTATAGGAATGCAGAAACACAAACAGACAAACATACAAACAGACAAAATCATGCTTGATAATAATGTCTACAATGTTTCAGACATATCTGTAACCAAATAAATAAATACTTTAAATTTAATTGAATGAATTCAAAATTACCGACCCCGGGAATTCACCAAACTTACTGGGTAGAGTCGTTCAGAGAACAATGATGTTAAGTCCATAAAACACCAATCGATGCAAATTGATTTTTTTTCTCATCCCCATAGGAAACTATTCAGAAGAAATAAAATGTAGGCTCTACAGAAGACACTTGAGTAAGAAATAAATCCTTTTGTTCTATAAAGAATAAACCTAATTTGTTAGATAAAAATTGATCACATTTAGCAAAAGAGGACTGCATTATCGTTCATCTAATTGTTTTATTGACTCTAACTGGTTTAAATAACTATTTATTCAATTGTATATTTTTCGGTATATGTTTGCACATGAACAAGACGAGGTATTTTAATTAAAATAATTCATTTAATATTAAAATTTGAATTATATGATGATTTACTCTAAATAACTAACATGTTTTCAAAACCTTTCGCTAAGCAAAAACTGGGGCTTGGATTGTATTTAGGTCAAAGGTGATCGCACTTGAGTTGGTGTCGTCCACTCGCGTGTTTTGACCAGGCACAAACTAATACACGCCGTCTCCATGGCGACCTCATCAAAATACAATCACAACACATACAGTTTTATTCTAAAAGCTATACGAATTTTAACGATCGCTTCAACAAAGCCATTTCGACTGTAGTAGTGAGGTCATTGTAGTGGCGGCTATTTACTAATGTCTTTCACCTTTCGAAGCACTTGAATAGATGGCAATTGGTGATTGGCAGGGGTGGTTTTTGCTTTGGCAAATAAAACCTAAGAATACGGTGGTTCCAAATGACTTCAAAAACTAATTGAAACTTATGATAAAAAAAAATAATAAAAATCATTATTATTATTCAGTTCCATTATCAGAATTGGTTGTGACAAATCAGAGGAAAAAAGGAACAATTAAACACCGATTTAAAACATACGACCAATTGCAACGTTTCTCCAATTTATTGTGGCTTCATCAGGCTCTATACAAAAAATAAAAACAAATGAATCATTCACAATCATCAAAATCAACCCAGACATAATATAATATAATTACCTTGATCAATTAAAAATTTGATGATTATGAATGATTCGTTTATATTTATTTTTGTATAGAATCTAATGAAGCCACAATAAATTGTCGAAACGTTGCAATTGGTCGTATGTTTTAACACGGTTTTTAATTGTTCCTTTTTTCCTCTCATTTGTCACATCTAATAATAATAATAATTTATAAACGATAGAAGACTAAAATGGAGCTTAATAAATAATAAATTTAATAGATTCTTTGTATTTTTTTATTATTAATATTTATTGATTCCATTTATACAAATGTACATAATGTAACCGGAGATAATTATCTTGGTACGATGAGTATCGCACTAAAATGATATACAAATCAAAAAAGTTAAACAGCAGAATGATAATGGTGTAATATACTCGTATTTAAATTTTGTCAAGTCCTAATGTCCCTAGAGCTGTATAAAATTTCATTTAGTTCTCACAAGCAGATATTAGCTGAGGTAGAGAGAGGTCATACCATCCTTGTTAAGATTTTGACCAGGTTTCCTTAACATCTAATGGCAAATGCCGGGACGGCTAATGCGTCGTTTGCTCTTGGTATCGGGTTTTTTGCGCGGAATTTTTTTGTATTTTGATGGAAATGTATGGACATATTATTTGTTAATGAGCATACATTTATATTTTTTTAACTATGTAGTTTATTATTTGTTAAATTGTTGTAGTTAATTTGTATTGATGTTTGGAGGACCTAGCCACAGAGGACTTGTGCCTCTAAGCAGGCCGAGGAATAAGTATTTATTATTTATTTATTATTATTTATTATTATAAACAACATGTTCTCTTTAATATCAGTATATTTTTAAAGTTAAATAAGAATAAGCTTTTCATTGCGTACTATTAAGGTGTTCTTAAAGTAAAAGTTTTTTAAACTTTATTAAAGAAAATGGACAAAGATAATACAATAAATGTTTCTTTCCTTTTTTAATGGCATGCTAATATCCGATTGAATTAAGATTGTTTTGTAAATAGATTCATTCACCTGTCAACTAGAGAGATGGCTCACGAAAACTTTCTACTACTTTACTCTCGGCAAGAGAAAATCATTCATTTTTATATTAGCATGTCAATAGCCAAGTAAAGAAATAATTATACTTTCATCTTTTTCCATTTTCTTTGGTAAAGTTTAAAATTTACACTTCATTTATTGTGATAAGCTAATAAGGTTATTTTCGTATTTAATTTTAAATGTAAACATAAGGGGAAATAAATTTAGTGGTCACTATTTTAGTACGCGAAATCGAGGAAAGCTAAGGGATTTAAAGATTGCTAAAATTTAAGTGGAGTTTTATTTAACGGAAAATGTGTTTAATTAAGTAAGGTTTAGACTGTTTTCAGAATTTTATTTATTTTTATTTTGATAGAGACTAAGAACGCTCAGAAGTTTGTAGATGCAGGATTTCAAGAATTATTAGTCAAAAATTAAGCTCAATCCATTTCAAAAGAGAATAAGTATTTTCATTGAAAAATAGATTTAATCTTAAATTCCTTAAGGTAGTTCTTTCGCGACAATCCACACAAAAAGTTTTAGCCTCGTAACCACTCTATAAATATGAACGGTGCTAAGACTTTAGGTTATTTTTTTTAACGTGACTGTATCTTTCATACTACTATATTCTCTTTTTGAATGGAACGTTTACAAGCGATTGATCTTATATCCCCTCCACTAAAAATAATCGCCCAAATATATTGATTTTTTATTTATTTTTTATCAAAACTACGAGGTAAATAATTTCAATTTTTTTTTTAAGTTACTCCGAATATATATTCTAACAAATATTAGTTTTACTTCAAGATGGTGAAAGTCCTTCAATGAAAAAAAATAAAATAATGATCATTTTCCCACCCTTTCCCAATCTACCATATGTAAAAAACTTTATTTTTAATTGCCATTATTTCATGTTTGGAGTCGTAAATCGTCTTCAAATTTTAACAATATGTGTATTATGCTTTTAATGACTTATATTCAAAGTTTCGAAGACTTTTTGCATTTATGAAAGAACTACCTTAAAATTAATTCACCTTTGTTTTCTAAAATAAATTTTAGACAAATAAGATCACTCTTGAAATTAATTGAGTATATATTTTGATCCTATCAAAAGCAGCAATATTTTTTAAATGACAGAGTAGATAATAAAATTTTAATTTTTTATCATAATGCAGAATCTTTTTTCTAGGTTTATAAAACATGCAAACCTTTTAATCAGGAAGCTTGTCCCAGTTTGATGAGAGAAATACAGCACTCAACTACATTTATTACTTCCTTGTATATTTGTCATTAATTTAATGGTAAATATCCCGGATAAGTGCAAGTCGGGCTTGCATATTAATAGAGTAACTAGTAGATCATAATTGGTGATTTACAAATTCTTAATAAAGTTTAGTTTAAGGATATTTTTTTATGTTCCACTTACTCTTTGTAAAATAGAGAATTAAAATTATAATTTTTATAAATTAGGAAAGACAGGAATTCAGCCAGTAAAGGAATAATCTTTCGAATATGAACTCCCAATTGTAGAAAACAGTTTCGGCTTAAATTATATAATGTCTCAGTTCTAATGAGCTGTAATGAGCATAAATGTAAGAATATCAATACAAATCAAAATAAATTATATAAATAAAATAATAATTGATCTTACAATAGAGCCCTTAATTTCCAGACAGACTGCATAGGGCTTAGTAATGCATATTTGTCAATTTTAAATAATGATGATGCCCAAATTTAGCCGGCATTTGAATGGCCAATTTGACCATCGTTGACATCCTGTGTGCAATAATAATGTATTTTATTAAATAATAATTATATTATTAGAGTAATTTGTTAAATTTAAATATTTTTTTGTGTCAGGTCATTTACACAGGGGTTATCGATCTTAGTTAAATCGTTAGCCTACCATTATATTAATATTTTTTTTGTTAGAAAATTTTTTATTCGCTTTTGAGACTGCACCATATTAGTATTGAGCATACCAAGCCTGTTGTAGATATTTTATGTTTTTTATAATTTTGTGTTTAATAATACATAAGAAGCACCTATAATCTTCAAACCTTCAAAACCGGGGTGCATAGACACCTACGTCTACACCCTCTCACTTAATCAACTTTCCCTTCTCTTCGGTAATGCAAGGGTCTTTCGAGATCCATAGGAGCTGCATCTGTACTGGTGCACCCATTCTTGCATTCGATTGCATTAAAAAAAAAAAAAAGAACTCTGTTTGCACTCAATATATTGAATTTGCAAATATTGTAAGAACCAATTATTATTTTATTTATATAATTTATTTTGATTTGTTTTGATATTCATAGATTTTATGATCATTACAGCTCATTAGAACTGAAGATGGCATTATATAATTAAGGCCGAACTGTTTTCTATACAATTGGGAGTTTTTATTCGACAGAAGCTTAGTTTTCTGACTGAATTCCTCTCTTTCCTAATTTATAAATTTTTGGACAGTCATTTTTCTTTCATCAGCGTTTATAATTATTAATAAAAAATGTTTAAATGATTATTTGTATTAAATGAAGGAGGAATATCTGAAAGACATTTATCTACTCAATTTAAATGAAATAATATAAATATAATAAAAATAAATATATTACATTATGTTAAATTCAGTAAACTTTTCTATAAATAATTAAGACTATAAATTAGTGGATGAAAGCAGTCCACGGTATGTAAAATAATTATAGAGGTTTATTATTTATATTTATTATTAACCGATGTTTCGGAGATTTATTCTTCCTTCTTCAGGTAACAAAAGTCATTAGGTGAAACAATCATAATTACTCGTCTCCTTTGAATGAAACTCAATAATTATGTGATTTGGAACTACTTGTTGATTCTTTGTTACCCTTAATGAGAGAATAAATCTCCGAAATGTTTGTTTAATAAATAAATGTAAAATAATAAAACCTCTATAGTCTTATTTTTTTACAACCACCGTGGACTGCTTTCATCAACATCCAATCGTGCAGAATATTTCCAATCATTATCCCTGAAGAAAAACTTTATCATAAATTAGTATTTTAGTTTTGTTAAATTGTTAATTTATTGTATAAAAATGTATATTGTAACTGGGATAACTCCCGTATATCGAATAAAATAAAATAAAATAAATAATTATTTCTTCTAGATATCTATTTTGAATTATGAAAAAAGAAAATATTGAATTTTACTGGAAAAGAATTATAAATTTATAAGTATCAAAGCTCAAGTTAACAATAGCTCGGTTTAGACCAGTACACTACAATGAGGCTTTCTGTGAAAGATTGAATTAGTGATCTTAAATGATAAAACTTGGACCCATCTAGAGGATGACTGGTAGCAGACAAATGATTATATTTTCCAAAATACTCATTACAACGCCTACGATAGCACTCTGCACGGCGCCACTTCACTCCCGAACAATCGAAACAATGTGCTTCTTCAATCACTCTTGAACAAAACACTTAAGAAAAATGGGTCTCTCAAAATTTAGTTAGCTTTAATACAAACAAGACTCAATACTGACTAATTTCTAGGCGCTAAAAAAATAATTTCAAATACCCTAAAGATGTGTGACGACTGTCGATATCGGGCATCTATCCTGTCTTGAAATGAACATATTTAATCTATGGCGAAATGTGCAGCAAGGAAGATTGGCATCTTATTCAGGTCCAGGGGATTTTTCACACCCCTGCAGCTTGTCACCCTCTATAAGGCCCAAACTCTGATAGTTGTGTTGTAGTCCAAAAAAGAATTTACTTTGTCTATTTGATTTTAAGTAGATTCTTCCATATTTTCAGAGGTCTTTAGGGTGTTGTTTAATAAAAGTGCGGGAGAACGATTCTTTCATTAGAATCAAATTAAATTATTCAAATGAGTAAATGTACTATAATAAATTTGGTTCAGATCGAACAAAAAGTTTAGAATTTCAATATTTTGCACCCTCTTTCGCCCCCCCCCCCCCCCACGGTTTTGATAGATAGATAGATTGGGAATCGGGTTCTCGAAAACGGCTCCAACGATTTCACTAAAAATTGGTCTACTTATCAAGTCTCATGAGTTATTAGTCGTGTATAAATTTTAATCCGATTGAAATAAAGGAAGGGGGTGTAAATTAGCCATGTCGCAAAATAAATATTTTAATCATTCATATCTCGTCTTCGGTAAGTCGCAGAGCCTTGAAATTTGAAACTTATGCTATCTAGAGGCTACAAGAAGTACCAGAAAATTTTGACTAAAATAGAAGTACCGGAAGTTGCTGTTTACGTAGGTAAGAATGTACCCCCGCTCCGTATCGCAACCATAAATCTCAGAGCTACGAAATTCGAAACTTAAGCTCGATATAGTCTAGAAAAAGTACAGGAAACTTTTGCTTGAAATGGGAACACCGGAAGTTGACATTTAGATGAAAGATTTTTCGTTTTTTTTTGTTTGTTTTTTATTTTCTCAAAAACGGCACAAACAATTTTTTTTTTAATAGGTATAGTTATCAAGTGTCATGAGTTATTTAGTCGTGTATAAATTTTAATCCGATTGAAATAAAGGAAGGGGGTGTAAATTAGGAGTGTCGTAAAATAAATATTTTAATCGTTCATATCTCGTTTTCGGTAAGTCGCAGAGCCTTGAAATTTGAAACTTAAACTATTTAGAGCAAAAAGTTATCGAGCATCGCTCGGTGCTCCAGGCACTATGATATATGTATATCATAGCAATGATTAAGTTGAAATAAAAATATTTTAACGTAACTGCCCTGATAGCAATTTAGCGCTCGGGTTCGACTCCTGAAGGAGCGAAACCTACTGACATATAATATATACATAATAATCTACTAATTTTAGTTTTTCACAAATATATAGGTAGCATATTTTCTGACAAAAAAAAAATATTAAAATGTATACCATTATTTCGTTCAGAGGTGAAAAAATTCCATTACCTACAGATCTTTTTGAAATGTATTCCACTAATATATATATATATAAAAATTATAATAATAATTGCTTCCTTTTTTTCAATAGTAACCTGGAGTTAAATGATTCGATTATGTTTGTTGATGACCTGAAATTATTCGGGGAGGGAGGGCAGCGCGACGATCGAATCTATTCAAGCATAAAAGCGAAGGGTGGAAGAGTTTCCAGAGCTTTGCTAGCCTCCAGTTCTTAAGGGTGCCACCTGAGTCTCATCCCTCAAGCTCTTCAAATACTTTCACCATGGAGAGCTGTTCACTCAGTTTGTTGAAGTATATTTTCTTTGCTTTTAATTTGATCTTTGCGGTGAGTTCAATCTTTTTCTATATTATTTTTTGGATTCATTTGACCATAAAACTAGATATGCCACTATTATTGAAAGAATGAATATGTCAAAGCATTTTTCCGTAACGTTAACTTTATCAAAAATTAATTGACTTATTTTCGAATCATGTACAAAAGAAATTAAAAATTTAATGTACAAAACAAATATTAACTCAAAAATTAAATCACAATATAGTAAAACCTCATTTATGCAGACCTCTGGATTATCCGGATTGGATTTGTAGACATTTTTATTTTAATAAATGTTCACATAGATAATAATTTTTAACTGTGATAGCAAGAATATAATTATAATTTCACCAATTTTTTTTTTAAACTTATATACTAGTATGTATTGTTTTAAACAATTCTATCTAATTTTGATATAAACATGTTTTTTTGTTTATCGTAATAAATTCAAATTCGCTTATTTGAGGATTTGTTTGGTTTTTATTACCCATATATCCGGATTTTCGATTATTCGGTTCGCCTTTAGTCTCAGTTAGTCCGGATAAACGAGGTTCTACTGTACTTTAATTTTTCAAAATTTTATATTTTATTAATCTTGAATTTTTATTTACAAATTACTAAAACGAAAAGTAGCTATTATACCTACTTTAGAAAAAAGAAGTTAAAATAATAAATAAATAAATATTTTATTAAACATTTTAAAAGATTTTTACAAAAACATACAAAGGATGTATCTATAAAAATTACATTAATTACATGTTGGCTTCGAGCGAAAGCTCTCCATCCGATTTCCTATGTTTTATAATTAAAAATTGGAAAATGTTAATTTCTTTCAAAATTAGAAGTTAAAATGAAATAACAAAGATCTTATTAGATACTTGTAATTTAGATTCTAAAAACAAATTACTTTTTAATCAAAGTAATGATTATACCTATATAATACCATATATTCCAAAAAATAATAAACTTTGAAGAGTTTTATTTAATTTATATCAAAAAATTATTAGCCGATTGATGATTATATATGTTTTAAATTTACTATCAAGTTCGTACTAGATATGTGACTAACAAGTTTCAAAAAATTATAATTTTTGTGATTTCAAATAAAAAATACGATCAAATGAACGTTGTTTTGTCTTTTACTTTACCATACAGGGTATGGTCAAGTATTGTAATCGTGCATGAAAAAAGTGTTTTTTTTCCTTCTTTTTTTTGAAATATCTCAAAAACGGCTGAACCTATTTTGATTAAGAAAATTGAGCGAAACTATGGTATTTCGCTCTACAAAAAAGCTCTAACAAGTGAACATCGAAAAAATTATATTTTTCGAGATAATAATTATTTTGTCAAAATGCCTGATAGTTAGTTAGTTAGTCTGTCCGTCTGGTTGGGTGTCCGTTAGTCTGTGCGTTACCAAATTTTTGAGGATGAGCTAGCTCAAAAACTACTGTGAATATCGAAACCAAATTTCACACGTGGTTTTGGTCCATTGAGATTAAAAGCTGATTAGATTTTGGTGCATATCGACCCAAAATTAAGGGGGTGTGGAGGGGGGGGGGGGGGAAAAAAATGAAAATCTTGGCCATTTACCAAACTCAACCAAATTTTGTATGCCTAATTAGTGGGAAACCAGAAGTCTAAAAATGCAAAAACTAACCGCCCAAAATGGGGGGTTGGGGATGTAGGGTCAAAAAATGAAAATCTTTGCCGTTTACGAAACTCAACCAAATTTTGTATACCTAATCAGTGGGACACCAGAAGTATCAAAATGAAAAAACTACCCCCCCCCCCCCTAGATGATTATAAATAATTTTAGGGGCCAGGTTGTATGGCAAATTCATGTGGATGGCCACATCAGAACACGTCAGCTTATTTTGTTAAGGGAGAGTGGTGTAGGTTCTTGGTGAAACATTTTAAATAAAGTAAAGAATTTTTTTTTGAAAATTGTTTTTTTTTTAGAATTTTTTTAAAGTGTCATTTTGGACACCTGAAGATGGGCTTATACTCCGAAATATATATAGACTCGTGCTAAACAAGCATCTGAACTTTTATTTATGTGAAACCTACCTAGTATTTTATATTTTAAATTTTAAAGTTTCTAACAAAAAAATTTCAAATATTTTCTTTACGTTATTTTGTCTTTTTGAAAAAGTATTGGAAACATTATATTTCGCTTTAATTATACATGTATAACAAATACGGAGCAGAATATCTTAATGTTAATAATGATGATAATGATCTGAAAGACGGGACTTCGTCCAAGCAAAAATTTGGGCTCAATATTGTCTAATATGTCCTATATATTCCGTATAACTAAATAGCGTTTCTCCATAGTACAGTGAGTACCAAAAAGTAAAAAATATATAAGTAAAATTAATACTTCAAGCCACTGTTGAAAAATGTTTTTTCAATAATGATAATAATTATTATTATCATTTCCGTCCATAATGTGTATTAATTTGAAAGTTTATAATGGGAAATAGGAAAAAGTTTTTAAGTGTGTTTTTTTTATTTATCAATCCACGTTTCGTCGATATAATAATAATAATAACTTCAGTGAGCAACTATATAGTTCAAATTGTTTACATGCCTTGATGGCGATGTGGGTTGATCTGTTTGACATGTTTGTATACTTGTCGAAATATGCGTGTTTCTATTAGTGCACGCCGAGGGGTGAACCGCGACCTAATATCGTGTACACCTACTTCCACTTTCACTTTCATTTCCAAGTAGAAGACAATAGATGAATGGACATTATCTAATGAATGTCAAAATAATTCCAAAGACGGTGTACACCTAATTCTAATCGCGGTTCACCCCTCGGCGCACGCACAAATTTTACATGTTCAAACGTGAGCTAGCCCTGTTTAATTAATAAATGCCCTATAAATGTTTTTTATTTTTGTTAATTTTTCCATATTTTTATTTTGCGACCCCCTTTATATGAAATCTCGGCCCTCTTAGATGTCGGATCCCCAGTTTAAGAAAAAGCTAAGTTAGATTAAGCGTTGCATCATAAATTCCATTTCACGATTTTCAAATTTTTTAATTTAAAATCCACTCAACAGGAAAAAATCAGAATCTATAATTTTAAAATAAAGTGAGTTAAAACAATTTTTCTCATTATTATGATTATTGATGTATGTATCCTATTATATAATATGGTCTTCTAAATTTTATTTTGACGCCCTAGTTGACTCTATGAGCCTAAAAATTGAATGACTTCTCTACCCTTAACTTTTAAAATCTTTAATTTAAAAATATGTAAAAATTCTTGAAAGATGCTTAAAGTGAATATTTTCAATGAAAATATTTTGGTTTGTTCTAAAATAACCCTAGTAGCACAATGTTTCAAACTATGTAGTAACTATATAGTGCATATATAGATTTCGAGAATCTATATAGCCCCTATATAGTTGTTATATAGTTTGAAACATTGTGCTACTAGGGAATTAGTATGGTTGGCAGATGAAAGGAACTATGGTACAATAGTCCAAGTCCAACCCTCATTTAACCGCATTTTTTGATAAATTTTTGTTTATGCAATATAGTAAAAAATCTTAACAAAATTTTTTCTTAAAAAAACTTTTTTAAATAATTTTTATTTTGAAGTATTCGGTGCCGGATTCTTCCTCTCTTGAGAGTATATCACTAAAATCAATTTTGAAATATTAAAGTGTGAAAATCACAGATATTTTAATTAATTTTATTTTTAATTACTTAAATATCTTTAGATTAAAATATAATTTATTTAAAAATTTAAAAAAAGTTTACTATTTTTTATTCATTTATAGTAAGTAAACCAATCAATAAATATCTCTTATTTAAATCAAAAAACCCCTTCTTAGGGAAATAGCGAAAAAGAGAAAGTTATTTGAGAGAATTAGCATTACACATTTAAAATACTTTTGTTGAATTAGATGCAAATTTTATTCATTTTCGAAAAAGAATGAAAAAACATCTTCAATTACGAGTACATTGAATTATTTGAAACCATATCCTTTTCCTCATTCTTTCTATTACTTTAAATGATTTTGAAATTTCAATAAGATTATCGTCCAAAAAACTAATAACTTTTCCTGATGTCAAACTTTTACGTATATTTAGTATTATTAAGACTTTTTTAAAATTATATTAAAAAATAAAAATAAGTATAAAATATAAATTATTGAGAGTATGTACATTAGGGTGAACTAATTTAGGATATTTTCAATTTTTTACGCTGACAGAGGCTCATATGCTTCGAAATAAATAAAAAAAAAAAATCCTTTAAGTTTCAAGTATCTATTTCAATTTAACCTATGCCGCCCAGCGATGCAAGTTTCCCATCTAATTAACATGGAGTTTTTGGAATAGAACAATCAATACATTATTCCGGCCAGAGTACAAAAAATTTGAAACTATGTAGACTTTATCCTTATAATAGTAAATATCCTTAAGAATTTTTACAGATTTTTAGCTATTATAATTTGGGAGTTACAGCTAAGATAAAATACTGCTTTATCTTAGTGTTTGTAAGTTGTAGACTCCAAAATTAAAA
This sequence comes from Forficula auricularia, assembly GCA_024734495.1. Lineage (NCBI taxonomy): Eukaryota > Metazoa > Arthropoda > Insecta > Dermaptera > Forficulidae > Forficula > Forficula auricularia. The sequence continues at coordinate 393,970 of JALMQS010000291.1, forward strand.
TAGTTAAAAATCTTAAAAATTCTGAGAGATATATACTATTATAAGGATAAAGTTTACAGAGTTTCAATTTTTTTGAACCATTACTTTGGCCGGAATAAAAAATTGATCGTTCAATGTCAAAAACCCAAAGTTAGATTTAGATGGGAAACTTTTGTATCGCTGTGCCGCACAGGTTAAAATTGAGATAGAGACTTCAAATTTAGGGGATATTTTATTTATTTATTTCGAACCATATGAGCCTCAGTCAACGTTCTTTCTATTATTTTAAATGATTTTGAAATTTAACTAAGAATCTCGTCCCAAAAATATATTTTCAATTACGAATATAATATTTCTTTTATGAATGATTTCAAATCATTTCCAATTTCTTCTATCTTTCTAATACTTTAAATGATTTTGAAATTTCACTAAGAATCTCCTCCAAATCTTTAAAAGGTATATTTTAATTTATATTTTTATTATTCATTAGTTATCTCTTTCAATGCAATGCATATGATGTCACCATACTGTATAAGTATGGCGCAATAAAGAGAATTAAAAAAAAACAACCTGAATCGATATATAGAACGTCAAGCGACGAATACTAAAAATATAATAGACTCATGAACAATGTAGGTACCTACAAACCTACATCCTACATGATATATTAAAATATTACGATAAAATTTTGGAAATACTTTTTAGTATAGGAAATTTGAAAACCTACTGTGAAATTTTCGAAAAATAAAAGTACCTACTAATTGGATGCAATGGAAGGCAGCCCAGAGGTAGTGAGGAAAGAAAAAATTAACACATATCAAATAAGGTGTAATTTATTGGAATCCTTCCTCCTTTCCTTTCAAACCGACGTTTCGGAGGATTTTCCCCTCCTTCTTCAGGGTTTCAAAATGTCAATGAATGAAACAAATAAAAGAAGGAGCAAAGAAGAAGGAAACATTTTATTTGTTTCATTCATTGACCCTTTGAAACCCTGAAGAAGGAGGGAAAAATCCTCCGAAACGTCGGTTTGAAAGGAAAGGAGGAAGGATTCCAATAAATAACACCTCATTTTATATGTGTTAATTTTTTCTTTCCTCACTACCTCTGGGCTGCCTTCCATTACATTCAATTAAAATTTCTACCAGTCCGTCTCTCCCAGAGAAAATTTCGTTGCAAAAAAAGTACCTAATAATTTTAAATTTTGATTCTGGAACTAGATTTCAAGATTTTGGAAAAAATTAAATCATTTTGGTTTATTTTCGATACCATTTTCATTAGAAATAAATTTTCTACTTGCAAACTTTCTGATTAAATATTTTAGATTCAACAATTAGATACCGATCTGAAAGAAAAATTGAATATTGTCTCTTTATTAGAATGTTATTTTAATTATCTAGCCAGGAAAATATATAAACAAATACTAATACATAATATCACTTTCTGTAAGTATCTAGGTAAGTATTTACATATATGAGAAGCTATTTTCAAGAATAAAATTTACGAAAAGTAAAATTGGAACCTTACTCTGAGCTAGAAAAATAGTAAAGTTCTTATTTCAACATTATTAACAATCATTTTTGAATAACAAATATCAATAGAATTATAATATTTTATCCGCAGCCCGAAATATTTGTTTTTTCTTCAAATGCGGCCCGTGTAAGCCAAAAGGTTGGACACCCCTGATCTAAAATCATTACATGTAATAGGATATAATGTGAAGTATTGTGATCGCCTGCCGAAGTCTTAACACTTTGAGAGCTACTATCTCAGAGATGACAAAATTTCATTTTGTGATTTCTACGTGGAAGGAATGTTATAATAAATTTGGGATTGGTTTATAGTTAAGGGTTACTGGGTAAATAACAGAAGTAAGATATATTTATAACATTGGGTTTATTGCGAATAGTTACAATGGGAGGGCGGCAAGGTGTGTGACAGGCCTTACGATCGTATGTCAACCACCTCGATCATCCGAGTATCCTCGCTTAAGTATACTTATGTTCAGGTCAAGATCTGCAAATTCAGCATTACGCAAGCCTAATGCTTTTGCGTTGACCATCAAAACATGTCGACAAGGCATATCACAACAGGAATCGATGCCCTTAATTGTTTAAAATCAGGATTAAGCATAAAACCGAATATTGTGGTCCCCAGAGGCTAAAGAGTGACCAAAAACCCATTGGTCAGTGCGTACGTATGTACCCCCCTGCGTTTGGGAACTATAGGTGTCAGAAAGCTACGAAATTCGAAATTTAAGTTCGATATAGACTAGAAGGAGTATAGCAAGCTTTGATGGTTTGGTTGAAATAGGGATACCGGAAATTGACATTTACATGAAAGATTATTCGTTTTTTGTAATTTTCTCAAAAACCGTTCTAACGATTTTAATTCAATTGGTGTACTTATCAAGTGTCATAAGTTATTAGTCGTTTATGACCTTTTTACCTAAATTAAAAGTCTAAAAAAATATGAATACATTGGTTTTTACTAAAGCCAGTACGTAAAGAATAGCCTAGGAATGCTATCCGCCTGTATTTATGCAATCGAATTAAGCCATTGGAATGTACTAGCCTACCCTACAGGCGTCCTTGTTAAATGAATATTTTACATGTTTACAATTTGACGGCCATCTCCCATGAGCTCATTTCTTATTTTTCGAAACCATAAGTCTCAGAGCTACTAAATTGGAAACTTAATCTCAATATAGGCTAGAAGGAGTACAGTAAGATTATGCTTAAAATCGGATCTCCTGAAGTGGACATTTACATGAAAGATTTTTTGTTTTTTGTGAGTTACTCAAAAACGGCTTTAACGATTTTTTTTTAATTGGTTAGTCATGAGTCGTGGATAAATTTAAATCCGATTGAAATAAAGTAAGAGGGTGTAAATTAGGAGTGTCGCAAAATAAATATTTTAATCGTTAATATCTAATCTACGGTAAGTCGCAGAGCTTTGGGATTTGAAACTTAAGCTATCTAGAGGCTAGAAGAAGTACCTCAATATTTAGGCTAGAAGAACCGGAAGTACATGTTTACTTGAAGATTTTTGGTATTTTGCAATTTCATCTTTTTCGCAGTTTTCTCAATACGGCTTGGGGGAAACGCAAATTAAATTAATTTGAATGAAGACAATTGGTATGCTGATTTCAAATAAGGGAGAAACTAATGTGAAAGTCGTCTGGTGCCTAAATAAGTTGATTTTTATATTGAAGGAGGACTCAAAAGGACACTTAACATTATACATGAAGCATGCATAAATAATTTTTTCCCCTAGAAATTAGAAATTTGAAAGCTAATTTAAATAGTATTTTGAATAAGAATATATTTTTAGATTTCAATAATTGTTTATTTTTTCATTAGTTTTTTAAGGAAAAGTTCAAAAATTTGGGCACCCCGAAAAATCCGGACCCAGATGGGGAATCACGAAGGGTGGTCCTTATTATGGTATTTTCGAATTTTTACACTGACAGAGGCTCATATGGTTCAAAATGAATTAAAAAAATATCCCCCTAAGTTTCAAGTCCCTATCTCAATTTTAACCTGTGCTGCCCAGCGATATAAAAGTTCTATCTAAATCTAACTTTGGATTTTTGGCATTGAAGGATCAATTTTTTATTCCGACCAAAGTAATGGTTCAAAAAAATTGAAACTCTGTAAACTTTATCCTTATAATAGTATATATTCCTCAGAATTTTTAAGATTTTTAGATATTTCAATTTTGGAGTCTATAACTTACTAACACTAAGATATAGCAGTATTTTATCATCTAGCTGTAACTCCCAAATTATAATAGCTAAAAATCTGTAAAAATTCTAAATGATATCTACTATTATAAGGATAAAGTCTAAAGAATTTCAAATTTTTTGAACGATTACTCTGGCCAGAATAAAATATTGATCGTTCAATGTCGAAAACCCCGTGTTATTTAGATGGGAAACTTGCATCGCTGTGCGGCCCAGGTTAAAGTTGAAATAGATATTTGAAACTTGGGAGATATTTTTATTTATTTATTTCGAACCATATGAGCCTCGGTCATCGTAAAAAATTTAAAATCCCCAAAATAAGGACACACTAATGTACAAACTCTCATTAATGTCTATTTTATACTTATTTTTTTAAATAATTAAAAAAAAGTCTAAATAATACTAATATAGGTAGATACGTAAACATTGACATCAAGTCATTAGTTTTTTGGCCGATAATGTTATTGAAATTTAAAAGTCATTTAAAGTAATAGAAATGAAAGAGGAAAAGGATATGATTTGAAATAGAGTAATTCATAAATAAGCTGACGTGTTATGATGTGGCCATCCACTTGACTTTACCATACAACCTGTCCCCTACACTTATATTTAATAAAATTATTTATAATCATGTAGGGGAGGGGGGGTGAGTTTTTGCATTTTTAGATTACTCTGGGCCCACTGATTATGTATACAAAATTTGGTTGAGTTTGGTACAAGAGCCTATATTTTCATTTTTTGACCCTACACCCCCCATCCCTCCATTTTGGGCGGTTAGTCTGTTCATCTTTAGATTACTGTGGGCCCACTGATTATGTATACAACATTTGGTTGAGTTTGGTACAAGGGCCTTTCATTTTTTGACCCTACACCCCCCCCCCCCTTTGGGGAGTTAGTTTTTCCATTTTTAGACTTCTGGGTTCTCACTGACTATCTATGCAAAATTTGGTTGAGTTTGCTCAAATGGCTTAGATTTTTAATTTTTAACCCCCCCCTCCACCACCCTTAATTTTAATAATTTTGGGTCGATGTGCACCAAAATCTAATCAGCTCTTAATCTCAATGGACCAAAACTACGTGTGAAATTTGGTTTCGATATTCAAACTAGTTTTTGAGCTAGCTCGTCCACAAAAACGCACAGACTAACGGACAACCAGACTAACCGTCAACAGACTTTTTGACAAAACTATTATTATCTCGAAAAATATAATTTTCGATGTTCACTTATTAGAGCTTTTTTGTAGAGCGAAATGCCATGTTTTCGCTAAATTTTTTTAAACAAAATAGTTTCAGCCGTTTTTGAGATATTGAAAAAAAAGAAGGAAAAAACCCATTTTTTCATGCACGATTACAATACTTGACCATACCCTGTATGGTAAAGTAAAAAATATGCTCGTAATTGAAGATGTTTTTTCATTCTTTTTCGAAAATGAATAAAATTTGCATCTAATTCAACAAAAGTATTTTAACTGTGTAATGTTAATTCTCTCAAATAACTTTCTCTTTCTCGCTATCTACCTAAAAAAGCGTTTTTTGATTTAAATAAGAGATATTTATTGATTGGTTTAGTTACCATAAATGAAAAGACGATAGAAAGCTTTTTTGAATTTTTAAATAAATTATATTTTAATCTAACAATAATTAATTAAAAATAAAATTAATTTAAATATCTGTGATTTTCACACTTTATAAATTGTTTAAATTTTATTGATATACCTACTCTCAAGAGAGGAAAAATCTGTAATCGGATAATTCAAAATAAAAATTATTTAAAAAAGTTTTTTGAAAGATTTTTTACTATAGGGTCCGCCATCTAACGTTTTTTTTCAACTAGTGCTTATTTCGTGAATGGTAACACTTAGCTCATGTTTGATTTGACAGATAATTAGTTTTATCCTTCCGCTGAACGAATATGGTGACCATCCAAATGCGTTTTCGCTTCGCTAATTGGGCCTGCGATCGACTTACAGAAGATGTCGATTTTTCCAAAAAATCATCTTTTCAGATGAAGCTCATTTTAATCTTGGCGGGTATGTAAACAAGCAAAATTGTCGCATTTGGGGCACAGAAAACCCGCACGCATACATTGAAAAGCCGACGCACCCAAAACGAGTCACTGTTTGGTGCGGATTTTGGTCCAGAGGCATAATTGGGCCATTTTTCTTCGAAAATGAGCAAGGAGTGGCCGTTACAGTCAATGGCGATCGTTATCAGGCCATGTTGAACGAATTTTTGTTCACAAAGGATATTGGCAACATTTGGTTTCAACAGGACGGGGCTACGTGCTACACAGCCGATGTTTTGCACCCTGTATTTGAAGATCGCATTATCAGCCGCAGAGCTGATGTCGTTTGGCCACCTCGGAGCTGCGATTTGACACCGTTGGACTATTATTTGTGGGATGCCGTCAAAGATAAGTGTTACGCCGACAAGCCAGAGACAATTGACACTTTATAGGACAATATTCGTGAAGCCATTGGTGAAATACAGCTGCACACAATCGATAATGTGCTTAAAAATTGGACCGATCGTGTAGGCTACTGCATGGCCAGCCGAGGCAGCCATTTGAATGAAATTATTTTCCATTATTAACCGGAAGAATTGAACTTTCAAATAAAAAAAAAAATTTGAGAAAATATTCAGTAGTTTTTTTATAGCATTTAAAAAAAAATTTATTTGGCGGACCCTATATATTGAATATCAAAGAATACCAAATTATGGTCACATCCAATATCAGCAGAATTTAGTCTTCTCACATTAACTATTTGAGATGAGTGTATTTTCTTATTCGACTCAATGATTGCTTTTTGACCTCTAGTATTATGTCATGTGATTTTATATTACATTTTATTTTGAAAGTGAAGTGTTATTAATAATTAATAATTTCTTACTTAAATATATTGAATTTGAATATGTGAAATGGGTTATAAGATTATAGCTGAAAAAAATCCATAAAAATTGTGTGTGATTCCCTCTGACAGGGTCTCATGACGAGAGGCTTGTGTCGCAATAATCGCCTCTCGATAAAATAGACAAAAAGAATTATAAATGAGAAAGCACCAAGAACTTGGATCGTTCCTTGTTGGAGGGAAAGCGACATCGACCGATTTCCACTTATTTCAATTAAAATAATTATTTGAACAATAATTTAGAATTTAGAGCATAGACGAGGCTTTTATGATATTTTTTTTTTTTGAAAATAAAAATGATTTTTTTATTTTCGGTTTCGGGTAAAGGGTTGTTTCCTTTAATATCCCAAAGTTTTTTTTAGCAAAATCCGTGACATTAAGCGAATTCCATTTTTTTCGATTCGAAAAATTATTTGATCAAACCTTTGGGCTTGAATTTTCAGACTAAATTTAATCAAATGCACTAGCTTTAGTTATTCATAGTAGAGCTTTGACTCTTATAGACATTTTTGTTTATAATTAAATTTTCTTTAACAATGGTCATTATACAAAGTTGTGTATTTCAAAGGGTTAAGCAAAAATGTTTAAATATGTTTCATTTCAAATTTGCAAATAAAAGCAAATGTAAGTGACCTACAAAAAAAGTTACATGAAACAAGTTTTAGGGATTTAAATGTACTACAAAAATCTTATAGAATAATTTAGAAGATAGACGAAGATTTTAAATTTATATTCACGAATTTTTTTTTTGGATAAAATAAAAATAATTTTTCAATAATATTTACATTTTCTGGTAAAGGGTTGTTTCCTTTAATATCCCAAAAAATTTTAGCAAAATCCGTGATATCAACCGAATGGCACGTTTATTATATGGCGAGAGACTTGCGTCGCAGAGCCTCTCTATATTATGGTAGACCAAATTAACTATAAATGAGAGAGAAAGGGATCTTATTTTATGATTTTCATCTATCTGAAGGTTCACTGTATCATTCTAATATGTATAAGAAAATAGCATTTTAATTAAGAATTTTGTAGTTCAAAAGAAGCTGTATGAAAGGATTCAATTTCTTCTCTCCTGGGGCGAATCAACTAGAAATGGCGAAAAGTTTTATTTTTTTTCTCATTAGATATTTTTTCAAATCTATTGAAATTTTATATCTGTGTGTTATTTTCATTTATCTGTTATATCAAAAAAAAAAAAATATTAAGAATTGTGCATTGTAAAGGGTAGTTTATTTGGAATCCAATTTGAAAAAACGCTAATAACTAACTCCGTTGAAATTTTTTTAAAAATATAAAATTAATAAATATTTTAAAACAATTAATTATTAATAATTTACTTATATTTTGAACGAAATCGGTACAGTACTTTTTGAAAAAATGACCATCTGAACCGTCAATGAAAGGCCGTTTTAGAAACATTTTAAAATTCACCTCCATGTCACAAGTCAATATTTCGTTTCATATGACTTTTTAAACTTTTTTCAAAGGCATCGCGTGCTTTCAAAAAACATCGTTTTTTTGACGGTTCAGATGGTTATTGACGATTTTTTCAAAAAGAACTGTACCGATTTCGTTTAAAATTAAATTAAATTATTAATAATTAATTGTTTTATAATATTTATTAATTTTATATTTTTAAACAAAATTTTAACGGAGTTATTAGCGTTTTTTCAAATTGGACTTCAAATAAACTACTCTTTACAATGCAAAATTCTTAATAATAATTATTTGATATAAAAGATAAATGAAAATAACATACAGATATGAAATTTCAATAGATTTTAATAAATATCTAAAGAAAAAAAAAAAGAAAACTTTTCGCCATTTCTAGTTGATTCGCCCCCGGAGAGAAGAAATTGAATCTTTTCATACAGTTTCTTTTGGACTACAAAATTCTTAATTAAATGGTATTTTCTTATATTAGAATGATACAGTGAACCTTCAGATAGATGAAAATCATAAAATAACATCGCTTTCTCTCTCATTTATAGTTGATTTGGTCTACCATAATATAGAGAGGCTCTGCGACGCAAGTCTCTCGCCATGAAATATAATAAACGTGCCATTCGGTTGATATCACGGATTTCGTTAAAAAAATTTGAGATATTAAAGGAAACAACCCTTTACCAGAAAAAGTAAATATTATTGAAAAATTATTTTTATTTTAACCAAAAAAAATTCATGAATATAATTTTAAAATCCTCGTTTAACTTCTAAATTATCGGTCGTAGACAAATTAATTATTATAATTATAAGATTTTTTGTAATACATTTAAATCCCTAAAACTTGTTTCATGTAACTTTTTTGGTAGGTGACTTACTTTTCCTTGTATAAGAGATCAAATTTGAAATGAAACATATATTTAAACATTTTTGCCTAACCCTTTGAAATACACAACTTTCTATAATGACATTTGTTAAAGTAAATTCAATTATATACAAAGATGTTGATAATTGATATTCTATGTCCCTAGTGTTTTTACGGGTTTTTCTGTGTGGGTTTTTGAGATTTAATCGATGCTTCCGCTCTACTTTTGGAGCCAATGAAAAAACAGTAGTGACCTATATATAATTATCAGTGGCTTGCGGCCCCCAAAAATTTGAAACATTTAGAGTATTTTCATAAATTCAGGAGGATCTTTAAATTTTCAAATTACTTTCCGTTATTTCAAATATTTCTATAAAAACATTTTTTTGTTTTGAAAAGTATGTATATTGGTTCTCGAAATGAAATAAAATTGTTGCATAGTTTAAAGGGGCAATTATTCATCCAAAAAGGGTGCGGGTAGAAGATTTGCAGTCCCTGCCTGGTACCATATATCTTCCAGCTCAAGCATGTCAAAGACAAGTCCAGAAGAGTTTTAGTCGAATAAAAATTGTTCTCTCTGAGAAATTATTAAAATAGAAATAATACAAAAAAGGAATAAATAAAGATGATTTGAGAATCTTTGGACTAATCCATTTCTAAGAATTCTCAATATATAAGATCGGAAATAACTAAGAGTGCTATAGACAAGTCATAGCTTGCTTATGGCAATAGAATTAGGAGAAATTGAAGATTTTCTTATAGGACCAGCTGATTCATTGTGGAAGATGGTCGATTTCCATCTCAGGGTCTGTGGAGTTTAAGTCCCAAGATTTAATTTCTTACTCCTACCCTCACTCACACAAAGCAGTATCCGTTTGGGGCGAAGGTCGCAAAATATATTTTTAAAAAATCTAATGTTAAATTTGAAAAATAACGATGCCGTATTCGATGAAATTTACAAAAAAACAAAAACAAAAAATAGATAAAAATAAAGATTAAAATACGAGTAAAATTTCAAAAAAAATGAATCCCTGTCCAAAAAAGTATTATTCATTTTTTTATGGTTGGAAAGTCACCAAACGCCACTGATAATTATATATTATATATTGTTTAAATTGTGGGATTTTTTTCGTTCATTTCGCTTAAATACAATAAGGAGGGCCGAAGAAGATGTAACACGTACGTAAGACAGATCTTGAGTTAACTAAGAGAAAAGAAAAATGTTATAAAGAGTTAAGAAGTTTTTATTATATTGTATTGATGTTGAATCCTAAAGTATGTAATATAAGAGATATTTGAAAGACAAAATCCAAGCATTCGGTATTATAGAAATACAAATAATGTATGTAACTTTTTCTAAAAGGAATAAGTATTCCAATAATTATTATATTTTTTTTTTTCAGATTACTGGGATTATAATAATAGCTGTTGGTGCTTTTGTTATTAATGAAGTATCTGATTATAAGGGAATACTTGATAGTGGAATCCTTGGACCTGCAATCGTTTTTATCATCGTTGGAATTGTTATTTTTGTAATTGCTTTTCTAGGATGTTGCGGTGCAATTACAGAAAGTTACAAAATGCTTATAGCGGTATCGTATTTAAATTTAGATAAAATTATTTATGAAAATGTTGTTTTATTAATTTCCTTTCTTTTTTCAGTTTGGAGTATGTCTCTTGATCGTATTTATTGTCGAATTGTCCGTTGGAATCGCAGCAGCTGTTGCTCGTAACGATATTGCTGACTTAATGACAAAGGGCTTAAAAAGTTCGATGAAAGATTATAATAATCCAAAATCAACAGAATCTAAAGACGTTTGGGACCAAATTCAAAAGAGAGTAAGATTTAATTTAATTTATTTTTATTTATTTATTTATTTTGGTAAAAATCAGAATAATTATTCAAAATTTATTTCCCCATTAGCTTCAATGTTGCGGTATTAAAAGCTCTACAGACTGGAACGAAAATGAAATCACACCACCAGACTCATGTAGGAAGACTGAGACTGAAAATTATGATGAAGGATGTTATGATAAACTTAAAATGGAAGTTGAAAGATATGCTCAAGTTATCATGGGTATTGGAATTGGAATTGCATTTGTCGAGGTATTGTCGCTTATATGATAAGTCTTTAACTTTTAAGGTAGTTGTATCACCATTATGCATTTTCTTAGGATTTTTTTGAAATTTAGACAAATTATTATTTAAATACTTCTGCAACAATTAGTGGCAAAACGAAATTGATGAACAATATAGTTCCGGAGATATTAAATTCCAAAAATAAGAGTTTTTCAGACACTTATACATCGCACTATACGGAATACCGGAAAGCTTACATGCATATATAATTATAATTAAGAAACTCTTCTTACCATTGTTATAAAAAACTTAACCAACATTAAACAATAACTAATAAATTTTTTAAGAAAATTTTAATTCATAGTTACAACACATTTTCTGAGATAATAATTAATGAATACTGAAAAATTTACACTAACAAGCTGGCAACAAGCATTTATTTAACATAAAAAGTGGGTTAACTTTAGTACTTTTTTCGCTTCAGCCATTTCTTAGAGCTACCTTGTTCACAACATGAATATTATGGAATACGAGACCCCCCCCCCCTAAAATCAAATCTGGCTGTGCTATTAACGAAGGGCTCCATAAAAAATTATCTCAAAAAAGGGTTCCAGGGGTATAAAAAAGGTCGAAAGAACACTAATCAAAGATATACTAACCCAATTTTTAAACAAATTAATAATGGAATATTTTCTCTTATTTCAGATTCTAGGGATTATAATTGCATTTTTGTTGGCGCATGCAATTAGGAAAGGTGAAAGTACTAAATGAAAATAATAATTAAAATTATTAAATTATTAATCACATATTTTATGAACAATCATTAAATCATTTATGTATAATAACTATCGTAAAATATTCATTAATTTTTTGTAATTCGTATATTTTAATGAATCTTCTTTACTCTTAAAGTCAAATTTTAGATACCAATGTATGAATGTAAATTTTTTTTTATTAATTTATTCCAAATGTTAAAATTAATTATATAATTATTTCACAAATTTATTCTCAGCTGGTTGATTTTGAGGCAAAACGCACAACAATTTTCTCTTTCAAATCTATTGCAATTTTCTATTAATATATATTATTATATATATCTATATTATTTATTATAATTATACTCAATTGTAAAAACAAAATAATATCACTTAATGAATATTCGATTTATTTTATTGTTTTCTATTTATCAAATAAGAAACATTAAAATCCCCTATACACTACCGGGCCGAATCTGGGACAAGACAGTCCAAGACAATGTCAGGCCATTGATCACTGATCAGTAGGGTTCGGATTTTGCATATAATGCATGTTTTTTTCATTGATTGCTATTCTTCTAATATTTTGTATCTGGGCCTTTTAGGGTATCAGGATCCACCCAGAAAAATCTTATTTTGCATATAAATGGATATTTTGGAGTTTAAGTGCATATTTTGCATATTTAGCGATTTAAGCTATATTTTGCATATTTGTGTGATTTTTACCCTTCGTTTGTTGGCAAATCAGAAAAATAATTGAAGAAAATTTTAGAGACAGAGAGGGTAGGCCACAGGTTTCAAACCTTTTTTTGACCCCCCCCCCCCCCTTGTTGGCAAATCAGAAAAATAATTGAAGAAAATTTTAGAGACAGAGAGGTGAGCACAGGTTTCAAACCTTTTTTTGACCCCCCCATACCTCACCCCCTCTCACTATTAAACAAATCGAAAAAAATTTAAGGGAATAATTAAATTATATTTAAATAATATTTTTTATGAAAATTATTCTAAAAAAATAAAAAAAAAAAAAAAAAAAAAAATATTTCTTAAATTTCTTTAAAAATAAACTTTGAAAACATAAATTTTATATTAAATAATTTGCAGTTGTTTCTTAAAATTTTCTTAAGTTTTTAAAGAGAAATAAATCACGCAGTTGTTCTATTATGCTAAATATATATATATAAACGAATTTCTTTAAATTTATTTTCGTTAACATTAATTTTATATGTTTTTCTTGGAAATGATAATGCTAAAAAATAATTCTTCTAAAAGTGGGGTTTCGTGAGTGTGTTATCCATTTATTGACTATTTCTTCTTTTACCCATTCCTATCAAGCAGTAGATATTATGGGTTTATAATGCATATTTCGGCCTTTTTAAAACCTCACTTTGAGAGGCAAAATACTCGTTTTCACCGGTTTGGTCTGGGAGAAAACGCTACACATTGGCGAACCAGACAAAAAAAGAGTGGTGGGGGAGACAGACTGTCCGTATGTCCGAGATCTTAGGGCCGGTTGTATGTCGCAAAGTAAATGCTTTTTACCACTAACAAAGAGTAGATGGTAAATGGAGGGACTGGAATGGCCAATCAGATGACAGGGAATGAAACTGCCTGTCATCTGATTGGCCATCCCAATCCCTCCATTTACCAGGTCCAGATGCACCCGGGCATGGCATTTTTTTTTATTATTCCACTTCATAAAAAGCACTTACTTATTCGATAATAAGGGACCCGCTTCAGATATTGGGCCCCGAGCCCTGCCCACCAGGAAGTCGCCCCTGGACAACAAGCGAACTGTCTTGTCCGAGGTTCGGTTCGCTAGTGTGTAGGGGATTTTAAACATTACATTACTTTTTTGAAATATTTCTTAATTAAAAAAGGTGGTCCCCAACACGAATATCCATTACATTATGCATTTTGGACGATTAAATATTTTAATTTTATATTTAAAAAGAAATTTTATAAATATTTTATTAAAACTAATAAGGGTGATAAATCGTGCATATGAATTCTATAAAGGAAACTTTTCTTTTAGTTGGGGATCACCTTTTTTATTTTCTAGAGTTAAGTAAAATAAAATAAATTTTCTTATTTCATTAAATGAAATTGATAAAAGTTTCATCAATAAAAAAGGCTGAGGGTGATTAAACAATTTTCTAACGAGATAATTACTTATACCAATATTTCTAAAATATTGAGTTTAGAAGTTTGACTAATTATCCGAGATCAAAATGTTGCCGGATTGTTGAATTTATACTTTTAACTTTATTCAAATATTTTTTTAATACCTTTACAAACAATTTTGATTAAATTTTTTAATTTAAAACCAGATTTCAGGACATCCAAGAAATTGATTTTGACCGAGAAAAATAATCAATATCTCAAATAATAATAATAATTTTTACGGCGTTAAACATAGGAGGTTTATTGTGGACTTTGTAATTGTAACTTTGTCGTGACTCTGGATTTTGATCAAAATCATTATTTTTGAAAAATTAAAAAAATACTTGAATAAAGAACTCTTAAAAAAATCAAAAAATACAAAAAAAAAAAATTTAATAATCCGAGAATGACCTTTCTCACAAATTAGTCATAAATTTTAAATTAACAATAAACCACTTATTATCTAAATTAAACGTTCTAGTTAGAATATTAGCAACACACTCAAAAAATTCAAAATACAACTTTTTTGAACTTAGAAGGCAAAAAGCTCTATGAAATTGAACTTTTTCATGAAAACAAAATTTCTATTAGTACATATAGTCAGGACCGCAACTAAGGAATGACGAAGGATGTGACTGGCTTGGGCGCTAAGTCTAGAAGGGCCGAAAAAAAGGCTACTTGAGGGACGACTCGTATTGCACAAATCTGTACTACCAGCTCCTTCTGTCCAAATTGAATTATCGCAAAATTATAAATTATTTCCCTTATGGAAATGAAGATCAAAGCAACATATTTTCCGAGAAGGATAAATTTAAAATAAATTAACGAAAATGAATTTAGCACTATGCTTTCTGGGGAACTACTCAGACCCTTGAGACCATCACCTCCAAACATGCAACATATATAAAGAATAAATACTAATTTCTTTACATTTAAAATAAATTATTTTGAGGCACTAGACGAAATTTAAAATCAATTGGAGTGGCTCTTTTAAGTATAGAAGAAAATTATAAACGATTTTGAATTTTTATCGGGACGATTTCTAATTATTAAAGAAAATGAAATGCTAAAGAATTGTGTTTGATTGTTTTACGTAAGTACGTCAAAGATATTGAGGCATATTAATCATCTTTAGAGGTAATGACCTCAAAAAATAAAATAAACGATCACTAAAAGAGTTTAAGCCAATTGCTTCACAAAAAACTTTGTATTTTAATTTAAAGTTAAAGTTGCTATTTTTCTGATATTGCCTCTTACCCTAGAATATTTTGAACGATGTTTTACTAGACTGAAATAAATAAAAAAAAATTTGCAAATATGGATCAAGAAAGGCAGTTAGCAATTAATTATGTCTAACGAACAATCAAGGGTTAAATGTTTAAACGACGCGACGATGGCTTGATACACTGTTTTGGCGAAAATTTGGTTATAGGTAATTTTTCAAAGAGGGCTATAATGTAAGTTATGTCTTACGAATATTTTAAGAATAAAATTTATTTTATTTTGTGATTCGTTTATTTTGTTTTATACCTTGAAAAGAGGAATGGTGTTGTGCCGAGTGTAAGAACTATGTAGTTGCGGTCCTGAATATAATAAACCCGTTTGTATTTATTGTAGGGTAATTGAACAAAAGTAGTATTAGCTTCCATAAAATTACTAATTACGTAAAAATGGTACTTATATAAATTATTAATTAATCATGAAATTTTTGACTTTACAATACACTTTGATCAGCTTGAGGCAAAATTATTTTAATAGGTTTAGCGAGTAATTTTTTTCAAGGATTATTTATGATAGCTATCTATCAGATATTAAATAAAATAAATACATAATATGAAGAAAAATATATTAATGTAATAATAATAAAAAATAAAATATTATATTAAAATCGGTGTTAGATCTACAACTACACTAGCAATGAAAATGTGCAGAGTTCAATTCTCTGGCTGTCTTAGATGTCAGTAATATTTGTTATTCCTTGTATTATTTAGTATTATAATGTATTTAGTGAGCAATTCAATAATAATATTTATTAGTATTGTAGTTTATAGTAAAAAAAAAAGAATTCATTTCATTGATTTATGTATAAATAGCTATCGCAATTTTACAACTAGTCAAAATTAAAAATGATCATTTATTAATGTATATTAAGAAATCATAGCTAAAATATTATTTATTATTGTTAATTTTTGTGAGATTTTCATTGTCAGTTAAAATTGAAACGGTATAACACAATCATTTTATAAATTTTTATAACATTAGTCTTTCAAAGTACTATAGTATATTATTAATTATTATCTTCACAAATATTATAAGATATAAATAATCAAACAACTTAATAATAATGTATAGTATTATTTTAATAAATAAAAGTCTAAAAAAATAATTAGAGTTATAGTGATGAAAAAAGAAAACTCTACCCTCTTCCTTCCTATCTCTTATCTGTCTTGTAATTTATCTAGTTTTATAGAAGAATACGAAATCTTTAAATAATTTAAATCAGAATCAAAGATTTGAAAAAAAGGAAATGTTTTTTTGTAATCATCATTTTTAGATTTTCAAATGAAGAAACATAAATTCTATTTAAAGTTTCTTTTTGCCGAGAATAGCAGAATTTTTATAAATTAAAGGAGACAATAAAAGAGTGTGTCTTCTGCTGGAATTTTTTTTTTTTTAATTTATGTATAACGAGACTATAGTTTCCTGTGAATCAATTGTAAGAGATTGATGATGAGGGCAAAGCCCACGAAACTATAGTCTCGTTATAAATAAATTAAAAAATTTATTTTTCTAGCAGAAAACATACTCTTTTATTGTCTTCTTTAAACATAAGTTCACTATATTATATGATAAACGAAGTTTCTATATCTTTTATAGATTATGTATTATCATCATCATTGAGTATACAGTCCTAAGACTGGTTTGACGCAACCACCCGTCTCCACTCGACTCCGTCCCCCGCCGGCTGTTTGACCTCTCTAAATGTCTGGCATCCCATATCCCCAATTATTTGGTTGAAATATTCTAATCTGGGTCTTCCCCTTTTCTTTCCCACCCCCCCTCCAAGATATCCCTAAGCAGTCCCCCATGTCTCAGTGTGTGCCCCATCATCTGACCTCTTCTCTTCTTCAGACTCTTCCACAAGGATCTTCTTTCTCCGATTATAGATTGGAAATATTAAAAATGGGTTTTATAAATCTATTAATACTAATAATATAAAAAAGGAAAAGTTTGTATGTTTATTTGTTTTTGACGCTTTCACTGTATTTATGGAGATAAAACTTTTAGTAGGTATGCTTGTAAAGCATGGTCTTGTGAAGAAGACTTGGGGTCTCCAAGACTTGGATGTTGGATTGTAATCATTAAAAACTGTTGTAGTCTGCGTAAAGAAAATTGGTTAGGTTAAATATTTTCAAAAAACTTTAATTAAAAAAAAATATGTTTATTTCTGCGTAATCATAAATATAATTAAATAATGTTAAAATACTAAGTAACAATTTTTAAAAAATTATTTACAAATATTTATAAGGAATAAATCAAAGAATGCGCTTGTAAATATACATACATATTTAATCATGAAATCATTTAAAATTCTGTTGTTTAAATGATTATTAATCGGTATAAATAGATACAATGGTGTAATTTATTCAAACATTATTATAATTAATCGTACACTTTTTAAAACTTATTTAATAAAAGCTAATAGATCTAAAAGCATTTTTTAATTTTATATATATTTTTATTTTACCAGGAATCAGGAATGTTCAATTATTAACACCTATTCTTATTGAAGGAGACAATAAAAGAGTGTGTCTTCTGCTGGAATTATAAATTTTATTTATAACGAGACTATAGTTCCTGTGAATCAATTGTAATAGACTGATGAAGAGGGCAAAGCTCTCGAAACTATAGTATCATTATAAATAAACTTTATAATTCCAGCAGAAGACACACTCTTTTATTGTCTCCTTCAATATATAAAAATTCTGGTACCCTCGGCACAAAAACTTTCAATTTAACCTATTCTTATGTAAAAAGCTTGGGCAGTCAAGTTGATGATTAGGAATACTAGACATATGTGATTATTAATTGATCTACTTAGGATAACGATTCCAGAAGAGATCATGGCACCATTAGAGTAGTAGTATTTAGGTAATGTAATTGTATTGCCCCAATGCCCCATACTTTTATACCTTTAGGGGTATAAACGTTGCGTTTATTGTGGATATAAAGAGACAACACTCAGATAATTATGCAGCGGAGAGCTAATATTTCATGGAATATTTAAAAGAATCATATAAGAGCTTTTAAAAGTTTGTAGGTAGTGAGGTGAAATTTGGCACCAAATTCTGAATTAATAAGCTGCATCTTTGTTAAGATTTCAACTTTCTATTCAAAGTCTGACAAAAAATTGCAGTTACCATTGATAAAGTCATGGGGGAACCGACTTGAACCCTAACGTAGTTAGTCATTGTTGTGGAATATATAGTGGCGTACCTAGAACTTTTGCCGTCCGGGACGGTCTCCAATTTACCGCCCTTTCTAAGTCAATCAAATGATGGTTTTTATAAATTAATAAACATAAATAAATAATTGTAATTGAGACAAACGACGTGAACCCTAACGTAGTTATAGGTGGGGAACTTTTTTACCATTGGATGCCATATTTAAATTAGGCAGTAATAAAGGAGTCCGCATAAGTTGATATACCTATAAATGAAACTTTTATAAAAGTACAAGATACTTTTTTAAAGGCTACAAGAAACTTACGGAGGCAGCAAGTTCCCCACCTATGAGACAAAACATATAGCTAGTTTACAAAAAAATTACCATTAAATATTTTATATTTATAAATAAATAATTTCATTTCTTTTTTTTTTTGGCTTTTCAGCCCTTCTAGCCATCAGCCAATTTACGATACTATTATTAAATTATGACTTCTATGTAGGGATCAGATTTTTGGCCGGTTACAATTTCATTTCTTTTGGATAAACAAACAAATTGTACCCATATGTGTATGGGGGATCTATTTGTTAATTAATAATTTAAAAAAAAATTCTGGGCTGGAACTGATTGCAATAATTAAACCTCTTAATTACTACTTGACAGTACACAAGGGATGAATCCAATATGGTTAGAATAAGAGGGCGTTGACCAATCGAGAGGTTTTTTTTTGCGTTGGTCAGGATTTGATTAATTTAACATATTTATATATTTACTCTTCTAACTTTCAAAATCGTGTATAATGCTCTGAAAATTGATATTATTTGTAATTTCTTGCAATATTTAAATCACCCATTGTGGAACGAAGATAATTTTTTATCAACATCAATTTGGAGAAGCTCTTTTTCACAATTAGCGACACTGATAACAATTGTTAGAAAAATTCTTAGGAAAATTACAATATTGGGTACAGAATTTTCCAATTTATACTGTTGAATAAATTTTAGTAGATCAAGAGGGCCTTCAAGCCTAAAGATAATATTTTCTACCCTACATTGACTTGACGACGAGGAAAAATATTCGAAATCATATAGTAATTTATAATTAGTGGAAATCGAATAGTAAACCTATGATGTGAGCAAGTTGTTTTTACATGATTTATATTAGCTTCTCCTGTATCTTTCTATCTATCTAACAATGTGACTTTCGTTCTGTTAAATCCCGCAAACATTTCTCTATATAAATAATTGTTTACCTACTCAATTTAAATAAAATTATATAAAAATAAATACATTTCATTCTGTTAAATTCCGTAAACTGTTTTCTATATAAATAATTGAGACTAAAAAGTAAAAAAATAAATTATATTTTAAAAAAACAAAAAACATGCTTCTAAAAAGTACAAAATAATGAAATACTTAATCATAAAGCGTGGGGATCTTTGACGAAATTAATTAAAAGTTTCTGCGCCCCACACTTTTTGATTAAGGAGGTTCTTTCGCGACAATCCACATATAAAGTTATAGCCTCGTAACTACTCTATAAATATGAACGGAACAAAAATTTTAGGGTATTTTTTTTAACGTGACTGTCCACTCACACTAGGAAATCTCTATATGGATACACACACACTTGCCAGATCGTTTCCAAAAATAATCGCCCAAATGTTTTTTTTTTGTTTTTTATCAAAACTACGTGGTAAATAATTTCAATTTTTTTTTTAAGTTACTCCGAATATATTATTCTAACAAATATTAGTTTTTCATCAAGATGGTGAAAGTCCTTCAATGAAAAAAAATAAAATAATGATCATATCCCCAGCCTTTCCCTATCTACCCTATGTAAAAAATGTCATTTTTAATTGCAATTATTTCATGTTTGGTGAGGTAAATTGTCTTCAAATTTTAACAGTATGTGTATAATGCTTTTAATGATTTATATTCCAAGTTTCAAAAACTTCTTGGATTTTTGCATTGTGAAAGAACTACTTACCTTAAGTAGTACATAATTTTGTACTTTTTAGAAGCATATTTTTTAGTTTTTTTAAAATATAATTTATTTACAACTATAACTAAATATGTATAAATAATGCCGTCCCAAAATATATTTGCCGCCCGGTGCGAACCGCCCCTTAGGTACGCCACTGAATATATATTCCGCATTGAATTTTCGAATATTTTAAACTATCACTGGTAACCATCTTCTAAAATGTAATGTAAAAATCGGAGTGGGCCTTAATACTTGAGAACGATCACAGAATAAGCCGATCGAAACGTCGTAGTTATATTAAATTATTTCTTGTTTTTTTTTTTTATTATATATAATGATACTGATACTGTTTGTGTTCAATAAATATTTATAATTATTTATGTATAATTTTGAACAAATTTTTAAACTTCAATGAGAATTCTCTTGGACAGGAAAACAATCACGGTCCATAATGTTTAATTTCTGAGATCTAATGCGTTCTTCTTCTTTCCACATTACAAGGTCGTTGGCTGGTATTGAGGTATAATTTTGAATGTTTTTAAAAGTTTATAAGATAACAAATTTTGATAAGTAAATCAAGAAAGTAAGATTCTCTATTGACTTAAATATTTAAGTAATGAATCATATTTTTCTTCTAGTATTTGAAGAGAAGGAGCTAATGGTTCGGCAACTTTTTCTGTTAATAAATCTGTGTGTGTTGATTTAACTTTACTAATAACAGAAGCTAAGTTCAACTTGGCAGATGAAAGTAACGATTTAGCTTGATCAGTAGTTAAAATCTCTGTGCAACGAAGATATGCTAAAAAAGAAAGTGAAAAATGTTAATTTCAATTTGCTAATGCAATTCATAATCATAAGTATGAAATTTGTTAGAGGATGAATGAAATTCAATTGCTTCTTTCCAGTAATTTTTATTTTTACAAGTGGTTTACCCAAATATTTCGAGAGCACTACGGCAGTGGAAACTGCAGGACCAGAATAACAACGAGTTAGTGGGTTCATAGGGAATTAATTATAAAGAGCAACAAGCGGATGAATCAAAATAAACTTACCGGTCCAGCATCATTATAATTAATATTAATTATAAAGTTGACATAGGTTACCTAATGGGGGAATATAAAATTTTAATAAAATTGACAAAAAGTAATCATTTTGCATTTTTTAATTAATATATTCTGATTGTCATGTCATACTAAGATAATTGGTTGGCCAACGACCTTTCTCTTACTCGATCATTAGTTGATAATTAGTTCATGAAACATTTGACTTAATAAAATATATCATTATATTTCGATGAGTTCGGACAACGTTAAAACATTTAATGTTAATAAATATGGTTGTCATCTTGTACTGTGAAATTGTATATTCTTCTTCTTAGAGTGCCATACCCGAAACGGGCGTCGGCGCTTCTCCACATATTCCTGTGCTAAGTGTGTTTAGTTGTTTTAAACAGATATACTGGACCTACCTGAACGGCTAATTTGGAGAGGTTTACTAGGCAATTATACTCTTGGTAGGTTGCCATTGCTTTATAAGAGGAGGTGACTGCAATTATCTGCCGAGACTCGGTCTCGAACCAGCGTACTCCAGGTCATCGGCTCGACACTCTACCCACTGAGCCACAGTCGCCGAAATTGAATATATGTACCTATATAGTGTTTTTTCAAGCTTTTTTCGTTGATTTGTGCAAAGTGATGGGGTCGATTTATTGGTGAGTGGGTGGGTAGATATCTTACAATTTAACATGTCATTATCAGACAACGAATATACTATGAACCCACTAACTCGCTGTTATTCGCAGTTTCCACTGAGGAAGAGATGCCGTAGTGCTCTCGAAATATTTGGATAAACCACTTGTAAAAATAAAAATTACTGGAAAGAAGCAATTGAATTTCATTTAAAAAATAAACATATCCAACGCATCAAGCTTTTAAATTTCTTATTAATTTTTACATTGTCAAATAAATTAATTTAAATTTGTTAATGAAAATAAATAAATAAACAAAAAATTTACATACCATTTGCAAGCGAAATGCACAATTCAATAATATTTTTAGATGTTTCAATGTCATTAAACCAATTTACAGTTTGAACTGCAGAACGATATGCTTTTTGGTACATCTGAGCTGTTTTATAGACAGACTCTTTGGTTGGAGGATCAATGGTAGCTGTTATTTCTGCATAGAATTGCCATAAAGTCATGTCATTTACTATTTGAGACGTAAGACGACCTAACAATTTTTGAACATCATTTAAAAGTCTTCTTGCTCTAACGCCTTCGTTATCTTCTGCATCTTCTAAAACGGAATGAACTAGAATGCGCAACACTTCTTTATCTAAATGCTTTTCTTTGAGATCTAAAATACGATGGTAGGCTCTAATAGCTTCATCATAGGCCGCACAATCAACTGAGACAACCATTAAATTATAAATTTGTTGTTTATAAGCCATTAGTATAATAAGTAAATTCGTTTGTATAAATAATTAATTAGTAACTTTTATTATTATTAGCAGAGGTGAGCTATAGGAGACTAGCACGAGACTTTTGTTAAATTTTTTGTAAATTTGCGAGCCCCTTGTTATTTCAGTTTTTTTTTTTTTTTTTTTTTTATGTATAATTTTTTATTATTTGTTCAGAAATTTTTATGTTTTACTTTTTGATTTTTGTTTGTAAATGTTAATTTTTTGTGAATATTTATATTGTTATAACTAGGGTTCGGATTTTGCATATAATGCATGTTTTTTCCTTGATTGCTATCCTTCTAATCTTTTGTATCAGGACCCACCCAGAGAAATCTTATTTTGCATATAAATGCATATTTTGGAGTTTAAGTGCATATTTTGCATATTTAGCGATTTAAGCTATATTTTGCAAATTTGTCTGATTTTTGTCCATCGTTTGTTGGCAAATCAGAAAAATAATTGAAGAAAATTTTAGAGACAGAGAGGGTAGGCCACAGGTTTCAAACCTTTTTTGATCCCCCATCCCCACCCCATTTCACTGTCAAACAAATCGAGAAAATTTAAGGAAATAATTAAATATTTTTATTCTAAAAAAAAAAAAAATTAAATTTCTTTTAAAAATAAACTTTGAAAACATTAATTTTATATTAAATAATTTGCAGTTGTTTGTTAAAATTATCTTAAATTTTTAAAGAGAAATAAATCATGCAGTTGTTCCATTACGCTAAAAAAATATAAAAAACCCGAATTTCTTTAAATTTATTTTCGTTAACATTAATTTTAAACTGTTTTTCTTGGAACTGAAAACGACAAAAAATAATTCCTCTAAAAGTGTTACGTTTCGTAAGTGGGTTATGGATGATGCATCATTCACGACTGATGGTAAAATAATATTTTGCCAAATATGCGAAAAAGAGGTAGGTCTTTATCTTATTATAATATTTCTATGTGATCTCAACCCATAATAATGTAGAAATGTGTTGGATTATACAGAGCAATAAATTTATTGACTATTTCTTCTTTTAGCTGTTCCTTGAGTCGGTTTAAAGCTATCAAACACTAGATATTATGGGTTTATAATGCATATTTTAGGTGCATATTTCCTTTTAAAATGCATATTTCGGCCTTTTTAAATGCATATTTTGGTGTTTTTTAGTGCATATCGATCCGAACCCTAGTTATAACTGAATTATACATGTATCTTATGTTTCAAAATATAACAATTTATCAACGTACAATTCTTATTTTTAACAAACTAAGAGCAAACTCTATGTTAAAATTTTTATAGCTCACCACTGATTATTAGTAATATATAATAGTAATTTAAAGATGAATGTAAACTTAATTGATTACCATTAAATTATCCCAAACTCTCCAATTTTCATAATTACATTTCAGGGCTTCTTGAAGGGCTTTCCAAGCTCTTGATTTTTGGCCTAATTTTACATAAGCTTTTGCAAGATTATTCCAAGCTTCAAATGACTGAAATAGAATAAATATATAAAATATAAGAAAATTAAAATCTTAAATTTTCGTGAAATCGAATAATCGAAAATAAGTAAAAAGTTTAAAATTGAATAAAGAAAAAGAACTTTTTAAGGTAGTTGTTCCCCAAATGGTTTTTCTTAGGATTTTTTTGAAATTTAGACAGATTATTATTTAAATACTTCTGCATCGATTGGTGGCAAAACGAAATTTATGGACAATATAGTTCCGGAGATATTAAATTTCAAAAATAGTTTTTCAGACTCTTATACATTGCATATGGATATCGGAAAATTTACATACATATTTAATTATAATTAAGAAACCCTTCTTACCATTTTTATAAAAAACTAAACCTACATTAAACAATAACCATTACATATTTTAAGACAATTTTGATTCATAGTTACAACACAGTTTCTGAGATAATAATGAATAAATAATGAAAAATTTACACTAAAAACAATTTGGAAACAGCGCATTTATTTAACCAGCGAAAGATGTATAAAGAGCGCATGCGCTAAATTTTTTCAAAATTATATAGTGTAACGTAGGCGTTGATTACATTTGTTAAAAAATAACAAACGATTTTTATAGAAATTTTTTAACTTTTAAAATGTAATTATTTTATCTGTCATTTTAATATAAAAATATTCAATCTCTTACAATGGTGCCAGATTTGTCAAACGAGCACAGGATTGGCTAGAATCGGTACATAAGCAGCAAAAAGTTTTGGACTTATGAATTATGAATCCTTATTGTCTGTTCTATATACTCTAGCATTAACTTTTTGCTAGTATTGTCGCGAAACAACTAATACCTTAAGAAAAAAGATTCGAATAAAATTTTATAATACTTAAATTATATTTTATATAAATTTGTGAGATAGATTATTTCAAAGCAATCTTACATCTGAATCTAAATTACAATAACGACGGTAAGCATTTGAACTCAAGGTCCAGTCTTCACAATCGAGAGCAGCATAACCAAGCCGCATCCATAGATTGGCTTGTAAACTATTAATAGCAAGAGAAGCTTGAAAATGTGGAATACTTTTGGAATAATCATGTTTATTGAAATAGTAATTAGCCCAATGTCTTTGGGCTCTTCCACTTTTGTGTTCACTTAACTCCCAGGCTTTTTCATAACATGAAATATCATCCGTAGCATCACCAAGCAAGCACCATAATTTAACAGATTCACTTTTATCAAGTTCTTGCTTAATTATCTCAGCTGCCTGAAAATTATATTAGTAAATTAAATCATTCTTTAATATTTCTATTTAGAGTATCACTCATAAATTAAAATAATTACTTATAATAATAATAAATAGGACAAAATTACCTTGTGCCTAAGTTGAAGTATATTATAACAGACTATCACATCTTCCCAAAGTTGAAGTTTAATAAACATATCTAATGCACTCTGTATGGAACCTAGAGAAATTAGTAATTGTGCAAAAGCTGCTTCACTTTGCCAAATGGGTGGCAAATGAGAACAGAATATTAAACTAAGTCGAGCTGTTACATCGGGTTCTTCAAGATTAATACAACTCACAAGATTCTAAAACAATTCAATGATTTGAATAAATTTATTTAATATATATCCAAACGCCTCCCACTCGATGGCGAACACAAAGGTCGAAAATAATTTTCTTCTTCACTCCAGGGCACAACCACAATGAGGCCGCGTCGAAAGACAATTATAAATTAAATTAAATTAGGGAACGAAGAAAAGATTTTTATATTATAGACAAAAGGATCAGCCGGGATTCGAACCCGGGATCTTCGCATGTGCGCTGCGATGCCCTTATAAGAGCCTTAGCTCTTATCCTCTCGGCCACTGATCCCCGAACCCAAGCTGATACTTAATGTCTATATGAATTTGGAATTTCATTTTTATTTAATCTTTTAATCTCCTCCTCGTTCATTTTTCGCAGCTCTGTGGTTGGCTCAAGGAGATTAAAAAAAAAATGAAATTCCAAATTCATATAGACATTAAGTATCAGCTTGGGTTCGGGGATCAATTGCCGAGAGGATAAGAGCTAAGGCTCTTATAAAGGCATCGCAGCGCACATGCGAAGATCCCGGGTTCGAATCCTTTTGTCTATAATTTAAAAATCTTTTCTTCGTTCCCTAATTTAATTTATTTAATATATTTAGATAAAATATAAAATTGACTATATTACCTCTGCTTGCATCATGGCACGTTCAATTGTCCTTCTATGAGATGATTCTAAAATACATCTATTTAATAAACTTGATAAATGTAAACTCCAACATTTCGGAGTAGATATCACACACTGAAATTGAAATTTTTTAATAAATATCTTTTTTTTTTTAAATAAATTAATAATTACTTACAGATAAATAAGGCATTAATTCTTCTAGAATCATTTCATCTTTGGGCTGAGACTTTTTACTTTGGAAACTAAAATATAAAAATAATTCAAAGATTTAAAAAGAAGTTAAAATAATGTCTTGATGTGAGAAATGTAAACTTACAATGATATTAAAACAAAAGCTTGTTCTAAAGGAGTTAAAAGTGGTATTTTTCCATCATCTTCGGAGGTAAATCTTATATTATCTAAACGTACATCGTCATTTAATTTTAAATCCTGAATAAAAAAAACAATATTAATATTTTAGAAAGATAAATAATTTTAATCAAATAAAATGAAAAATACCTTAGGTAAATTTTTAGAAGTAAATGTTAATTTTTGAGAATATTCATCTCTTTCATTCTTAAATTTAATATCTAAACAAAGTTGCGCAATATCCTTTTCTTGCCATTTTGTTCTTTTTCCAAGGACCCCTGAAAATATCAATTATTTATTAATATGATAAATAGTAGACGTTTAATTAATAAAACATACCTTTTAAATCAATTTCTATTGAAGCTATTTCTCGGGCTAATGTTAAATGCTCTTTGGATTTGATTATATATCCAAAATATAAATAAAATTGAGCTGCTTCTAAATGGTATAAAATTTTAATTGCATTTATATCGTAAGTATTTATTTTTTCTTCTATTATTTCGGATAAATTTGAAAAATCTGTTAATAATATTTGAGAAGGTTCCTCAAGAATATAACTTTGTATGAAAATACATCTTGCTAGCCACCATGATGAAGTCTTAAAAAGAGAAAAAGTTTAAATAAACCAATTGGATATATGTATCTAAAATATAATTGAAAAGTTTTTGTTTTGCCAAGAGTAGCAGAGTTGTTGATTCACAAAGAGAAACAAAGAGGTTGTCCTCTGCTTGATGCAAATAAACATACACACATATTATATCGAAATTTTATATATATATATATATATTTGTTTGAGACCATACTTGGTCTTCATCATCAGTCTTTTTTTAATTATAAATATTATTTATGGAGTCAATACCGTATGGATATTGAAAATTTTCGATCTTTATTTAACAGTTATTATTTTAACTGGCTCCTAGCTAAGTAAAGATCGAAAATTTTCAACATCCATACGGTATTGACTCCATGAATAATATTTATAATTAAAAAAAAGACTGATGATGAAGACCAACTCTTCGAAACTATAGTCGCAAACAAATAAATAATATATATTTATGCAAATTTTTTAAATATTTTTCAAATTTTCGATATATTTGTGTGTATGTTTATTTGCATCAAGCAGAGGACAACCTCTTTGTTTCTCTTTGTGATTTAAAATATAGTTCATATAAACTTACAGTGATTTGTTTTGATGTTTCATGAAGAGATTGGAAAAAAGCTTTAGAAATACATAATAATTCTGGATAAAGGACATTTGGATTACAACTCTCTCCATCAACAACAATGGAGGCGATAGCTCTAGAATTAAGCTTATCATCTCCAAGCCAAGATAAGATTAAAGATTTTTGGGGTCCGGTCCAATTGTTTTGTAAAAAAAGGGCAAAACAAGCGATACCCAAATAGAAAATATGTCTGAAAAATATTAAAATAATAAAAATATATTTCAAAATTAATAAGAAATCCCCCTCCTCTTCGGATAGATTGTATTACTAATGGAAAAGGATAAGTTAATAAGAACTTTAGTTTGGTGATGAAAAGAAATGGAGAATATTTTATCGAACCCGAGTGCCAGTAACAGCAATCCGGGCCATCTGGCTCATCTGCGGGATGCGAACCTCTCTCTCTGACATATGTAAACGCGTTAAATATTTTATTCAAAGATTGTTATCTTTATTTGTAAAATTTCGCGATATAGTGATTCTAAATTTAAACATATAGCCATGTCATATAATTTAAATAAAGGTCGTTGAGTGTTTCGAATTTTGAAGAGATTCAAAATTCGAAGGGCAATGGAATGACTTTTCCTAATTGAATATGAAAGATTTCAATTTGCCGATGGTAATAGTTTTTTATTTAATTACATTCCATCGGAATTAATAGATGACACCATCTTATGATTTTCTAAGAAAAGAAAGACTTTGATTATAAAATTTACTTAGATAATGAGAGAGGTGAAAAAAATATGTCTTGGGATAAAGCAAGAGGGCGAGTGTCAACCAGTTATTGGGCTGATAATTTAATGTATTAGATGAAGTAGGAGGTATCAGCCAAAGTTGGATGCGCTGGGTTCAATAAAACACCCTGAATAAAACGTTTCGGCTTGAATTTATTTGGCCATCTTCAGTTAATTGGGAATTATACACAAAATGCGGTACACATATCTGATCGAACCAAACCTTGTCAAAAATAAAAATTGTAGCTTCATGCAAATTTATAACGTACCTGTGCCCAAAGGTTCAGAATGAATGTAATCATATAATTTAATGATGATTAAATTTTAAAATGATATTTCATCTTTTTATTTAATATTAATATGAAAAAATGTTTAAAAAATAAAAAATTAAGAATAGTCAGAAATCGAAACAGTGTCTTTTGAGTATAGTTTGTAATGAAAACTTTGCTAGGTCATAAAAATAGTGAAGGCTTTATTGCTGGCTTATTGATGTTAAAATTTGGTAATAAAAATAAAATACTCTCTTGATCAAAAATTTCAGTTTCAGGAATTTATTCAGAAAATCAAAAATACAAATTTATTCATCAAAATCGATATTGTCCCATTCAAAGTACTCCCGACCGACTGCAGCGGACTTATGCCAGCGCTTGATCCAATCCTCGAAACATTTTTATACTCAGTTTTCGGGAGGACTATTAGAGACGTTTCCGATTTTTACAAAATGAAATCCTCTTTGCATTAAGGAGGTTGTATTAAATTTTGAGTTAAAAATGGTGCGAATGTTGAAGAAGTGATAATGTATCGGAAACAAACTTTTATGTGTGGCCCAAGTTTTCGTGAGTCTGTCGAGGATGACGAACACAGTTGACATCAAAAACAGACGAAAGCGTCGATAAAATCAAAGAAATGATGGCCGAAAATGTAAATTGACCATTGGAGAGATGGCAGCGAACTTGAACATCGCTTATGAATCCGTTCAAGACATTTTGTTTAATGATTTGGTTTTGAGACACCAAAAAAGACCGGATTTGTGGGAACCACGTAACGTGGGGTCGAACAATGCCATCGTTATCCGCATCTTTTTGACCAAGAACGTAACGAATACAATCCAAAAGCCACCGAATTCACCTGATTTAGCTCTCTGCGACTTCTTCCTGATCAGTCGACTCAAAAAACCGCTCCGCCAAGTGGATATATGAAAAAATCGAAGAGAGCTGATGGCCAAACCGAAAACCGAATATAAAAAATGTTTTGAGGCTTGGATTTAGCGCTGGCATAAGTGCGTTGCAGTCGGTGGGGAGTACTTTAAAGGGGACAATATCGGATTTGATGAATAAGTTTGTATTTTTAATTTTATGAATAAATTCCTGAAACTTTTTGATCAAGGTAGTATATTCGTTTAGGGTTTATATAAAATTAGCCGAAAATCAATGTGTAAATGCGAGCAGAGATTTAGCATTACAAAATCAAGGTAGGTAAGCAAAATTTTTGGCATCACTCTTTTGTGTAATCGATCGATTGGAAATAGGAATTTAATGAATATTTCTTTTAGTAAATCAATTTGCCATGAAAACGAAAAATTCTTTGAAGCAGCTATAATTTTAAGTCAAATTTAGGGAATCCGGTGTTGGTTTATAGTGAAACATTGTTAAAATTAGATTAGGTTGGAGTTTCTGGTGTTTCACAAGGAGAATGTCAATGTTTTCCTGACGATGAGTTAAGAGCTCGAAATATAAGAGTAAACTAAAAAAATCTTTGTATTTTAATTTTTGTCTCCTTGTGAAACAACACCAACTCCAACCTAATCTAATTATAATTTTAAGCAAAAGAGAGCTATTATCTATAATTGAACTAAAAAGATCAAGCATATTTATTAAAAATTAGAATTTAAAAAGTCAATTATTGTTAAATATACCTTTCGTTGGATTCATTAATAAGTTTGGTAATATTTTCTTTTAAAATTTCTTCTAAATTATCATCTTCATTTAAATGTTCAGGAAGAATTTTTGTTAAAATATCAGCAGCTGAATTAATTATAGATATAAAATTTCCTTTTTGTATATCATTTAAAAGTGTGTCATCTGAAAAAAATATTATTATCGATTATTGAATATTGGCATTGAAGATTCTGTTGTTCCTAAGTTAGAGTTTTGGGTAAAACTCTTAATCAAGAATCTGTCCTTTATAATAAAAGATATATATTATTTTTTAAATATATGTAGACTTATTTGAATCAAGCAGAAGGGGAATTTTTTATTTATTCTTAATTTATTAAATAGTAAATATACTAAATGGAGAAAATCCTGTTAAAAAATAAAATAATTAAACTGTATGAGAAATTTAAGATTAAAAGAACATTCGAGTTTGAGCTTTCAATGGGAACAGTAGCAACAAAATAGGCTCTCTCATCGCGTTCGAATTCAAGTGAATTTTATTTCCAATTTATAATCAGTGGTTCCATTTTATCTGTTATAATGAAGTTAATTAACAAATTAAAATCATTTTGATGCGAGGAGTAACAGCAACAAGGTGCAATCCCTATAGGCCAGAAATGACCTCTCCAAGGGTGAAAAGATAGATAGATAGATTTTATTTTGCTCTGAGAATAAAATTCTCATGGAGCATAACAGAAACAAATTATATTACATTAAAAAGAAAAAAAAGATCTGCTTACAATAATTCATTTCAACCCAGAGAGTACAAAAACAATTTCATTTAACATTTAAAAATAAAAGGAAAAAAAATTATTGAAATTAATTGACAAAAGAAATCGAAATACAAAAAAATATATATATCACAAAATGATCTGCATGAACAAAATAAATTTAAAAATACAACAACTCAGCCTCACTCCACCCATCAACCAGCCTTCTGCTGACTCATTAATAGATCGAAATACCTTGCCTTAAAAGCGCCGAGAGACTTCGCCCCTCTCACACTTGCTGGAATTTTATTCCAGAGCTTCGCGGAATAAACAGAAAATGACCTAGCATAGGATGATGTCCTATGTATTGGAATTTGGAGGTCCAGACCATACGTCCGCAAAGCTCTGGAACTTACAGAGGTTTTAAACAGAAATTTATTAAATAAGTAATCAGGGGAAAAGAAGAAGTAAAAGAGGAAGGAATTTTATGTGTTAGGTTGGAATTGAAAGTACATGTAGATGTGGGTCTTGAACAACAAAAGGTTGTAGGTCGCAGGAGGCGAGTTCCATTCTATATAAGTCATATGGATAAATGAGATGGCGATTGTTCGATTCATATCTAATTTGACAACGAAGCAATGTTAAGCGTTCGTGAATCGTGAGTTTTTTACTAATAAATAGTATTTTTGACTAAGAACAAACAGCTCAATAATAGAGAGAAAGAGCGGAGACCATTCTAAGAATGCTTGGAGGCCTATTTTCACAGAGCGTTTTATTTGAAACAAGGACAAATTTGAGTCTTGTATATGGTAAAAGTTGACTGGGTGTAAAATTACGCCTGGACCTGAAAATATACTATAAGATGTCTAGTGAATTAGAGCCAAAGGAAATATCGTCGCCTTAGAGTGTAAACCTGCTAACTCACAAACA
Organism: Forficula auricularia; assembly: GCA_024734495.1. Classification (NCBI taxonomy): domain Eukaryota; kingdom Metazoa; phylum Arthropoda; class Insecta; order Dermaptera; family Forficulidae; genus Forficula; species Forficula auricularia. The sequence goes on from JALMQS010000291.1 coordinate 426,350, forward strand.
AGGAAATTTTACAGGGCAGACAAAAAACAAACAAAATTTAATATTGTTGTTATGGAAAGAAACTATTTTTCAAATTTTTTTTCTACAACTTATGATCGAAATTTTAAGTAGCAGTTTTATTTGGACGATGCTGCATCTCTTTTTCTTTCGAACGGTATTAATATGTCATATATGATAAAAAATGGATTTCGCAGGTGTACACTCTAAGGCGACGATATCTGGAAGGTTCCTTATAGATGCACCTAGATATTAGACGAGATATCGAGACGTAGTGTGGAATAATAAATATATGTCCAAGAACTGTAAGACCCGCATATATAAAACCTGCATACGACCCATCTTAACCTACGCCGTAGAAACAAGAGCAGAAACCACAAAAACCAAAAACCGACTGCAAGTAGCCGAAATAAAAATCCTCAGATCAATCTCAGAACTCAGTATAAGAGAAAAAGTTCGAAATGAAATCATCCGAAATCAATGTAGAATCATCGACATATTAAAGTGGATAAAAGGAAGATGCCGAGAAAGGAACGAACACGTATTGCGAATGGACGATGAAAAACATCAAACCCTATTTAGTTCCAGAAAACATATAATCGTCGCCTTAGAGAGTAAACCTGCTAACTCACAACAAGGAAATTTTACAGAGCAGAGAAAAACAAACAAAATTTAATATTGTTGTTATGGAAAGAAACTATTTTTCACATTTTTTTTCTACAACTTACAATGGTAATTTTAAATATCAGTTTTACTTGGACGATGATGAATTTCTTTTTCTTTTGAACGGTATTAATATGTCATATATGACAAAAAAATGGAGTTAGCAGTTTTACACTCTAAGTCGACGATTATATTAAAATATGACTAAATATCATTTTAAAGAATATTTTGACATCAATGCAAGAGAAATTAAAAATTTTGAGGAAGGAGAAAAGGTTTGGTTCAAGATATAAACAGTAAAATGTGAAAACCAGCAATAATTATAAAAAAAATTAAAACAACCAAGATTGTATATTATTGAGACGGAAGATAAACGTTGTTCTAAAAGAAGTTCGATTCATATTAAAAAATTAAATAAAGTTTCCTTCAGAAACTGTTTAAGTTAAAAAAAGGAGATGTTTGTATAAAGTAGTGATTGTTTCTTGAAGATGTTTGTTTATATTTATTGTAAAAAACATTTAAAATAGCTACCTGAAATTAATTTTACAAATTATATAATTATATCTAATTAAACAGGTTCAGTTTAATATTGCTGATATGTAATAATTATTACCTTGTGGTTCTTCACAAGTTAAGCCAAAGGAGAATAATAAATGTTTTTCAAAATCCATTATATAGTAATATTATATAAATTAAAAATTTTAAATGAATGATATTATATATTGTAGTGACTAATTAAATTGAATATACCTTGAATTATTAAGCACGTGTTTGAATTTAGGTATAAATGTCATTTGAAAAGCAGAACACCACAGAAATATTTTGCTGTGGCGGTTGATTTGAAATGAAAAATTAAATTGAAGGAGACAATAAATTCTGCTACTCTCGGCAAAAAACTTTCAATTTAATGAAAAATTAAATATAGTTATCTTTTCGATGCCATGAAAACAAATTAGGGTAGTAGATAAATCCCAGCCCTTATTAAAATAAATTGACACGTTCTGACATGCGCGGATCCAGAGGGGAGCGATGGAGGCGACCCCCCCCCCCCCAAAGCATTGGAGATCAACATTTTTTATGGCGTTTATTTAAATTTTTTTTTTTTTATAAAATTAAATTTTAAAATCGAAAATAAAGTTCTATGGGGGGGGGGGGGCAAGTAGATCTTATATACATCGGCCACCCCTGAACTATATAGTTCAATTGAACTAGTTCCATATATAATGAACGAACTATAAAAGAACTATTCCCTAAAAATAACGTTTTTTCCCATCTCTATTAAAAATGTTGAAAAAGCAAATGAATTTAAAAATATAATGCTCTTTTTATATAGTTTGAGATAGGATCCATTTTTCATTAAGGGGGGGGGGGGGTAAAACTCAATGCCCCCCCCCCACCAAAAAAAAAAAAAAAAAAAATCAGAGGTCTGGATCCGCGCCTGCGTTTTGATGTGGCCTTCCACTTGACTTTACCATACACTTCTGGTTGAGTTTGGTCCAAGGGCCTAGATTTTCATTTTTTGAAGGATGACGAGAGATCGGAAGAGCGTCATCCTTCAGGGGTATAATAACGAAAAAAAAATTATGTATACAAAATTTGGTTGAGTATGGTCCAAGGGCCTAGATTTTTTACCCCCCCCCCCCTCGCCCGCCCCCATTTTTGGGGTTTGTTTTTGCATTTTCAGTGTTCTAGGGACCCACTGATTATGTATACACAATTTGGTTGAGTTTGCTCAAATGGCCTAGATTTTTATTTTTTTGCTAATTTTGGAGACATAATTTTTTTTTCGTTATTATAGGTTCATTTTATAGTGTATTTCATTTTTACTTGTTTTTTTAGTTTGAATATATTATAATTTTAAATTTTATCCCCCTCCCCTCCCCCATAATTTTGGGTGGATATGCACCAAAATCTAATCAGCTCTTAATCTTAATGGACCAAAACTACTTGTGAAATTTGGTTTCGATATTCACACTAGTTTTTGAGCTAGCTCGTCCACAAAAATTTGATAACGCACAGAGTAACAGACTAACAGACATTTTGACAAAACAGTTATCTCGAAAAATATAATTTTTTCTAAGTTCACTTATTAGAGCTTTTTTGTAGACCGAAATGACATGGTTTCGCCCAATTTATTTTATCAAAATAATTTTAGCCGATTTTGAGATATTCGAAAAAAAGAAGCAAACAAAAAAACTTTTTTCATGCACGATTACAATACTTAGCCAGTAAAGCAAAGTAAAAATATAACAGTTTTATAATTTTATTTTATTTTTACCCCCCCCCTACCCCCGCCATTTTTGGTGGTTATTTTCAAAATTTCTTTAAACAAAAATGTCTAAATTTAGATCTTCTACAACTTTGCTTCTAATGGAATTTGCAGTAGATCAGTGATTCTCAACCTGGATTCCACAAAGGGAGGTTTGGGGTTTCCCGCGCCTAGAGGTCAATAGAAGAAAAAATAGAAAAACAAAAATAGTAGTTAGTAGTATCACCCTTCAAAAAAATTTTCAATTAAAGAAAAAAAATACTAAATTTAGACTCTAAGTATTACCATAGAATCAAATAAAACCATTGATACTCAAGAATGCGTGAACTGTTGAAATATTGTTTAGTTACTTTTTGTTTTAGTAGTTAGTTACTTTTAAGTTGACATGTTGCATTGTTGGAATGGAATGGCGGATGAATGTAAATAAACAGGGTTGTATAGATTTATGAAGAATAAAATATAAAAGTTTAAGGTGAAAGAGTGTTTTATTAATTATAATAACCAGCCTGCACAACCGCTAAAATCGTAACAGGTTATGGGCCCAGTTATGCCCAAAAGTGTGAAGGTATAAAAGAGAAAGAAAGCAAATAAAAATTGTTGTTGTACAAGCTGGAAGACGAACACAAAATGGCGTCAGTGCGAATTCCACAATTTAACGGAGAAAATTTTTCAAACTGGAAATTCAGAATACTTGCTATTCTTGAAGAAAAAGGAGTCAAGAAATTTGTAGAAAATGAAATTGATCTGAATAATGATGAACTAAGAAAACAAGATGCAAGAGCAAAATCGTTGATAATTCAAGGTATCGGTGACAAATATCTGGAATATATAAAAGATGCAAAAAATGCGAAAGAAATGATGGCGAATTTAGAGAAAATGTTCGAAAGAAAAAGTATATTCACGAAGTTGTATCTTAAAAGAAAGTTATTAACTATGAAATTGTCGTCTAATGAAAGTATGGAAGAGCATTTTGTCAAATTCGATACACTAATTAGAGACATAGAAGGTACAGAGACGAAACTTGAAGAAAGTGACAAAGTATGCCATCTACTTTTAACATTGCCAGAAAGATACGAAACGGTCATCACAGCCATAGAAACTATTACAACAGGTGTAACATTAGAGTTCGTTAAAAGTCGTTTGTTGGACTCAGAAATGAAATTCAAAAATTCGAAAACGAGTACTACAGTAAAAGAGAGTACATTCGCTGCCAATTCTCAATTCGAATGTTATAATTGTGGGCAGAAGGGGCACAAAAGATACGAATGCCCAAAAAGACCAAACAATACGAACAGAGGAAACAACACGTATCGTGGGAGAGCAAGAGGTAACAATTATCGATGGAGAAGATATTCCACCAACTTTAGAGGAAGAAATCAAAGTCAGAAAGAGACAGCAAATACAGGAACTGAAGATGAAATAGCATTCCTAGCATTAAATGCAAGTATAAAACCAAATGAAACTTCAATAACATTCATTGTAGATTCCGGTGCCACTGAACACTTAGTACAAGAATCTTTGGAATCATCCATGGTAAATATACACACATTGGAAAAGGAAGTACTTATACAAATAGCAAATGGGAATACAATTAGTGCAAAGAAAAAGGGAACATTAAAGTTGGAATACGGAGGAACGAATATCATACTAGAAGCACTCATCGTACCAAAACTAAAATACAATTTACTGTCGGTAAATAAAATAATATCTAAAGGGAAAGAAATCATATTTTCCGAAAAAAATGTGAACATAATCGGCGAAGGGGTAAATTTGAAGTATAAACGGAAAGGTAAGCTTTACATAATAGATTTCAATGTGAGAAACGATGAAAAGTGCATGATGACTGAAAATTCCGACATGTTGTGGCACAGAAGATTGGGACACTTGAATAAACACAGTCTCAAGCAACTAAATTTACCAGTAAGTAAAGAAATCTGTGAAGCATGCGTAAAAGGCAAAGCAACAAGATTACCTTTTAAGAAAATGGAATTACCTCGAACAAGGAGAATAGGAGAAATGATACACACCGATTTATGTGGACCTTTGAACCCAGAAACTCATGACGGCAAGAAATATTTCCAAACCATAGTAGACGACTACACACATTTTACAAAAGTTTACTTATTAAAGACAAAAGATGAAGCGGAAAATAACCTAATAGAATATACCAAGAAAATGAAAGCAGAATTCAATGTGTACGTCAGTCGAATCAGATGTGATGGAGGAGGAGAATTTATCTCAAATGAATTCAAAAAATATTGTGCGAGTAATGGAATAGAGTTAGAATATACCATCACAAACACACCTCAACAAAACGGAGTTTCTGAGAGGATGAACAGGACTCTCTTAGATAAAGCACGAACAATGTTTTCCGAGACAGAACTACCGAAGCAACTATGGGGCGAAGCTATTTGCACCGCAGCTTACCAAGTGAACAGGTCTCCTACCGAAGCACTACTCGGAGACATTCCCGCAAGAAGATGGTACGGTAAGAATGACTTAACAAAACTAAGAGTTTTTGGTTGTAGATCCTGGGCAAACATTATACCGAAAAGAAGTAAGTTAGAGGAGAGAGCTATAGAAACAAGAATGGTAGGTTACTGCCGGAACGGATATAGACTATGGGAACCAAAAACCGGAAAATTAATAAATGCACGAGACGTGAGATTTGATGAGTCGAACCCAACCAAATATACTCACATAGAAGACACGGAAGAAAAAGATAGCATAAAGACAGAAGAGAATGAAACAGAAGCAGTAGATAACAACAATGAGAAGAACGAAGAAACAGAACAACAAAGACCAAGACGAGAAGTAAAATTACCAGAAAACTACAGGATTACGAATTATACACAGCATTCTGTTTATTAGCCGGTGATGAAGATCCGGTAAACTATGAAGAAGCACACAGTCAGAAGAATGGAAACACGCAATAAGAAAAAGAACTTAAAGCACATGAAACAATGGGAACGTGGGAACAAACGACACTTCCACCAAATAAGAAAGCGATAGACACAAAGTGGAAGTAAAACGAAAGAAAACGGAATGAAGAAAGCCAGGTTAGTGGCCAAAGGCTTCCAGGAAAATGTGAAACAAATGTATACGCACCCGTTGCGAGACTTTCAACCGTAAGAATGATAATATCATTAAAGTATTACAAAAAGATTGGAAATTACGACAACTCGATATACCCACAGCATTTCTAAACGGAGAACTGAAGAAGAAGAAAAAAAAAAAAAAACTGAAGCGAAGCAAACACATCGAGATAAAATACCACTTCATAAAAGACTTAGTGCAAAAAGGTGAAATAAATATAAAACATGTATCCAGTGATCAAAATGTCGCGGACATTTTCACGAAAGCAATAAGCTATGTGAAGTTTTGTGAATTTAGAAATAAGTTGAATATTGTTTAAAAGTATTAATATCAATTTCTGTATTAATTTTAATGCTCCTCAAAAATGTAAAACCAAAAATTGAGAGGGGGTGTTGAAATATTGTTTAGTTACTTTTTGTTTTAGTAGTTAGTTACTTTTAAGTTGACATGTTGCATTGTTGGAATGGAATGGCGGATGAATGTAAATAAACAGGGTTGTATAGATTTATGAAGAATAAAATATAAAAGTTTAAGGTGAAAGAGTGTTTTATTAATTATAATAACCAGCCTGCACAACCGCTAAAATCGTAACATGAACATCACTATTATTGTCTCAGTGACAACATTTTCAGTTAACTAAATTTTGAGAGCCCCATTTATTCAGTTTATCTAGGTCGAGAGTCATTGAGGAGGCAACATTGTTCCGATTATTCGGGAGTGAGGGCTATCGTCGGCGTAGCAATGAGTGGTTTAAGATTGTATTTTGATAAATGTTAATTCTAATGGATACAATAAAATATATTTTTAAGGATAAAATTATTATTTTGGCTTTGATTATATATATATATATACTATATATATATATAAATTTGTTTAACTTGTGGCCTGTAAACCCAGTGCCGAATTAAGGGGCAAGTGAAGCAAGCGGTCGTTTGGTGCGCCGGAGATAAAAGGCGCCGGCAAAGTCTTTTTTTTTTTTTTTTTTTTTTTTTTTTTAACTTGGACTTGAGAGCCTTCAGAGTAAATATTGAGGCGCCCTTCTATATTAAACATAAATAATGAAAAAGAAATATAATGAAATTAATCTACGATGTCGCATTTTTTATATTTTTGCTTTGCTACCACATTTTCATAAACACTGAATGATGATTTAGAGAGAAGAAAAAATATTTTTGCAGTTATTTATTATGAAATCTTTGTGCACACTGCACAGTTTCCCATATGGCTTCGGAGTAGGTAAAAAGAGACTCGACTCAGACTTACGACTCCTGATAATTTTACTATAATAGTCCGACTCCGGCAAAATTAAATACTAATTCATTTTATGGGGGGGGGGAATCAACGATAAACATGCAGTTCAAAAAAGCCAATATTTGGGAATCTGGCTGGACGAAGATCTGACATTTATTCCACATTTCAAAAAAGTAAAAAGGAAAACATCAACTCACTTTCCGTAGCATCAAATCAATCGCACGACACAAATGGGGTCTTAATCAAAAAACAGTCGCCCTGTATTGGAAAAGTCTCTACCTTCCAATTGCTACATATGGAGCTGTCGTTATTGCTCAAAATCACAGGCAAGTATCACTAAACAACGCAATGAATGCGATCGATCGAACATTCTTCTTGGCTCGATAGAGCATGCAGAACTGTGTCAACAGCAGCGCTTCAGGTATTAGGTGCTGCTCCGCTCCGACTTAGAAATAAAAAAACTAGCGGCAAAACACAAAATCCGAAAAAACATCAACGCCACGTTAGGACGATATGAATTCATACAACATGAATCCATGGAAGACTACCGTGTCGAACGCGAAATATACAAAACTAGATCTCGAAATAGGCAGACAATGGCAAGAGGAGTGGGAGTCGGGTATTTTTGGGTCACCTTGCAAAGCGATTCTTTCCACGTGTCAACTACGAGATGTCTTGAAGTGGTATAATCCCGACATGTTCACGCTATTCCTCCTCAGCGGTTACGGGTCAATAAATGGCACGCTTCACGCGAGGGGCGCGGCAGACACACCCAGTCCAAACTGCCCTCAATGTTCAAACACTGAAGAAACTGTCGAGCACATTCTCTTCGAATGCCGCTCTACACGGATCTCAGATACCCTGAACTAGCTAATGAAAACTTTCGGAACAACCTTCCAAAATTAATAGAATCAAGCGATCTATTCAGTAAATTCAAAACCTTCGCTGGACTGGCCTTCCCCCACCGCAGACTCATAATACCAACAACTAAGGAGCCTCACTCCAGACGCTTTTGAAAACAGAATAGAAGACTAAGGACAAACGGCATTAGAAATATGACGCCTCCTATCCACTCCTTCTCTCTCACTCTTATAATTAAGTGGGCCTGACCAACTATTCTGACCAGACCAACAAGGGGCGGGGACTGCAAAGTCTGGCCCGCTGCTTTATCTTAATATATATATAAGATTAACCTAGATTAAGCATCTTAGAGCAGCACTATTGCTACTCTGGGCAGAAGTAGAAATTCTAACCAATAGGGTTAGAACACACACAAATAGAAATAAAAACTAACAAATAGTTAACTATTTAACATAGAAAATTAGCAACGTAGTATAGATACTTTCCACTAGATTATAAGCTTCGATAACCTAATCAACAAAACCCTAGTATATAAGTAAAATACGAGAGAATCCAGGAGTTCACCTCCTCGCGGTAACACACGGAAACGTCCCTTCGGGCGGCTAAGTAACTCTCACCGCGGTCGCAAAACAAACCGATTATGGATCGCAAATCCATCATCAAAGTCACTTGTCTTAAACAAGTTAGTCAAAGTAATATGGTTGGTAATGAGCTTTCCGGTTGCTCGCAACTCTGCTCCCAGACCTCCATCAAAGCAGTATGTAGTATAGTGTGTGTATTATTTGTATTTATTCCTCCAGTATTAGATGAGAATCGATGGCTATTTTTGATTTTAAGTCGATTCCTCCATGTCTTCAGCAATGGTTATCAATAAAAACCGAAACCTCAAAAATCAATATAAAATGGTTATTCCTCAACTATTAAATGAGAATTATTTTTTGAATTAATGTCAATATGAACTACAAATTGCAAGTGAAATCGTGATTAATAATAAAGGAACAAACATATTAATATTTCAAATGAATTTGGATAAAAGTTTAGCAACGATCCGTTGCAGTTTTATTTATTCGAGATCGAAATATATCGCGAGTATATTCATTCTTGTGCGAGAGTGTCAGTGTGTTCCTGTGGTCAGAGTAATCAGATCAAGCATAAGAGAGGTTGGCTGTTAAGGTAAGATATCTATTTAATTCTGGATTCTTATAATGAAATAATTGAAATAGTCTAAATTGTTCATATTAATTTTTTTCGAGTTAAAAAATAAATAAAATAGTTAAGTAATATTTTAAATAATATAATTTTATGGCGAATATTTTTATAAATAAACTTATGTGGCCATCCATGACTTTATATACCCCTCTCTTATACATAATATTTAATAAAATAATTTATAATCATTTAGAGGAGGATGGTCAAAAAATGAAAATCTAGGCCCTTGGACCAAACTCAACCAAATTTTGAAAACATTAATCAGTGGACTCCCCCGAAGTCTATAAGTGCAAAAACTAACCACCCATTAGGTTAGGTTTTCCATTTTGGTGGGGCCCACTGATTAAAATGTGGTTGAGTTTGATCAAGGAGTCTGAAAGATTTTAGCGACCACTGCTTTAAAGAAGCAACTACCAGTAAATTTCAACATTATTAGCTCCTGAAATTGCGGGGAAATTGTGATATATTGATATGAAACCAGGTTCGTGTAATTTTTAAGTTTTTAGGCCTTCTATTTTTTTCTATATTCTACAGAACGTATCAATATATTTCATAGGGATTTTAATTCTGGGCATCTTTTATTATTTACACATGTTATTTTAAAATTAATAAGGAAAATTCTATTGTCAAATTATTTTTTACAATGAATTTCCTTATAATAAATAAATAGTAATAATAATGAATTTAATACTTTGGCCATCCTTGTAGGGAGACATGTTTTATTTACTTTTAACGATTAACGAAAACTAAAGTACTTTATGGTGGACCCTTAATTTACGCAGCCTTGATAAAAAAAGGCGCGAATGGATTGCCTATATTCAGGCGTTTTTGTGCGTACAAGTCTGGGTCTTTTTCTTAAGGTAATAATCTAAATGTTATCAAATATTGTTTAGGAATAATCTATACAAATTTAAATTATGAGTATAAAATATATATATACGTATGTATTCAGAGGCCAATCCAATTAAGTCTATATACCAAGAATTTTCAGAATAATTAAAAAAGGCTCTACTGATGAAAACCAGAGCCAGGAGTTTTCTTCCACCAAAAATAATAAACCTAATTTGTTGGTTATGAATTTACGAAAATGTATACATTTTCCAAAAATTGGCTTGGAACGGATGAGGTTCTGAACTACTCATATATTTCAAATTTAAAGCTACTGTCTGTGATTTCGAAAATATACAAGTATTAATATTATTATTATTTCACAGGAGTTTTTAAAGGTTTATACTGGTAAAAACTCCTGTGTTTTTATAATATTTTTCACTATAAACCAACACCGCTTTCCCTAAATATTTTATTATTCTTTCTTAAAGGAACCAAGTTTCTAATTTTATAGAGATAAAAAAAAACAATTTCTCTTGAAACGTTTGGACATTTCAATAAACGTTTTGTAATTGTTTCTTATAAGAGAGTGTATGTATTTATTTTAAATAAACGAACACCTATATTTAAATAATCAATTCAATGATTTAATCATCTTTTTTGAGTTTCTTTTTTTGAAGGAAGATGGAATTTTTTTAAAAATCAGCAGGTTAGGTAAATAACTATTACCTATAATGTTAAGAAGTGAATTTAATATTATTTAGGACCGAATCAAAAGATTTTAGTAGAAATGTTTTTACATTGCATATCAGAGGGGCTTCGTCCTCAAGGAATCGAACTTAAGCGCTAACTAGCTTGCCGGGGCGTTAGCCAAGCCCTTAAGACAAATCCTTATCCGATATGCAACATATATAAGAAAAAAAGCTAGAGATTTTTTTACTCACTTTCACCTAGAAAATCGGGCTAAGCCAAAAACCTATATTTAAGTTTAGTTGCTTTAAGCATAAACTAAGCTAAGCAAAAACTTTATGTTCAAATCATCTATATTTAATTAGACTTTTTTTTGTTATTTTATTATGATAAAAAATAAAAATAGCTTAAAAAGTGCTTTTTGAAAATTTTCATTGAATATAATTCGGAAATGTTGTACTTGCTAATCTAATCGAGTAACGGGATACTTTCACTTTAGTTGTAGTCCGAAAATTCATCCGGGACAACAACAGAGGACAACATTTTTAGTCATGTTCCTTGACAAATACTTTTTTACTTTATCCCAGTATGATAAAGTAAAAATTAACGGAATGCTCCATCTTCACATCAAATTCCTAATTGTTTAAGAATGACTTGAAATTAATCCTTAATATTAATTTATTTTTTTTGAATTTTTCAGAAAACGATTTGTTTGAAATAAATAAAATAATAGTTAAATAAAAAAATTATTTTATAATAATAATTTCATTTTATTAAAAAAAAACAATCGTTTTTATTAACACCCTTTTAATTTTATTACAGCGCGAGCCTTCTGCCGGCAGCCAAGGTGATACTGGTCAGATGACCGGGTCTTGGCGCGGAGGTCAAGCAAGGGACGACATTTTGGAGAAGACTGCCAGCTGAAGACTTAGATGCTCGCCTTGCTCATTCTAAAAGGTAAGAATATTTCAATTGTCTTTAGATATTAATATTCGATTATACTATTTATTATATTCTGAACTGTTATAGTGTATGTTTTTGTGTTACAATATGTAGTTTAACAATCCCTTCTTTGTATATTTCTCATAGATTAAATACAATTATTTAAATAGAATATTTTCATAAAAAGAGAAATCACTGAAATTGTCCCCTCCAACAATGCAAATAAACATACCATATACATACATAATCCAAATATAAATAGGGATACATATTTTCATTTGCTATATTAATGTATATGTTTATTTGAAGTAGAGGACAACCTCATTGATTCTCTTTATGAATCAACAACTCTGCTACTCTCGGCGAAACAAAAATCTTTTCACTTTTAATATTGCAATTTAATGAAAAGATTATAGAATTATAGAACTCACTCAATTTAAACTTGATGGAAAAAAATCTCATGATTATCTTTTTACTGAACCCGAGCTGTTATAGAGTATTTTTATTTTACATTCCCGAAAGATTAAATACAACACTTCTGACATGAAATAAAAATCATCTAACGAGTTCGGATTCAATAAAAGATAATTTTGTGATTTTTTTCAGATTTATTCAAAATTTCATATATTCGTATGTATATTTTTCAAAGCTTTATTCTAATAAATAGAGAATGGAATCGAATATGAAGGATATTTTAAAAGATAATATTTTTATTTTAATTGTACCTACTAGTATGTATTTTAGTTAGCTAAAATTTATAATATATTAAGATAGTTGAAAAGTTTTTGTTTTGCCGAGAGTAGCTGAGTTGTTGATTCACAAAAACAAAAGGGTTGTCCTCTAGCGATGCAAACAAATAAATAATATATATATATATATATATACAGATATATCATCTCGATATATATGTGTGTATGTTATTGCATCAAGCAGAGGATTCTTCTCTGTTTCTCTTTGTAGTTCTTAAGATAGATTTAGTTTTATTAAGAAGAGGTTCGAAAACAATATAAGACTTGTTTGATTAACATTGATTAAATAGGTCAATCGGATAGTTATAAAATTTCCCTTTTAATTATTAGGTACGTTTGTATAATAACTATTCCTCTCTGTTGCAAGGTCCACTCCCCCACTACCTGATATGAGTTCTTGACCCCACGCCCAGGACTGCAGTGCGCCGAACCCGCTAGAAAGAATGAAAGACGACACTCTCCAGCAAGGACCGCGATTCCACTCTACTTACGCGTCTTACGAGAAGTATATTTTCGATTCATTTTAGAATTTTCATTATTCTACCATTCTTTATTTATACATCTATAACATAGTAATAAAAAATAATTTTTCACAATAATAACCCCATTTTTCAACCAGGTGTTTAATTTTTGATGAGTTATTTCCCGATAAATTTTGATACTCTGTAACTTGAGAATTATTGGTCGTACACACTTGAGTCTAAAAACTTTTTTGTAGCAAATTTTATCCCCTAGAAAAGTTGATTGTCATTTTAAAAAAAAAATTTAAAATACCGAAAAATCAAGTTAAAACCGAATTTTTTCCCCCATGTTATTTAAAAGTGAAATGGAATTTTTCGATGAGATAAGCCCCTAATTGACTTAGAATTATTTTTCCAGCGGGAATATTTTTTTTTCTATACATTATTAGTTTCTCAACTTGGACAGAAAAAACAAATGTTGCCCTAAAATGGAACACCCTAAAATGTATATTCCAGAAAGATATTGTCTCTAGAGTTAAGCCAACAGCCGAGAAAGCAAGTTTGGCACTTGGCTTCGCCTTCTATAATAGTTTATCCTTTCTGAAATGAATAAAACATGTTTATTAAGATCTTTGATTGTCAATCTTAAATTTCTATTTCTTGGTAACAATTTGATGAAAATATAGCCTAAAGTTTCATCTAATGATTAACAGTTATATACCGGGGTGATTTTTTTATCTTATATCCTTATATATATTTATATAAATAGAGAAGGTAACGGTTCATTCATTCACCTACAGTCCAAATCGTTGGACATAGAAAGATGAAATTCGTTTTGGATATTTTTTTGAAACGAACTCTAAAGGGGGGAAACGGCCTGAAATGTGTTTTCAGAATTTTACAAGATCTCTTAAATCAGAAAAGATAGTGTAATATGGTTTTAGTTTAAAAGGGTGAATCATTAAAATACCAAAAACAAACATATTTGGATATTTTGTTCTATTTGCCCCTAAAAGAGAGATATAGTCCTTTTAGGGTTAATTTTTGAATTTTTTAAAGTGGTCTAGATAGAACTCCTCTGGTTTTTAAATTTTAACGTTGAATTTTGGTACATAGGTCTATTGTTGAAATATCTCAGGAGCGTTTTTTAATTTTTTTAAAATTTAACCCTTGAACCGAAAAATGGGAATTTTTTATTTTGTGGCCTTAGACACAAAAAGCTTCGTATCTTCTAGGTTTTTCAAGTTATTGAGCTCATATGTGAGAATTAAAAAAAAAATTTAAGAAACTTGGTGTCTGTAATAGGTGAAACATTTTAAATAAGAGTTGATTAAACTACTAGGCAGGTTTCACATGAATAATACAAATAAATTTTATCAGCTGAGAAGGTCTCATTCGGCGGGCATCTTGCTGGCGAGCAGGTTACTATATTTTATTTGTCATGAACTAAAGTTGGTTTTAAAATAATAATTTAAATTTCCTAATTTTGATAAATTTTATTTGTCATGAACTATTAGTGCCTTTTAAAATTGAAAAACTAAATCCGTTGTCGTCGATCAAACCGATTATTATAAATAATATATAAATAAATAAAATATAGATGAGTTTTATCTTGATATATATTTCGGGTTATCAACCCATCTTCACGAGGTACAACAAATTCTAATAAATATCCGAAATAAAACTCATAAAATATAGTTGCTTAAAATCAACCCTCTTATATATTAAATATAATTATGTATATTTCATTTGACGATAAAATTAATTTTAAATAGAAATAAATGTGAAAAAACAAAATATGTTAAGGATTAAAAATTGTTTCAAATTTACAGATACGTTCCTGTCGGAATATTATGAAAATTTGGAAAAGGGCAAACGATACTTTTCTCGTTCGTTTCGTTTTTAAGTTTCGCTTTATTTCATAATTTCGGTCAGTTTCGCGACGGTTTTAGATCAGCGATTTATCCATCGTGATTAGGGTTTTTAGGCTAAACTGAGTCTAACCGAGTGTCAATATTTATTTCGTGCTCGTGATCGTGTCGAGAGAGAAGACCAGCTTCTTGAAGAAAGAAGAATTCAAGAGATAGTTGGCCATCAGTGCAATTTATTTCAAAAGAGAATTGGGTAGAGTTAGCTTAGAACATGAAGCCATCAGTGTACAATCAAGTGGAATCTTCGGTTAGTACGAGATTATTTTTTTTTTATTAAATTATTATTCTTAATATATTTATTAATAATGACTAATTAATGTCTTTTTGTTTTAGTTGAAGATGGGAGGTTGGATTGTGGTGGCCGAGACGGCTCATCACTTCTGGGTCTCTACGAGCCTAACTTATGGTAAACAGATTTATTTTTATTTTTTATTTTTTTTTAATTATATCAGAGGGAAACGACTGGAGTTTCTTTCTGTTAATAATAAAATTTCACAAAACTAAAAGAAAACAAGACTAAAATATCTTTGGGGGGGGGGGGGGGTCGGATAGACTGGGCGGTAGCGTGTCATCCTGCTAACCAAGTGGACCCGGGTTCGAATCCGACTCGAGGCATCCGGCTAAAATCTGACCCCCGGGTTGGGGCAAATTTAATATAAATAAATAGTATGGTAAATGGCTTATGGCAAGAAAGGCCGGAAAGCCAAAAAAAAATATATATATATCTTTGATTCGGCCTATGAGTTCATAGTAATGTAAAGTTAGATTTTCATCTAGTGACCTTAGCTTAAAAAAAAAACACTCTCTTTTTTAAAAATTCAAAAACTTACTTGCTTTGTTCATAAAAATAGGGACATTTTCATTATTTTCCATACCATTAATAAAATCGTGATAATTGTACACTAATCTAATTAATAATTTTTATAAAAGCTTAATATCAATGAGATGAAAACCTTATTGTTTTTTGTTTATGAATCAACATCTCTGCTACTCACGAGAAAATATCATTTTTTCATTTGATAAAAAATTGATTAAGCAAATAGCTTAATAATTGAAAATAATAACATTTTTTATTTATTTATTTATTATATTTCGCTTTAAAGTTTTAACAAATGGTAACGGGGGAATCAATCAATTTTAATTTCATTTTTGTCCATTTTCAGAAGATATCGTCGAAAGGAGACACCATGGGGGAGACACCAATGGAGCTGAAACTTGGTGAGCCAGACTTTTTTTTATAACAAAAAGGTCAAAAATATATCACCCATAGAATCGTTATTTATTATCATAATTATTTCTTTCTACAACCAAAATGAATATTTCATCAAAATATTTTAATTCTTTTCAATTAATGCAACAATTTCATTAACATATTTTTGATATATTGATTGGTCTTTTTGAATACCAAAGAGGACGCACACATTTAGTATGTAGTTAATTAATTTGAAATTGAGAGTTGAAAATTTGATTTTATTGATTTCTTATTTTAGAATTGTTTTTAATATATTAAATATTTAGTATTTTGAATCGTAATAGATTTTCACTTGCCTGAATATTTTTTTTTATTTAATGATTCAGTGATAAACAGAGATTTTTGAATAAGTTATATTAGTAACAATAAAATTAGTCTAAAATCTTTAAACTTTACATATTAGCCTTTCAAAATTAAATTAATTAATAGTAATCTTTAATTAAACTAACTGATTAGATTCTACATTTTTTCTTTGAACTTTTAAGCAAAATTTAAATCTCACTGAATAATTTAGAAATATATACAGATGCTTTGGTTAGGGCTTACAGATCATCTTTGATATCGATGGACTTCGAGAGACACACAACTATATAAGTACTATATAAAAAGAATAAATTTAGAATTTAGAAAATTTGGCGGAGCAAGTAGATCTAGGATCTCTTTCAGGGGTCCGAGAAGTTCGTTGAACACCGTGGGATTCACTCGTCTCAATTTATAAAATTATCAATTATGATTCTTATTAATAATTAGCATTAAGTTGCGTCCTCTTTACATCTTGATATTCAATGAATTATTACAATTAACGTTCCTACGAAAATTTTAAATTTCAAATTAATTTAAGACAAATTAACTATTTAGCACTAGAGATTTCATTAATTAGAACTTGAATTTGTAATTTATACATTTTCAATCTGTAGAATAAATAAATAAAATATTTATAGAAATTTGACAATAAATCGTCATGTAATTTTAGCGACATTTTCTGATCGTTGATTTAATAATTCAATATTATAAAGTCATATTTTCTTTTAGTAAATTTCTTGCGATCAACTGAGTTTTAAAATTTTTTGATAGTTATTACTTTCATCTAGACTTCTAGACAATATAGTCTTCAAAATTGAAATTTGTAGTAATAGTCTGTCTTCGAAAACGATATATAAATTCAAAAATATTAAGAGACTTTTTTAATAATTTTCTAATTTATTTTAAAAAAAAGTCACCCTATATTTGATGTAATATCAAAAATTCTCTTAGCATGTGTGTGTAAATTTAACTCTATGTGCATGAAAACCAACATGATTAAATATGGTAGATCCTCCGATTTCTTAAATCTAGATCTAGTGTAGCCTAGAAGAAAGAAATCCTCAGATCTTTCTATTTCGCTTCTTCCGATTGGAATTCAATCCAATCCTTTAGGTACTACTATTCATAAGAAGGGCTCAAGTTACTTCCTTGACTGAGAATAAACACCTTTCTTATTGTGTTGGTTTGAGCTGAGAAGCCCAAGTGCAAGTGCCGTCCTCAGGGTGAGAATAAATACTAGCCTTGCAATTCTTTAGGAGTTCTCTTATCTTGTGAGGGATTAGAGAATTTTTCATATATTGAACTAGAAATAGGCAGGGACTGTGCACTCTCAATTCGTTTATCCACTGCGGATCTCGAAAACTGTTCTCAGCCAAGAGGCACAAGTTTTTCAATTTTCGGCCAAAATTATTTATTTTTTTAAATTCAAAATTTACTTTTTTCATTCTCCTTTAGCATAGATCAGTATATCATGGTAGAGAATAACAATTCATTTATTTATTATTTACTTTAGAATTAGCCTTTTTAAATTAGATACTACAAATTATAGTCATTATGAAATATTTCTTAGAGATGATTGCATTAAACGAAAATTCTTTTTTATCCATTGCTGCTCTGAGCGCAATTTTTCTAATTCTCTGTCAAATCCACAAGAGACGAAGACTAAGAAGAGAAAAGAGAAGACTGAAGAAAAGTGTCTAGTGGAAGTGATTGTATTTGTTGTTTTTGAATTAAATACTCACAATATTAAAAACGAGTTTCCCTTTATTTTTCCAAATGTTTTTTGTCCAAGATCTGTATATCGATGTCAGTTCAAATTGTCTGTCATCGTTATACAGATCTCAATTACTAATCTGTGCAGATTTTTTTGTTGAGATTAGGACATTAAGAAGAAACTTCACACTTCCCCGAAACTACTGAATCGAGTTCGAAAGAATGGGCGTAGTTAGGGGGGGGGGGGGAGAATTGCCCCCCTACAAAACTCATTGCCTCCCCCCCCACCCCTAGAAAAACCGAAACTCCATTATTACGAGGCATCACTTAAGTATTTCTCATTAAATTATTTCGTTACTTCCAAAATTTGTCTCTTCTTCTACTAAAAAGTTGGTTGATCTCTGATTTGATTACCGAAATTAAAACTTTGTGGTGGCTAATCAGCTGGCCGGCTGTCCCCATTCCTAGGAAAACTCCCTAACTACGCCAATGGGATTGGCTAAACTAAGATTTCGTCAAGTTTCTCCTTACCAATGATTATACTTACCAATTCCAGCTAGAATTTGCTAATTTTGAAGAGTCCTGATTTGAAGAGATTTTTCTTCGATCTTAATTAAATGAAACAATAAATTTATAAATTGCTTTTATTTTCCATTCTTATTTACAAAGATATATTTTATAATATATAAATACATGTAATTTTAAATTAATCTTTGAATTTTCCATTGTATTTGTTTTTCATGTAGTAGCAGAATTAATTCATTTTTAAAGTAGGTATAATTTTCAATTTAACTCCTATAGTTTTCTTAGAAAAAACAAGATATTATATATATATATATATATATATATATATACAAATATATACCAATGGGGCATTCCACGCCAAATCTTATACCATTTCGTTTTTTCATCTCTGATTTTTTTTCAAAATTTTTTATATTTTAGTACTAATTAAGAATAGCCGCAAATCTGATTTTACTCTGAGATTCTCAAGTTTAAAAAATAAATCGTCATTTTTAAATTTGTATGTATGATTGATTTTCTTCCAAACTTTCTATGTGTTAGTACTAATTAAGACTAGCCTTCATTATTTTTTTCAATTTTTATTATCAAAGCGTTTGTGAAATATTAATTTTTCAAAAATTACGTTACGTTTTTTTTAAATGCCAATAACTTTGCTAAGAATGGGCCAAACTGGACTTTTTTTTTCAAAACTTTCGATTTTAAACGTATTTTTGATAAAAAATATCGCAAAACCCTAAAACTGATTTTACTCTGAGATTCTCAATTTTCAAAAATAAATCGTCATTTTTAAATATGTATGTATGATTGATTTTCTTCAAAATTTTTTGTAAAAACTGTTGTCCATTTAAATGATGAGATCTATTTTTCTTTTTTCAAATTTTTTATTATAACGTTACTCGGCTTAAAGTTATAACTTTATATAGTCACTTGATAGAGGCAAAGTACTTGACCGAAGGTCCGGCTGTCCGCAAGTATAATATGAATTGTAGTACTCTCTGAGATATTTAGGTAATTAAATGTGGTGTGATTAGTTTTTATATGCATAAAATATGGAAAAATTTCAATTAGTTTAATCTTGAATACCTTACTTTTATTATTACTTTACTTTATCACATGAAAAGAAAGATCATTAATTTAAATGAAAATTGTTAGATTTTTTTTAAATTAACACTGAGATCTGAATATACAATCATTTAAAAATAAATATATATGTATGAATTTATGTATAGTATAATATATATATATATATATATATCGTCGCCTTAGAGAGTAAATCTGCTAACTAACAAGGAAATGTTACAGGGTAGAGAAAAAACAAACAAAGTTTAATATTGTTGTTATGGAAAAAACTATTTTTCACATTTTTTTTCTACAACTTACGATTGTAATTTTAAGTAGCAGATGGAGTTAGCAGCTTTACACTCTAAGCCGACGATATGGTGCAGTAAAAACCCGTTTTAGTAAGAATGGGTTCTTACCAGCTAAAACGAGTTTCACCGAATACCTTTGTTTGAGTTTGGTCCAAAAGTCTAGAATCTTCATTTTTGACCTTCCGCCTCATTTTGGGTGTTTATTTTAAAAAATTTTAAACGAAAATGTCAAAAATTACATCCCCTACAACTTGAATGTAATTTTTGACATTTTCGTTTAAAAATTTTTGAAAATAAAATCCCAAAATGAGGCAGAAGGTCAAAAATGAAGATTCTAGACCTTTGGACCAAACTCAACGAACATCACTAAATTCTAGTTGCCACAAAGATATTCAGAGAAACGCGTTTCAACTAGTAAGAACCCGTTCTTACTAAAAAAACGAGTTTTTACTTCAACATATATATTAACACCATTTATCTTTAGCTGTTTGGTTTTTTACAAAATTATACGCTTGATGAAGAGAAGAAGCTGTTGATGGCCAACGAAGAGCTGAATTTTGTTGATTATTCCCTTGATTATTATTGTTTATAGGAGCGGGAGGAGCTTCTGCTTTATGCTTTCGCTTTGCTGGCTTACGATATACAGATATGTTTTGTGAAAGGCTTGTTGAAGATGATGAAGTTAATTGTGAAAGGGAAGGTTGTGAATTTGGTTGGGTTTGGCTTGAAACACATTGCAAACTCGCGGCTTTATGTAATGACATGCGAATTGGCTTTTTTGGAGGAGCCGGTCTAGATGTCTGTGGTAAGGATAGTCTGGAAGCAGTTATTGATTCACTATTATATTCATTTGAATGATCTTGATGTCTATTCAATTGGTGGTGATTGTGATGGTGGTGATGTCGCGGAGAAATTGGTTCTGAATCAAAATCAAGGGATTTAACAGATCTTGCATCTGATCGATAAAGAATATTGTTCTCTCGTGCAGGGGGTGTAGAATTATGTAAATTTCCCTCGATTTCGGACCGTATACTTCTTGTTTCAGGATTGCGACGAAGATGGGTATGATGGTGATGATGATGATGATGTGATTTGCGCCGTGTGGATACTTCAGTTAGTTCATTAACAGCACCTGCGGCTGCAGCAACTGCCGTATCTAAAGCATTAATACTCCGTGAAGTTTTCAATCGATGAGTACGCTCCTCCTTTTCATTTCGTGTATTTCCACCATTATCATTTACAAGAGGAACGTGAGTAATAAAGGTGGTAACCTGGAACAATTTTCACAATATAAATCTAACGAAAAATACTCGTTATATTAATTTTTAAGAATTTAAATATTTGTCATTGTGCTCTTTATTTCTCAACTTGAATAATCAAAGTAGAGCAGTGGTTCTTAACCTTTTTAAGACGCGACCCAAATTTGAGAAATATGTTCATGCCGCCGACCCAAAAAAGCCAAATTTTTTTAATTAACCTTTTTTTAGTTCATACTTAATAGTCCAAGAGCTGGTGACACATTTTGACTACGGATTTGATCCAACTAGAAATAATGCGTAATAGTACCGTCTATGATAGTTGTACAGGGAATGACCAGTCTGGCTGGCTGTAGCAGGTGGATCAGGCACTGCGCATGGTGTGAGTGCGGTAAAAAATACATACGTGTTAAAAAATATTTTTGACCCACAATGAAATTATAAAAATTATAATTTATAGTCAATTATAAACATAATATATTCACCCCAGACCATTTGAAACGTGGAACCAGACCACCCAAAGTGTATTTTTACAACATGAAAAAAATAGCATCAAAAATATTTTTTTTCATGTTGTAAAAATACACTTTGGGATGGTCTGGTTCCACGTTCCACCACTCAAATGGTCTGGAGTGAATATATTATGTTTATAATTGACTATAAATTATAATTTTTATAATTTCATTGTGGGTCAAAAATATTTTTTAACACATATGTATTTTTTACCGCACTCACACCATGCGCAGTACCTGGTCCACCTGCTACAGCCAGCCAGACTGGCCATTCCTTGTACAACTATCATAGACGGTACTATTACGCATTATTTCTAGTTGGGTCAAATCCGTAGTCAAAATGTGTCACCAGCTCTTGGACTATAAGCAATTTTCTTCACTTTTTCAATCATGACCTTTTTTTTAACTCGCATATAATTTTTTTTTAACAATTAAGATAACGAAAGATACCTTTCGATCCAAGGAAAATCTAATGAAAAAGCAAAAAGCAACTGTTTTATATATTTTTACTTTTAATACCTAGTATTGAGCAAATTAAAATTAATTTTTTTGGAAATAAATATGGTAAAATACTTTTTTAATGACTCGGCGTGATCCTTTGGGTTAAGAACCACTGAAGTAGAGCTATTTTATGTAGTGAATTAATGTGGACTTTTAAATAGAAATCCGCTTTTGAAGTATTGATGAGAATTAAGATTAGGCCAATTTGAATTCTAGATATGAATTAAATTTACTTTGCATTAATAGCTTTTTTGGTCTTGTAAATATTCAGTAAGTGATTTTTTCGACCACCATTTTTTGAGCATATATCAATATATTAATTTTAGTTTTTCTTGTATTTTAACAAATAATGACTAGTAACTAAACAATTTTTGATAGAAAATTCTATTTTTAAAATGAAAAACAAAAGTTTTTTTTAGTCCCTCTTGCCTTTATTAAGTAAAATGATGATTTATTATATGTTTTATGCTGAAGTTAACAAAATCATTGTCGAAAACATTTAATAAAAAATCATTTTCCTCAAAAATAAAAAAAGCAAGATTGAATAAGATAAAAGTTTTGTTTCATTTTAAGATATCAATAACATTTGATCGATTATCTAGAATTCTAGAATTAGAGTTCAAAACAAAAAAAAATGTCTGGTTGAAAGCGTCAATATTTAATTTCTGAAGTATTGAATATATTTTTTACATATTTATTTACGATTCTTTTTATTTTTTGCAAATTTTCAATATTACTTGTCAAAAATCAGTATAAATAACATTTGTTTCAATAAATTGGCAGGTTGGTTGCTCGGTAATTTTTGCGTTAGTTAAAAGCGGTATATTAATTTTAATTTTAAACTATATACATTCGAACGGCTGATCCTTTTGTTTATAATAAAAAATATTTTAAATTGAAAGTTTCTTTATGCCGAGAGTAGCAGAATTTTTTATAAATTGAAGGAGACAACAAAAGAATGTGTCTTCTGCTGGAAAAATAAATTTTTAATTTATTTATAACGAGACTATAGTTTCAAAAGCTTTGCCCTCTTCATCAGTCCATTACAATTGATTCACGGGAATTAATGTATGGTACGTACATACATGGTAATATATATAATGTGTACATGTACATTAATTCCTGGGAATCAATTGTAATAGACTGATGAAGAGGGCAAAGCCTTCGAAACTATAGTCTCGTTATAAATAAATTAAAAATTTATTTTTCCAGCAGAAGACTTTTATTGTCTCTTTCAAAAAATATTTTATTTGTTCTCTAATTTAATTTGATTGAATTTTAAATTTAGTCAAAAGGGTTGATTTCTATTTTAATCCTAGATTAAAAAAAAATGAAATAAAAGTTAATTTATTTTTCGTCAAAGTTTCGACCAGCTCATCTTCCATCATGGCATCGATATGCACAAAGATGGGTTTGTTTTGATTCCAAAGCACGTGCTTTGTATATAATGTATTATCATAATCATAACAAACACCTCAGAAAGTGAGTGGAGAAAAAAGAAGTCAGGAACTCGGTGCCACTAATGACCTTAGTGGTTGATATGCCATGTATTATGTAAAATAAATAAATAAATAAATAACAGACACCTCTTTAGTTGTGTTCACAAACCAGTTTTATTTACTTTAAAGCACCGTTTAATAACTGGTTTAACTAATAGAAAACCTATCAAATTTAGTTTACACCTGTTTAGATAGATTTTTTTTCTTTAATAAATTTTGTTTCATCAAAATCGATCAAACTGTTTTGGATAGTCGGAACTTATAAACGAATATATCTATCTATCTATCTATATTATATACAATTTTTCCTCGTATAATAAGATAAGATAGATAGATAGATGTATATATGTGACCTTCTCCGAGAAAAGGGACCTAGTGTGTCAAAAAACGGGTTTGGACTTAAGAGTGGATTCTTTTGAGATATTGATAACACTCGTTATACAGTTGACACAAGTCTGAAGCGTCACTTTATTCTTTTCCTTTCTTATAGTTATTTTTACAAAAAATACGTCACCACATAGGCATGACGTCACCAAAGTCGGCACCCAATCATAACTAACCATACCAAATCGCATCTCCCAACTGAAGGTGTGTTCAAAGTGATAATGCGTTTTTCTCAAAACTTCATTTTCACACTCTAGGTCCCTTTTCTCGGAGAAGGTCACATATTATTTATTATTCAATATTTGAAAGCTAAAAGGTAGATACCTGAGGTCCCTTTTGAAAAACTTGAATATTGGATTTGGTTTTTGAGTTAGAACATGAAGAACTAATCACTGAATTCTGAGTTTCTGGCGTAGTACAAGTAGTCGTAGCTGTTTCTTCTGAAACCACACTAGATTCGCCCTTATCATTTTTAAAACGTTCAAGCAATTCTGCCACTTGTTCTTCCAGATAGGATATTCGATGAGTAAGCCGAATATTTTCTGCTCGAGCATTATCCCTTGCTCGATCGGCTTCTTCAGCCCGTTGCTGAGCAGCTGAGGCATCATGTTTTAATCCAATTATTTCCGCAGCTAGAGGTGAGGGTCGTACTCGGATTACGACCAGCTGGGCCGGGGAAGGAGATATCGTAAGAAGACGATTCATCTCTTCTTTACTTCGAGTAAGAACGATTTTGCCATTTACTTCCAATAACCTAGGAGAAAAAAAATATTTTGATTAAAACCTTATTAAAACTATATATTTATATACATAATAATTTTTATCAAAAAAGTAAAACCGACTTCAAAAAAATTAAATGCAACAAATAAAATAATAAGAACTTAAAAATAAAATAAAATGCACTTAAAGGTATGAAATAATAATTATCTAATTTAGTTACAACTCAACGATGAAATTGTTACATGAAATCACTTTTTGAAGTCGGTGCTAAACAAACTATACAAGACAGCTTACCCGTCAAATATACTAAGTAAGATCCGTCGAGTTCGATTCATAAAATGTATATTTTTGGAACCGGCTTCAAAAAGTGATTTCATGTAACAATTTCATCGTTTAGTTATAACTAAATTTGATAATTATTTCATACCTTTTAGTGCATTTTATTTTATTTTTGAGTTCTTATTATTTTATTTGTTGCATTTAATTTTTTTGAAGTCGGTTTTATTTTTTTTTTATAAAAATTATTTTTATTTTTCTCTTTTTAGTGATGTTATTAATAGTGACTTAAGATAATACATTGCATGCATCTCGTAAGAGAAAGCTTCGGGCGAATGAATCAGAAAATGATAATAAAATTCAATTCATAAATATAGAATTTCTCTCGAAACGTTTGCGGGTTTTAAATGAACGTTTTAAGATTGTTTTTTTTTTCTAAAAGATTTTATTTATTATAATTTCGATTATTTAAAAAAGAATCATCGAAATCGGTCTACGAGGCAAAAAGTTTTCCCTGAACATACATAAAAATAAACAAATAAATAAATAGTTAGGTATCTTGACTATCTTGGAGCTATATTGATCCAAACGCAGAAAGAATCATTAAAATCGGTTCATAAACAAAGAGGTTCTGCGTGAACATACCTTACAAAAAAGGTCTAGGTACCAATGAAATTTATATTTTTACCAATCGGAAACTATACTGAATCCAATGCAAAAAAATCATCAAAATCGGTTCACAATTGGCGAAGAAATCCGGTAAAATAATCACAAAAAAAAATTCAGTCTAATTGAGAACCTCCTCCATTTTTGAAGTCGGTTAAAAATAGCTAAATGCCTACTATTCTCTTAAAAAAAATCTATTGAATAATGATTATAATAAATGACTTTTAAGAATGAGAACTACATAGATCCGGATTAGATAGTATTATATAATATGAAAGTGGTGCAAGTCCATTTTTTGTTGTTCCGAGAAAATTTACACTTCAATAATCAATTGCTATGCAATTTCTTTTATTAGCTAATTTTAAATTGAACAAAGTATTGTCATTTTTTAGAAATTAAATATTAACTAGTTATAAATAAAAAGTTTACACTAGATTAATCACAAATTATAAGATATTTCATTTTTTTAAAATATGGACTTAGACCACTTTCAAAATAAACGGTCCATATATAGGTATGTAATATATATATTTAAGAATCAGATATTATCTATATTTTGAAATTTGAAGGCCGCCATTGCTAAGCCCCTTAGAGCTAGTCAACCAAACACACAACTTTAATTTTTTACAAAAATAATTGCACTAGTCATTAGTGAATTAACTTTCAAGATTTCCCAGATCTATTTAAGTGGAAAGAAGAAAGAAAATTACTTTTGAATCTGGGTTATACGTAACACAGGGTAAAAACATAGTTTACTTTTAAATCAGAATTTAATCTTGAAAATATCCAGATGTAATTTTCAGTCGTATTTGAGATGAAATTATTGCCTACCTTCTGTCAGTTCTCAAAATTTCCTAAACTACATGCTTTAGTATATTTTGACTGGATAAAAATCATAAAAAATGTATTAAGGATTAAATATATAACATTCTCATTCTTCTAATCCTGCATAACTGACACTCTCGACACTCTAGCCCAGTGATTTTCAACCTTTTTTTCGTCACGGCACACTTTTAATAATTTAAAAATTTGACGGCACACTAACAATAAAATAAATTAATAGAATTTTATTTGATTTATTGATTGATGTACCTATAAAATTATCATAGGGCATTCTGCATCCTGTAAAATTTTACTATCTCTTTGCTTCAAATGATCAAATAAATATTTGGATTAAATGTAGTGTCAATTGATAAAGAAATGTAAAAAAAAAAAATAATTTTCAATTCGGGAGGGCCCACTGCCTAGCAGTGGCGGCATACTTCAAGAATCTCGCGGCACACTTCAAGAATCTCACGGCACACTAAAGTTCCGAAGCACAGTGGTTGAGAATCACTGCCCTAGCCCATCGTGGATCTGTCTCCGCACTTTCTCTTTTTTATAGATATAACCATGGCTTTTGTTCTGACGAGATAAAATCAATAGTCCCTCCAAAGGCTTCATTTGCGCGAAATACGCAATTCTCTAAGATTCTACACCCCTACGCGCTTAATTTGGATACTAACCAAACAAATGCATTCGCCAATTCGTTTATCCCTATGACTTCTAGAGACTGAAACTCTCTTCCCCTGACCGCCTTCCCAACAACATATAACCTTCAGTCTTTCAAGATCCGCATCCACAGATTCCTTCGACTCCTACCCAATCCCTACTAAATCTCTTCATATTTTCACGATACAAGGGTTCACCGCGGACTACAGTTGTTGTACCTTTTTGGAGCAACTTCTTCTTGTATCAATATCATTATAAAAAAAATCCTTTATTTTAAATATTTATTTATTTATTTGATTCAGGTGAATGAATGTCTATGTATGGATGTTAAATCTTTGAGAACTAATAAAAAGGAAATGTTTATAATGATACTCTCCAGAAACTAATAATACCTACATTAACTAGTGAGAATCTACCAGTGGTAACCGAAACTGTTTAGAGAATTAAAAACAATAAATAGTAATTTACTAAATTATTTTTTTATTTGTGACTATCAATCCTCGTAATTTCATGAATTTATTATATTTTTGAATAATAATTGTTCAGTTCTTGATAATCGATGCTATGCTTTATACTTAAAATATCAATATATAATTCACAAAAAAATTTTATCTCATGTGATTCTATTCAAATTTTATTACATAAATGGTATTATTTTATTTAAAAACGTTTTTTTAACCATTGAGAACTCCTCAATCTAACATTACAAGAGAGCAGCCGAGCGGATATATTTTTTTTAAATGTACCGTCTGATTCATAACCGGAATCACGGATATTTAAGCAGACTTCCATACGGAAAACTAGTATAAATAATGATAGAAAAGAAAGACAAATCCATTGGACCAATATAGCTTTACTTGAAAGTTCATAATTTTATATAGTAAACATTAATTAAATAATATATGGAATCATATATTTCTTTTTATAGATACATATTTAAAAACAAACAATTTAAATAATTTTTTGTTCTATTTCAATTAATATCAAACGATTTTTTTTTTAAATCATATACTTTTGCTTTCATTTAGCTTCTCGTATACGCCAAAATTTAATTAACATACAATATTGAGACGAGCCCAAAAATTTAAATTGCGAAATGAGTTGAATTTATATTTTTTGAAAATTGCTTAAAAACTTGAAGATTTCGAAGTTTCTATTCGGAATATTCAACATCTTTTTATTTTTAATTCTAAACGTTAATTTAAAAAAAATTAAGAGAGTGAAGTAATTTTTGGAGATGGACAGATAAGTGAAATTTCAAAACCCTGAAGAAGGAGGGAATAGCCTCCTAAACGTCGGTTTATGAATAAAAAGATAGTATAAATTATCTTCTTCTTTTTTGGACTGCCTCATCAATATCCACTCAATTTTAGAGAGTTATTTTAGTTTTTACATTTTGTTAATATTTTCTAAGTTTAATGTTCGTTTGTTATTTATAAAATACGACGCAAGTGATAGTATGTATGTATGTATGTATGTTGTATGTATACCTCATTTTATTTATTTAATTTTAAATATATACTTATATTTATCTACACATTAGAAGCTTTATTAAAATGACAAAAATATGTTTGATAATATTAGGCAGGTGTTCATCAATTTAACGTGCCATAATCTGGTCCCTATACTTATTTACACAAATACACCCAGTAAGACACAAAACTAAATAGGTATTTGTTAAAATGGATACATATCAGAAGTTCATATAAACTATTTTCAAAAAAATATTCACTAATACTCGTAGATGAAAGAAAGAGTCCTGAAGTGTATAATTTAAATAAATTAATTTATATATACTTACACGATTTCATTCCTAAAATTAAATTCACTCAAACACTATTAAATCTCGGTTTACACTAAATATGTTTCGAGTTAATTATAGGGATGGCGATTCTCTCGGAAAAAGATCGATTTTTAAATCGATTCGAATCGAAATATGATGAATCGATTGAGAAATAAATCTCTCAGAAATTGATCTTTTATCGATTTGCTTTTCGAGTTTGTATTTAGCGTATGAATATAAATCTATATTATGAAAAACAAAAAGGACACCATAATAATCGATTTTTTTTTATAATTTTTAACTAATTAAAGTTATTTTTACAACCATATCAAAGTATAAAGTAGAGAAAAGACATTTATTTCACAAATTTATTGGTTAGATTAAAAAGTATGGGAATTATGTAGTTTATAGTGCCCAGTGTCCGAGTTTTTGAGTAATTAAGTGAAAAACTGTCATTTCTTTACATGTGTTTGGATACATTCAACTCATTGTAAATAATTTTATGATTCTTATCAAAACAGAAAAAATCGAATCTCGATTTTCTATGGTGAAATATCGATTCACTGGATCGATTCAGTACTATATATCGATTAAAAAAAAATCGATTTTTTTGGCCCAAGAAATCGATTTTTCGATTAATCAATCTCAGGTCGCCATCCCTATTTCATTCCTAAAATTAAAGTGTTTCACTAAAACACCATAATAAATTCCGGTTTACAATAAATATGTTTCGAGTTAATTAAGCAAAAGTCCCATCTTTATTTGAACCAGACTATAGACTCATTAATTATTATTATTGAACTGTCTAGCCATCATTTTTCATCAAAAGAAAAACAATCAAAATTAAAATAAAAAACTAGTTGGACCCTTTCCGATGTGAATACATAGTTAGTAAGTGAAGGAAGGGCTGTCTCTAATAAATCTGCTTAGCTGAGTTGATGAGTTGAAAGAATAGAAAGGCAGACTGACCGGTCGCCCTTGTGAAGCCCGGCGCCTTCCGCCGCCCACTCGACGAAGAGGCCCGGGGTTCCTTCCCGAGGCCCGGCGCCGAACCGAGGACTCTTAGGGTCATACTCGATCTCGACGGCGTGCAGAGTTGCCTCGCCTCCCCCTCGCACACACCTGGCCACACACGAGAGAGTTCACTTTAGAAATACAGGCATTTGCTTCTTTTGTTGGATACATTTCAACTGTTTGTTCTCATTACTTAGAACAATCTTTATCAACTATAGAATAATTACATATATCGATGGCCTAGAATGAAAACCTCGTATCTCAAAAAAATAAACTGCAACGGATCGTTGCTTAACTTTATCCAATGTAATATCTTATTCTAGGGTAAAGTATTTTAAAATATAATTTTACAAAAAACTTTATATGACCTTTTTGGTGGTCCTCACGGTACTTAATTACAATTTTAAATTTCATCAAAATTGGTTTAGTAATTTTCAAAATATTTAGAAAAAACTAAATAAGTATTGAAATAAAGTACTAATGTTTGTGGGCCGATATGTACCAAAAATTAATCAGCGCTTCATTTTGTTAAAATAATGGTAGGTTTTCAATTTCATTTCAATCGGTTCAAAGGTGTGGAAAAAATCGTGGACGAAAAAAACGATAACATACATCCATCCGGACGCACTTCCTGAAAAAATCATACTTTTTGGCCTCTGGACGAGACCCCATGTAATTTTTAGCAAAACCATCACGTGCTAAAATTCAATCTAAATGAATACTACAATTTTTCACTTTAATTGAGACCATGGGTTCCGTAATCTTTACCTGAGGACCCTTTAAAGTCACGCTTGCCGCGAGACCGATTACAATACTTTACCCATGCTTGATTTGGATAAAGTAAAAACTTAAATAACTTTTATACGTTATTAGATGGATAAGCTCGTATCTCACAATACGAGTGTCGAAAAAAAGTAATCCTTAAATCAAGAGAGTTTTTGTTAGACTAAGTTAGGATAGCAAGGAAAACGACGTAGGTATATAACTAAATGGATAGTGACCAAGCTATAATGTGAAAAAATAATTTTTATAAAAAAAAATAAATAAAACCGACCTCAAAAAAATTAAATGCAACAAATAAAATAATAATAACTTAAAAATCAAATAGAATACACTAAAAGGTATAAAATAACTATCTTATTTAGTTACAACTAAACAATGAAATATTAACATGAAATTACTTTTTAAAGTTGGTGCCAAAGAAACTATACCTATAAGCGAGCGTACCCGCCAAACGTACTAAGTAAGATCCGTCGAGTGCGATTCATAAAATATATATGTTTGGCACCGACTTCAAAAAGTAATTTCTCGTTAATATTTCGTCGTTTAGTTGTAACTAAATAAGATAATTATTTTATACCTTTTAGTGTATTTTATTTTTAAGTTATTATTATTTTATTTGTTGCATTTAATTTTTTGAAGTCGGTTTTATTTTTTTTTTTTAAATTATTTTTATTTTTATCTTTTTAGTGATGTTATTAATAGTGACTTAATATAATAATACCTTGCATGCATCTCGTAAGAGAAAGCGTTGGGCGAATGAATCAGAAAATGATAATAAAATTCAATTAATAAATATAGAAATTCTCTCGAAACGTTTGCGGGTTTTAAATGAATGTTTTAAGATTTTTTTTATAAAAGATTTTATTTATTATAATTTCGATTATTTGGTCATAAGAATTGGAGATTTACGTTATTTCGTCATTGATCATATCTTCAGAACTTGACCAAATTAATATGATACCACCCCTAAGGTACCCTCTTTCCAATAAAAAAAGAATCATCAAAATCGGTTGATAAACAAAGAAGTTATACCTGAACAAACATATCAAAAAAGGTCTAATACCAATCGGAAGCTAGACTTAACCCAATTCAAAAAAAATCATCAAAATCGGTTCACAATTAGCGGAGATATGAGGTAACATAGACACAAAAAAAAAAAATTCAGTTGAAAAGAGAACCTCCTCATTTTTTGAAGTCCGTTAAATACTCCTAAGTCAATGATACGAGGTTTTCACTTTAAAAGATCCATTTTCTAAGATAAACTTTGTGAACCAGCAGAACATTTATTCATTATAATGTAGTATAATAATCAAATGTATAATTTTTTTGAACATTACAATAATTGTACCTTTACAAGACGTGTGTTTTTTTATTAAGAAAACCTCTTATCTCTAAAAAGATTATAAGTGATAAATACTCTCGTAACTAAAAATTCATAAGTAGGTTATAGTGAAAGGCAGTCCATAAATTATTTGCTTTTATTCAATTTCCGACGTTTCGGACACTTTTTTCTCTCCTTCTTCAGGGTATTGAATAGTTATTGATGAGTGAGTATAACTCGGTTCCCATTTGTCTCTCCTTTCAGTGATAGCAACAATATTACAATATTTTCCAACATTATACCTAAAGTGTACTTGGTTAGTTACCGAATAAATAAAATTAAATACTAAAAAATTCATTTTGCCTACAAGTTAGAAAACCTTGTAAGTCATAATTAATAAATAAAATATAAACTTTTAACATTTGATGGTATTATGGATACTTGTTATAAAATATAAAAAATGTAGGTACTGACTTCTGAGTAAGTATCATTACTTTTAAATAACTGGTACGTTTTTTGCTTCTCCTGTAAAGTTTGCATTTTTTGAGTTACGTGGTTATCATTCTAGGCCATCGACATGTAAAACAATACTTATGTGAATTCCTGCTTCTATAATAATTTTAGGACAAAAGTGTTGGGAGAAAAAATTAAAAAGAATTAAACCTTCAAAAAATAAGTGCAAAGATTTTATTGAAGTGAAACTTCTTTATCGACGTTTCTGTTTGAAAATTTGTGTTATACTAAAGGAGAAATGACTCAATAGAGGGGAAATAAGGGAAGGGAGCATGTGTTGGGTATCTAATTGAGTATACGGATAAACAAGTTTCACTTCCCCTGTGGGTGAGGTTCACACATATTTTTATTTATTTGTTGCCTATTTGGTTCAGATTTACAGTTTTATTTACAAAGTTTTATATCTTACTTGGTTTATGGTTTATGGCTGAACCTGGCGCCTAGGGGCATAGGATTCTCCCAAGAATGCATAAGATTTATCCAACTTTGTTAAAATAATAAAAATACGTCTTTTAAATTATAAAAATTTAATTAAAAAGCTAAATTGTTGATGAATTTTTAATTTTTATTTAAATGTGTAGCTGTATTTGTTTTGATTAAAAATGGTGAATAGGTGAAAGTGAACAAAGAGTTAAATCCAAAAATTATTAAACGACAGAGACCATGCAACTTATGTACACTTTTTTTTACATTAATTTTTAAAAATGTTTTTTGGTCTTTTAATGAAATAGATGGTGTAATTATCTTTCTATGGATCAGGTTTGTCGAGACTGTAGCTTTTGTGTTTCCAGGGCAGAAGGGCTGAGTTCAAGCCCCGTTGCCAAAACTAATTTACACAGAACACACTCATACAAATATATGTATATACCGGGTGAGTTTTTTTTATCTTGAGAGAGTCTTATAACTCAAAAACAGTTCATTAGATGACAAAAAGTTTCAAATAAAAGTTTATTTATATGAGGGGGGAAACCGAGGGGTGAACCGCGACCTAATATGCTGTACACCTACTTCCACTTGTACTTACAAATATTTCCAAGTAGTTCCAAATATTTCCAAGTACTTCTAAATATTTCCAAGAACTTCCAAATATTTCCAAGTGCTTTCAAGTATTTCCAAGTACTTCCAAATATTCCCAAGTACTTTCAAATATTTCCAAGTACTTCCAAATATTTCCAAGTTCTTCCAAATATTTCCAAGTGCTTCCAAAATAATTCCAAAGAGGTGTACACCTACTTCCAATCGCGGATCACCCATCTGGGGAAACTAAACTAGCCAATATTGTTTGTCGACCTAGAACAAGCTTTCAAGGGTATTTCGAGGATAAGTTCTGTTATTCAAATAGAAACCTATATGTTTCTGTACATATTCTAAATCTACAAAAAAAAAAACTGAACAACTTTTATCCAATAATTTTAAAAAATGTTTCACCAAGTACCAACACCAAATTCCTTAAAAACTATTAAAAAACTTTTATTAGAACTATTTTTTTATTTGACTTCAAATAAGAAAAATATTAAATCAATTAGAACTCAAAAAAAATTAAAATAATTATTTTTAAAAATCATTTAACTTAATTATCGAATAATAATGATCAAATATTTAATTATTAAATAAATAATTTAATAATAATTAATAATTTAATAATTCTGTGACACTGGTCTGAGACATTCCAGAGTGTATGAGTGTATCGCAAATCTTCTGGATGAATTCCAGTTCCAATTTCTTTTTTTTTAACAGATTTACAGCACGATAACATGCTTTGAGGAAGTACCTATTCCTATCAGGAAAACGCTCGGCTTACATTTCAACGGCACCCCCATAACACTTCTTCCACATTCACCGCATAAATTAAGACCATTTCAATTCTTTCTTCAACAAAAAAATACTCCATTTTTATTATGATAATACAATATAATTATCTACTGGATTGACACGAAAAATAAACTTTTTTAAACTCAAGAATTTTAAGTAGTTCTATTAAGTAGAAAATAATCTCTTAAATCTGTGTATATTGAAGTTTTAAGATCATTATAAACACTTATTTTAATATAATAATAAAACTTGAGCAAGATGCGAGGTTTCAAGTTTTATTATTATATTAAAATGTTTCACCTAGACCCAACACCTAACTCCTTAAAAGTTACTTATTTTAATTGTTGTGATTTTTTGATTTAATAATTATTTATTTAATAATTAATTATTTGATCATTATTAATTGATAATTAAGTTGAATAATTGTTAAAAATAATTATTAGGATTTTTTTTGAGATATAATTGATTTAATATTTTTTTTATTTGATGTCGTATAAAAAAATAGTTCTAATAAAAGTTGTTCAGTTTTTTTTTGTAGATTCAGAATATGTACTGAAACATATAGGTTTCCATTTAAAAATCAGAACTTAACCTCGAAATACCCTTGAAAGCTTGTTCTAGGTCGACAAACAATAGCGTAGTTTAGTTTCCTCCTTCATATAAAAAACTTTTATTTGAAACTTTTTTCATATATGCACTGTTTTTGAGTTATAAGACTGTTTCAAGATAAAAAAACTCACCCGGTATATAAAAAATAATTGCATATAGAATCTGGCTAAATATGCTAATATCTGATATAAAAAATAGATATCTTTTATAATTTCTAATTCTGCTAATTTTTGTCGCATTTTTATGCATTTGCTCTAACATAATTAGGGAAGCAGGAAAATGAATAAATGTTGTTTTCCTATTAATTCCTTATGTATCGAAGAGCCAGTCACCCGGTATATTTAATCTGATAACTGTTCTAAATAGCTACATTAATTTTAATGATCAAAAATTTATGTAGTTACTACTGTTTATTTAATTTTTTCGGATGACCAATCGTTTCATCTCAAGAAACATGAATTTAATATTTTTATTAGATACCTAGCCAAAAGTTTACATTTATTATTTTTTACTATTATATAATTTGCGTACATATTTATTAAGATTATTTTTTGCTGTGCTTTAGCTTTTTTTTCTCGAAATATCTGAAAAGGAATAAAATTATTTTAATGAAAAAAATTAAGTGTTGGGTATAAACCTCAAGAATGTGGAATTCAATTTAAACAAAAATCTTATTAGTCAAACAGCATATAGAGCAAAAGAAAATAAATTGACACGTTCTGATGTGGCCATCAACTTGACTTTACCATATACTTCTGGTTGAGTTTGGTACAAGGGACTAGTTTTTAATTTTTTGACCCTCCCCCCCCCACACATTTTGGGCGGTTAGTTTTTGCATTTTTAGTCTTCTGGTAGTCCACTGTTTATGTATACAACATTTGGTTGAATTTGGTACAAGGGCCTAGATTTTCATTTTTTACCCCCTTGCCCCATTTTGGGCGGTATGTTTTTGCGTTTTTAGTGTTCTGGGGGCCCACTGATTATGTATGCAAAATATGGTTGAGTTTACTCAAATGGCCTAGATTTTTATTTTTTGGACGCCCCCCGCCCCCAATTTTGGGGCGATAAAAAAAATATATTTTCGTTATTATATGTTCATTTTATAGTATATTTCATTTTTCTTGTTTTTTTTAGTTTGAAAATATTTAATTTTAATCCCCACCTTAATTTTGGGTCGATATGCACCAAAATCTAATCAGCTCTTAATCTCAATGGACCAAAACTACGTGTGAAATTTGGTTTTGATATTCATACTAGTTTTTGAGCTAGCTCGTCCATAAAATTTGGTAACGCCCACACTAACAGAATAACAGACATTTTGATAAAACAGTTATTATCTCGAAAAATATAATTTTTTTCGATGTTCACTTATTAGAGCTTTTTTGTAGACCGAAATGCCATGGTTTCGCCCAATTTTTTTAATCAAAATAGTTTCAGCCGTTTTTGAGATATTTCAACAACAAAAAAAGAATCAAAAAAACCACTTTTTTTCATGTACGATTACAATACTTGACCATATCCTGTATGGATGGTAAAGTAAAAAAATTCAAGTGAATTCAATATTATGGCCACCTTGCCTACCTCCTAGGCGTACATCAAGAAAATTTGAAAATGTAGCGATTCTAAGCTATAATTAAAAATATATTATATATTAATATATATATTAGTGGACTTAGTTTGTTATGTGACCATCTCACTATTACAGCAAAAACGAAAACATCCAATTAGGGATTTGAAGCCATGAGAAATAACTGATTAAATATTTCTAATTAAAAAAGACTGATGATGAATGTTAAGCTTTTGAAACTATAATCTCTAACAAATAAATTTTATTTATTTATTTATATTCGCTAAATATTTTTATATGTTTATTTGCATGAAGCAGAGAACAATCTCATTGATTTCCCTTTATACATGTTTTTATTAAATGATTACAATAAGCTATTTAATGTAATCATAAAGGAGAGAGAGATTTATTTGAATGTTTACACATAACATTTTTGTTGTAGGTGTTACAAGTAGTTTTAAAGTACACGACACGAGTTTAAAGAATGCTTTCAAGATAAGATGTTTTTATTGAAAGTAGAGAATAAGGGAATTTCATTATGACTATTGAATTAATAAAAGAAAACGAGAAGTTTTTTATTGAAGTAATTTTCAAATAATTTACTTCATTAAAATATGGATAATTAAAAATAAATAAATAAAATAAAAAAATATTTGATTGTTTAAAATGGAGTTTAAATTTAAAATGAATTAAAATATAATTACGAAGAAGGAAAAAAACAATAACGACAATTATTATTTAATAAATTTATTTTTCTTTTGAAAAAAATTTTTATATAAGGAAAATAATAATTATTTTTCCATTAATCGGAAATAATAGGTACAATAATACAATTATCTTATCTTATCTTATTAAATGAGCAATTCTTGTATATATATGGTAGAATAGGGTTCTCATAAACGGCTGTAACGATTTCGCTAAAAATTGGTGTACTTATCAGGGGTAATGAGTTATTAGTCGTGTATAAATTTCAATCCGATTGAAATAAAGGAAGGAGGGTGTAAATTAGTCATGTCGCAAAATAAATATTTTAATCATTCATATCTCGTCTTCGGTAAGTTGCAGAGCCTTGAAATTTGAAACTTAAGCTATTTAGAGGCAAAAAGTTACCGAGCATCGCTCAGTGCTCCAGGCATTATATAATTATGAACTAAAAAAATTGTAAAGAAACAATAAGTTTGACCAATCTGAAAAATCAACTATCTCAATATCAGTTTATCAAAATAAGAGATATACTTAGAGAAATTAAAACTTATTTCACTAGATAAATTTATTTCTTTTATCTTATACAATACAAATAATTTAGTTCATGAGATGAGAGAAATAAAAAATCAATCTCCTCAGGTTAGCCTACCTATAAATTGTAGAAGCATGCCCGTTGTTCTGGTTCTGGGAATGCTCCAGGCATAACTGAAGATGGCGACTCTCCTCCAGCAACGTCAGCAGATTCAGTTCCTCACGACCCAACTGATATTCAAGTTCGGCCTGCTCGATCCGGGTGTCGATGTTGCTAAGAAGAGAAAAAAATGGATACTCATAAGTCTTTAGGTTTATTAACATAGGTATATATTTTTTTTTTTAATCTTTTGATTAGAATAGAAGCCGACTTTGTGCTATGGACCGAGGGTTCCCTAACTTTTATCTTACAAAACACAAGAATGACAACTAAACAATTGTATACTTATCAAGTCTCGTGAGTTATTAGTCGTGTATAAATTTTAATCCGATTGAAATATAGGAAGGGGGTGTAAATTAGTCATGTCACAAAATAAATATTTTAATCGTTCATATCTCGACTTCGGTAAGTCGCAGAGCCTTCATATTTGAAACTTAAGCTATCTAGAGTTAGAGAATACAAGAAGTACCACAGATTTTAGCTAAAATAGAAATAC
This sequence comes from Forficula auricularia, assembly GCA_024734495.1. NCBI lineage: Eukaryota > Metazoa > Arthropoda > Insecta > Dermaptera > Forficulidae > Forficula > Forficula auricularia. The sequence goes on from JALMQS010000291.1 coordinate 465,059, forward strand.
CGGAAGTTGATGTTTCGGAATGTAAGAATGTACCCCTCCCTGTGTTTCGAAACCATAAATCTCAGAGCTACGAAATTCGAAACTTAGGCTCGATATAGGTTAGAAGGAGTAACAGCAAGCTTTTGGTTGAAATCGAAACACCGTAAGTTGACATTTACATGAAAGATTTTTCATTTTTTTTTTCTCAAAAACGGCAGTAACGATTTTTTTTTTTTTTAATTGGTGTGCTTATCAAGTGTCATGAGATATTAGTCGTGTATAGATTTTAATCCGATTGAAATAAAGGAGGGAGGTGTAAATTAGTAGTGTCTTAAAATAAATATTTTAATCATTCATATATCTTCTTCAGTATGTCGCAGAGCCTTGAAATTTGAAACTTAAGTTATTTAGAGGCAAAAAGTTACCGAGCATCGCTAGGTTCTCCAGGCATTTCATACTTATTTGTTGTTGATAAATAATAAATTAGTGCAATTTTTTAATAATTTTCACTTAAGCCACTTATAAACGCCGAGAATTACAAATATCACCTAAATATGGTTCCTTTCACATGGACATTTTAAAGCGAATTAAACGTAAACAAATTTTGTCTAATTCTGCTTAAAGAGATACTTCACACATCATGATAAAATAACTTCCCACAAAAAATAGGACCCTTCCTAAAATAATCATTCGATTAAAATTTGTATATAATTTTTCAGGTTAAGTGAATACATATGACTAAAAAATTTATTTGGATCTTATTTAGTTTGCAATGCTTGGCCGGACGGACATACTGACTTTGTATCGACACTATAAATTCGCATTACGTTTGAATAAAACCAGTGCTGTAGTTGTAAAATCAGCAGAAGCTATACATACTATGAACCGTAAAAATCAGAGGTTGTATATATATAATTAAAGTTTTGTCTGTACATTGGTCCAAATCACGACAGATTTTGGTTGAACAGTGCACACCTTTCAAGCAAAGTTATGAACGAAAACACCATCAACAAAATTCATGTCTGTCTGTGTGTATGTCCGTGCAAATTCTGCTCACGATTCACGTAAAAATGGCTGAAGGGATTATTATGAAATTTCATATTTGGATCAGATGTCTTCTAACTTAAAATCATTGCTATATAACGTTTTGATATTTTGACTCCAGAGGGGGGTTTGGGGTAGGGTCCAGGGGGCGCGTGTAGCTCCCTGGCAAGCAAGAGGGCCCCGAAGAAGGGCCTCGCATCTTCTTCTTCGAGTGCCATACCCGAAACGGATGTCGGCGCCTCTCCACATATACCTGTGCTGAGTGTGTTTAGTTGTTTTACACAGATATACGGGACCTACTTTTTAACGCCTGTTCCGAACGGCTAATTTGGAGAGGTCATTTGGCAATTATACTCTTGGTAGGCTGCCATTACTATCCAAAAGGAGGCGACTGCAAATATCTATCTGCCGAGACTCGGTCTCGAACTAGCGATCTTCGAGTCAGCGACCCGACACTCTAGCCACTGACCCACAGCCCCCCCTGCCTCGCATCTAGTATATAATAAAATGATAAAATAAAAAGTTTTAGTTTGGCCGTTTGACTAACTTAGACTCTTGTGACTAAACATGACCATATGACCAAGGTATTTAACTTTTATTTTAAATATACTATTTGGATCAACGAAAAAATAATTTTACCTTAAACTTTATATAATAAAATGGAGAATTGATGGAATGCAGCCCAAGAATAATGAAAAATAAAATTACGAGTAAAAGAAATTATTTATTAAAAAAAAAAAAAAATAAAAAAATAAAACGTTTTCGTGAGATAAAATTTCTTAATAACAATTATATAGAAAATATTAGATTAAAAGATATTTTTATAAGAAAGGATTAATAATTTTTTATCATTAAATAATGGATAAATAATGAAAGGAAAAAATAATAATCATCATTAAATTGTCTTCTGGATTTACTGCATCTGTCTCAGGTAATTGATGAGTAAAATAAGGAGCAGCTAGTATCCTGGGTGCAACATGAACTAACTATGCGTTCACTGCTGAGGAATGCTTGAATTCCCACATTTTCTCCAGTCTCTTGATCAACTTCTCCAATTACATTTTTTAGTGTTTCTTCTTTTTTTAAATTTTGGATCGCTATTCTCACTTTCCTCAACTCCAGATTGGACACTGGACTGGGCATAAAGTATGGCTAACGCGAGCTCTACATCATACCGCGATTTATTCGCCGTATCTTTTAGCAAGTAGTGTGATGACGGTTGTCGGTGAACCTAAGTTACTTTAGCTACAAACGTTAAGGAATTTACCATATAAAAAAAAAGCAAAAGAAGTCCGGAGTTTGTCAAGTAGTTTCTATTGAATAAATACAGTGGAATGATAAATTCACACACATATTTTACTGCGTAATCAGCACTGATATTAAAATAAATGCTCATAAAGTGTTTCCCATCCGCTAAGCCCATGGGTGGCCCCAGTCCCCCAATTACCTATATTTTGAAATATTAAATTAAATATTATATACGATTGAAGTAGTTTTTGGAGACGGACTGATAAGTGAATTGAATGGATTTTGAAGAAGGAGGGAATAAACCTCCGAAACATCGGCTTTGATAAAAAAGATAGTTATATAATTATCTCTCTTTTTTTAAACTTGGGACTGCCTCAACAAAATCCATTAAATATTATATAATTCCCTTAAAATATCTAAAAAAAAAATGTAACACCCCTCGCAGACATAACTAAGGTTACGAGGCTCACTCCCCCTTCATAACTTTAAATGATCCCCTTTCCCAAACTTCCATATTAAAATTTTTTCGGCTTGTTCGCACTCCGCTCCCGTAGTCCCTTGGGCTCTCACGCCACTGTTACTTGCTCTTTAAGGACAGATCATTGGATTTCGCTCATTTTTAGAATCCAATTTCTACGTATTTTAGAGAAAAAAAAAATTGTAGGGAATATACTGGCACGCCTATGGCCTCGGGGCTCGAGGGGCCTCACGCCTCGAAAGTTCATCAAGCTATTAGATTTATTTGCAAAGAATACTTTTAGACATTTAATACTTTTCAATATTTTTTCATATAATGTCATTGTCTTCAATAAATTAAAAGTCAAAATATAAGTATAAAATCCGTCATCTCGCCTCGCAAAATTCATCATGCCCTCATCAAATTTAGGTCCTACCCAGGCTCTAAATACTGGGAATACCAATTCTCTAAATAGCCAACATTAACGGAAGTACTTTTTCGGAACAGACCGAAATGATGAAAATTAAGCTTCCAAAAGTAGAAAATTTGATTTATTTTTTAGCAAATTTATAAATAGATAAATATACTTTTCCCGAGGGGTGAACTGCGATTGGAATTAGGTGTACATGGTCTTTGGAATTATGTGGAATTATTTTGGAATTCATTAGATAATGCCCCTTCATCTATTGTCTTCTATTTGGAAATGAAAGTGGAAGTAGGTGTACACGATATTAGGCCGCGGTTCACCCCTCGACTTTTCCAAATATAAAACTGTCAAATTCGAATTTTTGAACCTATTAGGATGTTTCAACTTATTATTATTTATTATTATAGAATTAGATGATAAGCTAAAATTAAAACTAAGATTAATTGAAATAAATTACACCAAGGAATTTAATTTACTAGTCTCTAGTCTCTAGAGTCTAGACTTTTTAAAAATAGAGGCTTTTACCCAATTAATTTGAAAAGGCACAATTATCAGCCCTGGAGAGGGAAATTCTAAAGACGATCCCTAGCTGAAGTGGTAAATGCTTCTATTTTTGTGACTCCAATTATAGATCTATCCAAACAAATTATAACTCTCAACTAAATTGAAAAGAGTGGCCAAAACGTGCTCTTTCTAAAAGTTAATTTTATCTTTTCTTCGTCAAAACATAACAAAATCCGAACATGGCATGTAGAATGTAAATATTCTAAGTATTATTTTTAAATTCCTTCTAGCAAGGGCGTTTGAATTCATGCTAAATTCACATATAATAGATTACGAAATTGCATTTAATTGCCATTTTTTTCTTACCCCGAGGCTACAAGCAAGAAATTCATGAATATAATCCTATATTATATATTCATATATTATAATACGCCCTCACGATTATCGATGAGTTTATTTTTATTTATAAATTAATATTAAAATACTATTCGCTATCAAGGGAAATAAAAGTGCAATATAAATTGATCAATACGGAAATGGACCCAACTCTGATTTATTTGGTTTACTAATGCATTCAATTATCCCATTTAGTTTAATTTATTATCAAAAATGCAATAAACTTAATTCAAACTTTTATTTGCATTAAAATTCAGCTTTGGTTTTCAGCAGATAATATATTTGTCAGGTTTATTCTAATTTAACATATCATTAACTAAAATATACATAAGTAAATAATAAAAATTTTAATATATATAATTAAATATTAGTTCCTTTTGAAAAGTATAAAATCTGATGATTGATAGATTTTGAATATAGGTATCGACATTTAATTAAAGTTATTAACCATAAAATTTCAATAGATACTTTGGTTAGGTGTTGAAAACAAAACGAAAAGTATCAAATGAAAACCTAAGATTCATTTTTATTGTATTCAAATTGAGTATAATGCTTATCAAATCATCATTGATTTATGTAATACATTTGTCCTTGGGAATATGTTACAAACTCTTTACAATAAACAACAATGAATACTTTTCACTATTATTAAACACAAAATTACATAATAAATTCAATACATAGTGTTAATAAAATTAGTCCATCTACTCTTTAATTGCTGTATCCAATTATTTAGTATTTACATATAATTCAGTAGAGAATTTTACTAGTAAATAATTTAACTGTTCCTAAGGTGTTCAAAGAATGCCTATATATTGGACAAAGAAAATGATAATTACTTAAATATTTAAAGGGGGGTCAGGTTGGCCGAGTGGGTATTGACCTTGTCTATGAATCAAGCAAGCACGGGTTCAATCCCGGCTCTTTACAAATATTTGCCCAAGTATAATCTGATCCCTACACCAATTTACACACACTTCCACAAACATATTCACAACTGGCTAAAATGGGCATTTAATTTCCGAAGGCCAATAAAATTTGAAAAAATATATATGTATATTATAAGTAGGTTATAATGAAAGGCAGCCCACAAATTATTTACTTTTATTCAATTTCCGACGTTTCGGAGACTTTTTTCTCTCCTTCTTCTGTAATGAATAGTTATTGATGGGTGAGTATAACTCGGTTCCCATTTGTCTCTTCTTTCAGTGATAGCAACAATATTACAATATTTTCCAACATTATACCATAAGTGTATTTGGTTATAACTATTCACTACCTACCCTGAAGAAGGAGAGAAAAAAGTCTCCGAAATGTCGGAAATTGAATAAAAGTAAATAATTTATGAACTGCCTTTCATTATAACTGCTTATTTCGCTTACCAGTCCGTCAATAAATCAGTCAGAAAATAAATATAAATAAATATGTATATTATGTTGTAGTAAAAACCCGTTTTTAGTAAGAACGGGTTCCTACTAGTTAAAACGCGTTTCACTGAATACCTTTGTGCCAACTAGAGTTTACTGATGTTGGTTGAGTTTGAATCAAAGGTCTAGAATCTTCATTTTTGGTCATCTGCCTCATTTTGGGTGTTTATTTTCAAAAATTTTTAAACTAAAATGTCAAAAATTAGAAGCAAAGTTGTAGAGGATGTAATTTTTAATATTATTGTTTAAAAATGTTTGAAAATAAACATCCAAAAAGAGGGGAGGTCAAAAATGAAGATTCTAGACATTTGAACCAAACTCAACCAATGTAAGTAAACTCTAGTTTTTACTTAGGGAAAGTGGTGTAGGTTTTAGGTGAAACATGATATTAATTAATAAAGTAAAGGGTGTGTAGTTTCACAGTGAATGAAATAAAACTCAAAGAGGTTTATACAAACTCAATATATTTCGGATTATTAGTCCATCATCAGGAGTTTACAAGTTAAAACACCCTTTACTTTATTAATTAAGTTTTAACTTGTAAACTCCTGATGATGGACTTAATAATCCGAAATATATTGAGTTTGTATAAAACTCTTTGAGTTTTATTTCATTCACTGTGAAACTACACACCCTTTACTTTATTAATTAAACTCTAATTGCCACAAAGTATTCAGTGAAACGCGTTTTAACTAGTAAGAACCAGATCTTACTAAAAAACGAGTTTTTTACTGCAACATATATTTAAAGGAAATTTATATATAGTCTTGGAATGTGCGTGTGATAAAGCCTTATATCATTATTTCTATTTCGTAATTTATTCTTTTATTTTTGGTTAACATTTATATTAACTAGGAACGATTTTATTCATTTCATGGAGAAAATTTTGTCTCAATTATAATTCAGGTAATGGATTAGAAGATGCAATCTTTAGTGAAATTCCTTTTAAGCGACGAGCAATAAAATAAGATCAATCTATAACATTTATGAAGTAATCAAATTGCCGGCATTTTTCACTTTATTTTAATGTGCATCATATTGATTTTAAAATATATATAAATATACTTATTTATTATTAGAATTTTTTATTTTAAAAAAATCTCGACCGAAAATAAATCTGCTCAGTTTTTATTATAATTTCAAAATTCAATGAATGAATGCAATGAAACATGCAAGCCAGACGTGACTTAAGCGTTGTACGTTGAACGCTCTCTGACGAATTCCTTCTAATGTAACATTAATTAAATAGTCAATAATTTGTATACTTTCCTACAACATAGTGTACAATACATTTTTCAAGCTTAACCATGGCTTAATTCTCTGAATGAAAGATACACGCTTAGG